>VZTR01030112.1:470322-619976 GCA_013400775.1 Chaetops frenatus
TTTTTTTTCTTTCTGTTAATATGAAACAAATTAAAGTGGCACCTCACTCTCTCAACACCATAAAGACTAAATATGTTGGGTGCCTTGCTCACGATGAGAAAAGGCACACAGCTACAATTTTACATGGAATATCTGGTGCCAGACTGAACAAAAAAATTCCCTACCTGGATGACAGGGAATACTGTTACAAAGGCTGTATCTTAGACAGAAGTAAAAATGTAACGGGAAGCAAAGCTCCCCGCTACATCCCGTGAGTATCGGCCAGGCAGGAGACAGTGTACCGCAGTGTAGGGCATGCAGGCTGGCACAGCAGCAGCTGGCTGGCACAGACATTTGATGGGCAACCAATTGGGATTCTTCTCATCTATCAGTCATGAGACTTCATGAATTTTTTAAAAGAACTTCTTTTGAAGCCTCTCCTGCTACCTAGTTCTAGCTTTCAGCATTAAACAGCTTCAAATACTATGAGAACATCAGAACGAAACAAGAAAGCAATTAGCTTGATAACTTTTTAAGGATTGTTTCTTTTTCACAAGGATGGTTTAAACTATACCTCAAAGCAGGGTGTTGTTACCATACCTTTCCACTTGGAAAACTCGCTCTCTAGGTAGTCATTGTTTATCTGGAGGCCTTTCAGGAAGTTATGGATTTCTGAGGCTGCTGGACGTAACATTGCAATGTCTCGGAAAATCTCTGAAAAGCTGTCAGGAGGACAAACCACTCGAGTGTCCAGCTCGTTTGGTCTTGCAGGGAACAGGTCTTCATCATCTGCAGAAGAAAGAATAACACTTTATGTATGTGGTGTCCTTGTTGAAGTCAACCTGTGCAGTCATCCTTTAGTTTAATATGTCTGGAAACCTTGGACTTCTTTCTCTTTTTACTTTCAGGATTTTCATAAATCTCATGTGTTTTTAGCTAAGCTTTGGAAAATTCCTTTCTTCTCACTTCACAGTGATAAAGTCTTTGTTTGTACTGCAAAAGAGTCCATCTCACCTATAGAAACGGCTTTGCTTTGCTATAATTTTATCCATTATATATCTTGCATTAACTTTGTCTTCCTTTGCTACTCCATGCCACACTTTCTCTCTCAGACACATAAAAAGCCACACAGTAACAATCTCTCAGCCACACAAACATAATTAATGTTGCTCACTAGCAAATACAAACTCCTTGATTTAACAACCAGAAATTACTCCCTTCTAGAGTATAGAGTATAGAAGATAAAATAAATAAGGCTTTTTGAAACACTTCTCTTCCTTGTCACCTTTTCTCTTTGTAATGTGTTTGTGTCTTGTGTATTTGTCCTTGAAATCTGATCCTGCAGATCTTTCTTAATTTTGTATCACGTTTTGCAAATCTCATCCTTGTGACTAGTTTGGAATGAGTTCCAACAGTACTGAAGTTTGTGTCAATGTTTTGTAGACTTCAGAGATGCAAGGATGTTGTTTGCTTTTGTTTCTCTGATGCTTCAACTTCTGAGAGAAACTGGAACAGTGTGGAATGGTATGTGAACATCTTCCAACTACAGGGATATTTTTCTCTAGTTTTACCCTCATGCTCAGAAAACATTTCATAAGAGGGCCATTGTCTCTTTTATTTTTCTGTGATGAATCTTGTGGGTTCTTTCATATACAACTGAAATAATTGCTGTATGTAATACATGGCATGAATATCCTCCTGGTTTACATGTGTATAATGGAAATCCATGAAGAGAATGTTCTAAAAGGGCTTTGAAAAACTCAGTAAGAGAATAGCAGCAGAGAAGGGGGCGGGGAGGGGAAGAGAAAATAAAACAAAATAATCACATAAGAATAACGCACCTACGTCAGTAATTTTGTCTCGTGTCCATTTGTGCCAGAAGTCTTCTGAATTAACAGATATATACCAAGCATCCATGAGATTCAAGGAAAATACACTGCTCCAGATTCCTGTGGCATAGGATATATTTGACAGAAAATAAATGGGGTGCAAAGGAGTTTTCTGTAAACCTTTCAAATATCTGAGTCACTGGACACTTCAGGGAACAGGGGCAGAAATGTCCCCACATCACTCTAGAGAAGGTAGGAAGAAAGTTCCAAGCTGTAGAAAGGGGCTGGTGACCTGTCAGCCTTTCTGGTCACAGAAGGGAGGACCTGGGTCCTCACCTGAAATTCCAGCCAGGGACAGAGGGATTCTGAGTTGCTTCCTTATGCCTCACCATTAGTTGTAGCAAGATCTTCACACAAGCAAAAAGTTTCAACTTCTCAAAAAAAACCCTAAAACTTCCTTTTTCCTTTATGTGGTTGGTGGAAGTAGAAAGAACAATGAGGCAAGAGATTGCTTTCACAAAGGGAAGAAAGATTTCCTTACTGCTTTCACTTTTTTTATGCAAGAGTGAAAAAAAAGAGATAAATAATATGATTTTTTTCCACTCTGAAATGTAAAGTTTATCTTGAGAATTAATCAGGGCTAGAAGTGGCAGAAATTTTGTAAATAAAAAGTAGAAGTTTTTAGACACTCAGGCTGCAGAAGAAACTGATGATTTAACTTAGCAGCAATGAGACACAACTTTTGCTGCTGACAAAGATATTTAAGTACTGTGAAAGTCTCACATCAGTAAGCATAACCACAGATGAAATCAATAAATCTGTTAAGATGAATAAGAATCACAGAGAAAATAAAGAATCCTAGAGATAGTGACCTGTTATCACTTCTGGTATTTTACCATATACTGCTCCTGGCAGATAAAAACACACTAACTTTAATTTCAGAAGAGGTGTTTGTGCAGGAGCAGATTATATTAAATTATATGACATTTTCCCAGAACAACAAATCACCTTCCAAAAAGCAGATTCTGGATTCTGGGGTTTTCTTCATCAGACGACCCATGAAGAACTCGCTGCCAAAATCCTCTGCACGAATGAAGGCGCCATATTTTGGGAATCCTACCTCATAAGGGGTGAATTCCACCCATTCTAAAAGAAAAGGCGTAAGACAGACTGATCACAGCAGCAGAGGCTTTGAATTACTTGAATAAAATTACTTGAAAAAAACATGATATTGGCCAGGTTTAGGCAGACTGATTTCTAACTAACACACTTTGCAAGCAGGCATTTATTCACTGTACATTTCACAGTAGTGAATATTCAGAACAAATTTTCCTCTTGAGTCTATATGTCTCTATAAACTTTCTGACACTTTCTACAGGAGTGCATAATGTCTTCCATTGTCCTGCTTTTGATCCTGAATACAGAATTATACTAAGCTCTGCCAAATACTAACTATTATATTTCTCCTCTGAGGTAGATTAGCATTTCAGAGTATTTGTGCATTGAATTGATATCCTTATCTAATCCTAAATTGACCCCAATTGGGATTAAATGTTAAATGCAAATCTGGATTTTTGTTACCTCTAAAATCCTGGTCGCTGATTTTATCCTTCACATTGAGAGAGAGGTAGATGGGCAGGGGGTTTTGACCCTGATTTAGTGCCTGCTGCTGATCTGTGAGCTTATGGCAGTCCTCCTGTTTGGAAGAATGACAGCAGCTGAGGACAACTGGATGACACAAAGCCTCCCACTTAATCTAAACCTGAGTTCTGACAAGGCGGTGCATACATGACTCCAACTAGGATGCTCCCCAATCACTTAAATCAGAAAGGTGTTGTCATTCCTATCCCTGCCCCTCCCCTGCCCCAATGCTTCAGCACACAAATAATCCTAAATTCATCTGTTGAAGAATATGGTATGGAGAAAATGCTTTTACCCACATTTTTTATTTCAGAAAAAATGTCTTGGAAGGTTTGAAAAGTCCTCTTGATGGGAAAAGGTACATTATGAATGAGTAAACCTCTCCCTGACTTCCCAGAAAAACATCTTTTCCTCAGACCTGTGACAGAGACAAGGCTCATGCAGAGTTAATGTTCAGCAAGGCTTGGCCCTTCTGCTGCAGAGCTCAGGCAGGGTAGAAAGGGCAGGATGGTTTGGGAGCAGAACCAAGGTTTGTGAGTGGGCTCGTACAAGCAGAGCTGCAGGTGCTCCCCCTCACCAGAGCAGCCTGTGGAAGGATGGCAGTGCCACCAGTGCCACCAGGCTTCCCTTGGGCTGCTGTTGATCAGGGAACAGGGCTGTGGGGACACTCACATCTCCCTGCTGAACACAACCAGGGAGTCTCTACCACTGTGCTGTCACCAGGCAGTAGAAATGTGGATGTGTGTGAGGTTAATCATATTACAGGGGGAATGTTTTCCCATTCTAAAGTGTAAATGGCTTAGTGGGAAAGAAATATTCATGAAGATTAAAATAGAGCCTGAGCATGGCTCTTGATGGAAATGTTTACAGTCTTGTTAACAGCTCAGAGATACTATCTTTGGGCTTGTGATTTTCCTTTGCCTTGCCCTATTGTGCAGCTCTGTTAAAAGGACAGAAGGATTTTCATTCAAATATTTACATGTGAATTCACAGAATAGTTGGGGTTGGAAGGGCCCTTTAAAATCACTTAGTTCCAATCCCATTGCCATAGGCAGGGACACTTTCCACAAGACCAGGTTGCTCACCAACCAACCTGGTTTTAAACACCTCCAGGGATGGGGATTCCACAACTTCTCTGGGAACCTGTTCCAGTGCCTCACTACCCTTATAGTGAAGAATTCTTCCTAATACCCAATTTAAACCTACCATCCCTCATCGTAAGGCCATTTCCCCCTTATCACTACATGCTCTTGTGAATAGCCCCTCTCCAACCTTCTTGTAAGCCCCTTTTAGATTATGTGAGGAATAAATTAAAATTTGTTCATACTTCAAGTTTCCTGTTATTTCTTTTCATTCCTATCCTTTGTGTAGCAGGTGTGATGTTAAGATCTGTGTAATACAGCCAACAAACAAAATGAATGGTACTGCCAAGGCACATGCTTTAGGCATCTATATGAAAAACAAAGCAACAAACAAGCAAAAAACCTCTTTTGCATAAGGGTGGTCAAACATTGGCACGTGCAACTGTGAGGATATTCAAAGCCCATAATTCAAGGTAGCTGGCCCTTCTTGATCCTACTTGGACAAGATGAACTCCAGAGGTCCCTTTGAATCTCAACTAGTTTTTGATTTACTGTCTTTCCTCACTGCTGTATTCACTAGATATTCAAATCTGAAGGGAAAGGTTCTGTTATTGTACCTTATCATGTAACATGGTTTCAATGATGAGTCCCCATAGATCCGTGAAACACAGCTGATGTCCTTCCTGTTTCCTCTGGCACAACTCTTCCAAATAGTATTTCAGACGATCAGGGGCAAAACAAGTAAGAAACTTATTTTTAAGTACATGCTTTCGGGCATCACTGAGTGTTTCCTTGAGATCCTTTTGGGACCAGTCAGGATCTTCATACAAGTTTGACATGGTCCTAAAAAAAAAACCAAAACAAACACCACAAGGAAAATGTGAGTTCTGAAGCAGAACTTTGGGAAGTTATGGAGGTTTGTGTATTATGTCTTCATTTACATGGAAAACACCGTATGTTTGGTACTACCCACATATTTAATTAAGTGCAAATGTGGGGGAAATATCCACTGAAAGACACAACAACAACAAAAGAAAAAAACCAGCCACAGCAGAAAAAGAAAGCCTTTTTTTTTTGATAGTCAGGATCATACAACTCAAGATCACTTCTTATGAAGTTATGGAAACTTCAGTTATGGAAAACTCCTGTGCACTTATCTTGGTCTTACCATGTAGTTCCAGATAAACCAGTGATATAGGAGACACAGTCCAAGACATTCATTTCCTGCACACTGAGGAGGTGAGCGTACATGGCTGTCAGGGCTCTGGTTCCACCACCCGTTGTCATGATTGCCACCACAGGTACCTGTTCAACCCCAAAATCCATGCATTTAGTGACACGGTCTGAGAAGGGACAGACACATCGCTGATTAGAAGGACAAAGTCACAGCACTGATTAAGTAGTAAAAATATGCCACCAGTCTAATTGGAAGAAAAATCTGAATTAATAGTGGGGCATGCAAGGAGTAAGAAATATCTCATATTTTGCTCTGTCAAGTAAAATAATAAGCTCTGCATTAGAACATGAAATCCATTATCACATTTTCAGTGCTCTTTTTTCAAAACCATTAACACAAAGCAGCAAAAAATTAGAGGAAATGGTACCTTCTTTCATCTGAGTTAGATTATTATCAGACACAATAGACCAGAAAATATCAGTGCTGTCTCACAGTTTCCATGTAAGCAGTAATAAGCTCTCTTTTCCTGAAGTTTGCTGAAACTATTGTACAGTTATTCCACAGGCCATAATAGAAATGTCATGAGGGATGGATTTAAGAGCACAGGGCAGTTCAGAACCCCTGAAACCAGAGACTGGTGATGCCATTCCCTTTTACAGTTGCTGGAGGGAAAGAGAAACCGTGCTCACTCCACCTACCACGTATGTATATACAGTACTAGGTATGCAAGTGAGCTGCAATCACTAGCTTCTGTTATCAGACAGAAACTCAGGGACTGACAGTCTTAGAAGAAGAGTTAATTCATAAACATGAACTGTTTTCTTTAACAGTAAAGACAGCTGCTGTGCATTGGAGTGAATGAATGTCATGTACAAATCATCAGGAGAATCTAGAGAGACTGTTCTGCAGGGAAGTATGGGTGACTATACAACTGAGGGGAAGGGAATGACCCATGGCTTAGTGCTGGCATTTAAAAGCAAGGTCTTGTGTCTGAAAGGTCCAGCTGTGCAAGAAAAGCTGAACTCAATTTAGGTTAAAACAAGAAAAATTTATCATGTCTGCACTTGAGTTTAGGCTTTACACCCCAGTCATGGGTGCATAATTAAAAATAAAGAAACCTGATATTCCCCTGCCTTAAAACCTCTACTATCAATCCTGTTTGCTGAGCAAGAACATGCTGAGCAGATGAAGTCAGACTGGCAGTCTGCTGTGCTCACACGATGGGAAGGAACCTAAATGGTGGCACAAAGGATAAACAAAGCCCACTTTTAACTGTGAGGGAATGAAGTGATGAATCCACTGTTTAGATCTGGTCTAAAAGAAACTTTGGCTTTGGTTCTAAGAGCACCTAGCCCTTCTCTACAGTGCAGACTGCTACTGAACACAAGGCTAGATTTTGTAGCTTCAGGGCTATAGGTTTTTTATTAATGTTTCTGATGAGTACTCATATCTTCTCTAGATTAGAGAAGGCAGCCACCGAGAAAAGAACTCAGAGCCATAGCTCGTACATGAAATTGCAAGGTTTTCAGGAAAACGTGACCACCAATGCTATGTTTTGACACTCGTCTGTGCAGAGAGCAGAGAATAATTACGTCTCAGGTACCTCATCATCCTGCAAGTCCTCTTCCAGATGGAGAATGTCCTTCAAAGCAGCTGCAACCACCTTCTTCCTCTTGCGAATGAAATCCCATTCCTGGGCACACAGATCAAACCCCAGGCGCACGTCTAGGTCTTCCTGGCTGGAAGGAGGATCAGCTATCATACATCACATTTCTAGTCTAAGCCAGCATTTTAATTGCTTCACTTCATAAGCAGACATGTCTTCACTACCAGGTCTATATAAAGCGAGGCAGGAAGATATTGAATGTTCTGGTTTGTTCTTGGAGAAAAGCAGTCTGTCTGCCTTTGAACTGAAAGGATTTTTTTTTTTTTTTATTTTTTTTTTATTTTTTTCTCCCTGCCAAAGATGCCTGGAATGAAATACAGCTACAAATAACCGTCGTTCGTTTTCAGACATAAATCCAGACGCCTGCAGAGGGCAGTGTTTTAAAGGTGGCTTTTGAAAGTTGTGCAAACTTCCACTGATACCTGTGAAACGCTCTACTGAAGTTGTAGATTTACATGATCAGATGTTCTTTTGATATTTATAAGCACTACATTTGTGGTTTGAAAGCTGCTATGAAAATCTTGCAGAGGCGTTCTAAGGAAGAAGTTTTTAAATGACAGCTGTAAACGATGTATATTTCCTAGCAAAGTTACTGAAAATAAACAGCACGATGGAAAAAGCACCTGCCTTTCTGGAAGTTCTCTTCTGTTACAGTTTGGTACATAATGTAACATATCCATCTTATAAATTTTACTAAGGTCTGAACGATATTCCAAAACACACAATGTGTTTCCTTGGTTTAGAAATAAGCAGTCACTTCACTGAGTTTATTTGAGTTTATCTCTTTGAGTAGACATTAAAACAATAAATGCAGTTACATTTATTATTTCAATTTTTTTTTCACATCTTAGAGTACTCAGGCACTCCGATTTTGATGTTTTAGTCAAAGAAAACTGTTAAAGAGGCCTTTTAGGAAATGGAAAGGGTTTTTTCAATTAGTTTTTAAATGTTGCTTTTATTGACAGTCTGCATTTGGCAATAAATAGTAGAGATATCAGCGTGTCTACAGTGGCCCTTAACTATGTAATAATGATTGCAGCATAGTATGAATAGAAAATTGTTGTGTTCTTTATAAAACCTTTTTTAAAGTCCCTGTCCCATTACAAAAACTGTTGCCAAAAATCTTCACTTTTTTTTTTTAATGTACTGAGTGCATTTTATTTTAGAGTCCGAAATGAGGATGGACCAGCATTCAGGACAAAAGCAGCAACAAAGGGACTAAAATTTGACTGACAACTACCTAGATACAAAGAACCAAGGGGAAAAACACAGGTGTCTTACCATTTTTTCACCTTAAGGAGCAAATCAAATTTTCTGTGCTGAAAATTGAAAAGGTAAAATGATGAATATTGATATTTTCTTTAGAACAGTTCCTTTCTCCCACTCAAACTGAGACATAGATCTTTTGGGTCATCATTACACCTAGAAAACTCTGAATCTCAAAAAAACTGAGACTTGTCAATGTTTCAATAGTAACCAGAGATATGCACAGATTTATTAGATTAAAACTTTTAGTACTATCATCTGTAGTTTCTTCTTCCCCCTTCTCCCTTGGATTTCCCATTTTATTTTGCACCAAATAATTCACTTCAGTATGCATTGCCCTAGATTGGAGGGAGGTTAGAAAACAACTGTCTCTGTATAAAGGGAAGTGGCCCTTGGTTTCTGTTTCTTGTAAATCAGAAAGAATTTCTAAACGCTTGCAGAGCATTGCCCATGGCCAGCAGACACTCACCTCACCAACTACTTCCCGCTCGGAGGGGAGTGACTTCAGAGGGATTGTCAGGGGGACACTTCTCCTCCTTGCTCCACATGACATGCAAGCACACTGAAAAGGAGCATGGAGCGCTTTTTGGTTAAAACAGAAATGTTCTCCTCCTGCTGCCTACTCACTCGTAAATGTCAGGTCACAGGACTGTCTGTGTTGTCTACCATGTTCTGGGGTAACGTACAAAGATGGGAAGCTTCCTCTTCTTTCTGAGTGCAACATCCAGGGAGGGCTGCTTGTATCTGGCATAGTGGAAGAAAGTGGGATCTGGGAGAAGGGAGCGGGAGTCACAGCCCACTGAAATGGTCTGGGTTTCTTCAAAGGATCCTCTCACTGTGAATGTTAGCTCATTCTCTAAAACAATGAGATAAAACGCATACACAAAGTTACTTATAATTGTAAAAGAGAGAGAGAGGAAGAAAAAAGAAGCAAAAGGTAGCTTTGAACAAATTCCTTCTCCTCTTCCTCTGGATTTGGAAAGCTATCTTCTAAAAGTGATCCAAACCCCAAACATTTCAGGTGACTGTATCATTGTAATGTGCTGAGCAAAAAGTCAGATGGGAATGTGACATGAATGGCACTGAATTTTAGACTGATGCTTTTCTGTTGCAGTTTCATCACGACACATTGAATACAACCAGGTACTTTGCATGGTAAATCATCCTCACCCCAGGACAAATAACTAGTAGAAGTTGTTCTCAGTCCCCTAAAATAAGATCTGACTCTGCACCAGATTAGTTTAGCTAATGCTGCTAGTGTGTGTTACGAATGCTCTGAGATTGCCTACCAGATCCAGCCCCTCAGGGGATGTGGGCAGAGGAACTTCTAGATTCTGGATCTTGACCAGGGTCAGGCAGGAGCCAGCTGCTGAGTGGCTAACCCCTGCAAAAAATGAGGTGTTTCTGTGCACATGCATAAGTCGAAGTGACAGAGATCCTGAGCAAAGTTAATGCCATGGGCTATAATGCCTGAGGAGTTAAGCTTCTCCAGGGTTTAGCAGTACTGCAGCAAAGGTTTGCAGAATCTCAGCTTGGGGTTTAGCTACCTTCTGTATAAGCACCTGATTCTAGTTGTTTCTAGTCTGGTGCAAGACTCTCCATGAAGTTAGAGCCCTGAACCTACACCTGCTGCAGGATTGGTGGCATTCCCTACTGCAAATATTTTACAAATCACCTTAAATGTGATCAATTAAAGCCTTAGTATTTTGATGTTGCAATGTCCAGGCCTTGTTAGAGACAGTAAAATCACTAATACTCCTTTTAAGAATGAACAGTCTTACCTGAAAAACGCTTCTTCTGCCTCCTGCTGTCCAAGTGAACTTCCAAACAGGCTTCTTCACGACACTATGGTAGGTGTGATGAGGACAGAAAATTAGATAACTCATCCAGCCACCTCACCACCAGTGCTGGCAGATGTTGAAAGGATCATTGTAGGAAAGGTCATTGCTTGAATGTGGGGGCCAACTGTGTTGGACACTTTTGCCAGGCACAGTGAATGTGAGAATTAATTTATCGTCACATGGGAAGATGGTGCTATGCTAGATACATTGTCACTTTCAAAGGATGCAGACAAAACAAGGGAAAATTATAATAGTCAGAAGTCTCCTTAAAGATAAAGCTCGTAAGAGAAAGTATCACTAAAGAATAAAGACTTGCAATGTTTACCCCACCAACATTATAGCCAGCTATGGTAAGGAATGATGAGGGAAAGAACACAAAAGAACAATTAATTATTTTACCACTATTGCCCCGTTTGTGATGATGGTTTCAGGAGGACCCTGTCTGGAAAACAAGAACAAACAATATCTATTTTATAAACAATATGTTCTGGACACTGTCCTGAACAGGACACATTATTCTCTCTAAATTTTTTATTACTATTATTTTCTTTACTCCTTCTTATTATTTCTGTAAGTATGCTCCCTTGACAGTAGATGTCACACAAATTATTAAATTGCTGTAAGGCACCTGCAAAGTCCTTGCAACAGCCTTAGAGGCACAGGTAGGACACAAGTTGGGTAGCAACATTCTCCTCAGTCATGACTTTCCCAAAGCACACAGTCCAGTAAATCTGCAGACTTACTGCAGTGGGATTTGCCAGACAGCTCTGAACTATATAAGACAACAATCTTAAGAGAGAGCCACAGAATTAAAAAATCTCAACTCCTCTCCACATCATGGCATTTTTCCTTTCATTTTTTAATGCACATACTAAGTTTGGAAAAAACTCGTCTCTGGCTTTTGAGGTGATACTGGTTCTACAAAAGGTTTCCCTGCACTAATGCATAACTCCAAGCCACTGTTCCAATAATAATGGGATTTTACTCACATGCTCTCCAGTACAAACTCAACTTCCAGCTCCTCCTTCCCCTGAAAATAAAAAAAAAAGAGAAGCTGTCTCAATTAGCATGTGCAGAGGTTTTCAAAGCAACCTTAATTTTTGCAGACACAGTGTCCTTTATATTTAATAAGTAAAAATATTCTGGTTTGTGCTTGCTATTATCAGTGTTAAATTACATAGGCAGCATTTCTTCTCCAAGAAAAATTCTCAATTCTACTCACAGAACAAAAGGTATTTAGTGCTTATAAATCTCCCTAACAAATCTTTCTATTTCATATTTTCTTCTCTGTCAGATTCCATGTGCTGAACATGATATGCTAAGGTTTAGCATTTAGTAAAATATTGTGGAAACTGGCCATTTCCCTGCGCTTGCATTGTTTTGAGTTTTATAGTCTTCGTGAGGATTAGATAAACTGTCATTTTCTATCAGATTATTAAAAGTGCAAAGCTTCCCTGAAATTGCATTTACTCTGGAGCTTGGAATTTGGCCATGATATGTGCCAGAGGAAACCAACAGGAATTTGTCACTGATGTGCAGTTTCCAGGATGCTAATAAAGTTTACTACATTTTTACCACCAAGCTGGTCCTGATGGTAAAAACCAGACAGGACAGTACACTTCTTTAAACAGCAGGGAGAGAATGGACATCAAGCTGTACTAAATCTGTCTGATCGAGCTCTTACCTCTGGGTTTAGTGGGAATGCTGTAAAAACTCTTTCCCCAAGGGAGATTTTAGCCACATCAAAAAGCACAATTGCACGGTCATCATCATGAATGACGTCATCATCAGAAACAGTAATTTCCAGAACATTCTGGGAAAAGAAATGAAAAAATACCCAGTTCATTGGCATGTATGACACATAAGAAGCATGACATTCTGCAGCTCTTTCAGGCTTAGTGCCTGGCTTTACAGAGAGGAAATAGAAAAGTATTGATGAAAAAGTGTCAGAAGGAAGAGTAAGAAAGCAAGCATGAAGAACCAGCTCTGAGTCTCGCCAATTAAAGTTGAGCTGGGATCTCTTTTGGGTCAGCTGTTATGCTTTCAAGTAGGTCTCATAAAATCTTCTGGGGAAGAATATGGATTGCCAAAAGTCCTATATTGCTTCCTATCTGCAGGGGCAAAAGAGATCACATCAGTAAGGACCTTTCTAGGTCCTTGGACATTTTACTTTCAGCCACCTGTTCACAGGTATTTAAGTGTAGTGCAATCATCAGCAGCAAACTGAGTAAACATCTTAATCATACCAGAATTTTGCATCTTCCTGGCATTACCCCCTGCCATTATTTCATGTCCTCTCAGAAAAAGGTAAGTTATTCTGTTATAGTGTAATTTTATATTTTCATGTCAGTTTCTCTGTATTGTCACAGTCATGGGTCCCATAAGCCTTCCCCAAGGAGGTCAGACTCTCATTACCCATACATAAATAATAACTATCTGTTAGGTGTAAATTGGATTCCAGCAAAGCCAGAATTATTTTGCTTCAGCTTGCATGGGGAATTTTAAGTAAACTCAGAAATTAACTAGAAGACATTTCTAGTTTAGCGGTTTTGAAAGACACTGCATAGAGACAAGATGAAAAAAAGAGGTTTTGGTTTGTTTACCTTGACTTTTCTCTGTATCCGGAAGTAGAAAGTTTCATTCCACACAGGGTTTCTGCAGTTTTTGATCGTTTTGGTGTGGAATATTTCATCTGAAGCTGTTGGCATCCACAGCCTCACATAGAAATCAGACTGGCTTACTGTAGAAACATAGGCACAAAATATCTGGCAGAGGAGGCATGATACAAGCAGTGGAGACACTGAAATGCTCTATAGCTTCAACATGGGTAAGAGGTGGACTGTCCTTTCTGATAAACATTGGCCAAACCAGAAAGATAGAAATCAAAAAGCTGGATAAAATTAATCTGTTCATCACAACACTATTTTTAGCAAGCAGTGTATTCAAACAATTATGCATAATCCTATACATTGAAAGAAAAATTACAATCCTAGCTAGCAAACAGAACAGGGTGTATATTCAGGAGTCTTGTTTTGCTCCATATCAACAAAATTTGGCAGGCGAAACAGTGACAGAGGCAGCACAGCATGAGCTTCAGACCCTGAGAGGGATTGTGCATAAATTGTCTCTGTAGCAATTTAACTTCATGAGAAAGATCAAAAGAATCAGGTTTAAGTCTGATTCAGATAGTAAATGTCTGACATACCTGGTTATTAACTGTTTATGACAGAAAATTAATTATTCAATGATCGTTGTCTGCCTAGGTGGAGTAAGAAGGGAGAGGCCTACAATTGCTGCTTCAGGAGCTCAGTAGGAACTGGAGACTTTTCCTGGTGTTTGCTGATGCCTGGAAAACCTAGAATCTAATTCCTACTTCACATCTCTTCCCAGGAAAAGTGAAGTGACAGAAAGGATTTGCACCTTGTGGATGAAGGGAGTGGAGTGAGGCTGCACTTGCTCTGTGTTACCATCTCGCATAGATCCTGAACCAAGTGAACACCAAAGAGTTTCTCAGACCTTGGACAGGAACTTTTCCAGCAGCAGCTAGAAGGGTTGGTCCACCCTGTTCTGTAAACACAGGCTTTGGTGAGAAAAGAGGAGGAGTCTGGTGCCAGGCAGTCAGAGAGAACCACCTCATCAGCAGGGAGATGAACACCTACTCCCTGTAAGCACAGTTCAGGTCTTGAATCAGCTCCTCAAAGTTAAAAGAGAGTTCATCCCCATGTCTTTGCTCAGGATATACTGCTTTGGGATATTTTGCCTAAAAATAAGGTGTTGCCTGAAATCCAGAGACCCTGTGACTGGGACATCCTCAGGGGAGGATGCCTGTCAGTTAGTTGCCATGTAACCCTTCTTGATGAATCTTGAAGGAATTTCTTGACACTGCCAAAAGTTTTCTCTCTAGAAGGCAGTAGATTGCCTGTCTTTGAAATTATTTCCACTGACAATATTTCAGACTCTCAGATTTTAACATAATGGAAGTGACAAGATAGTATATTGACTTTGGTAGTTACCAGTATAATATTAAATTTACTAGGAGCAGGAGGGCTGTGCTAGCTGATCTGTCTGATAACTGACAGTTCTTCCCTCAGTGTGCTGCCTGACAGCCTTGCTGAGCTGTGATGTACCCTTGCTGATAAATGGTATCACTGCCTCTGGTCTACAGAGCCTGTGCAATAGCCAAGAACTAAACGTGGCTTCAGAGCATCTGGACCATCCCTCCTCTCATTAATGCACACACCACTGCCAATCTTAAGTGTTTTAAGCACATGAATCCAGCATCCCCCAAACTGCCCAAGTGGATGAGGTGGGATGTAATTCAGAAATCAACATTTCTGAACTGATTTAAAACATAATTTCTCTCCCTTTCAGTTTCTAGCTAGCATAGGGTGCAGGAAGGAGACATGTCTACATTTTTTGCCGTACTTACAAAGGCACATTCTTTTCTTTTCCTTTCTTCTTCTTAAAGAAAACCAAAATGTTCTTGAAAACCAAAATTTTTTTCCATCATTTTAAATTCCATCTTTTCATCGTACACTGTATAAAATAGGGCTTGTGATAGAACAGAGAAAGCTGGCAGTGCTAGATCTCTGAGCCAACCATGAATGGAGAGCTGCAGCACTAATGAATACCTTCTGTTACTGTTTTATCTGGCATGTACTGATTTTCTGGAGTGTTAGCTCTGACAAGATATCTTCGTGAGGATACTTTCTAAAATTACTTTTCAGTATGTGTGTTGATTTCATAAATATTTATGTAAAATCATCTATTGGCAATTCTTTGTCAAACTGATGAAGTACAGGATAGATAAGTGGAAAGCAAGGTGGATTAAAAACTGGTTTAACTACCAGGATCAAGAGATTGTGATCAGCAGCACAAAGTACAGCTGGAGGCCAGTCTCTACTGGTGTACCCCAGAGGCTGATAGTGGGGCCAGTGCTGTGTAACATCTGTATTAACAGTGTGAGTGATGAGACAGAGCTCCATTCAGCAAATCTGCAGGTGGAGCAAAACTTGGGGGAGTGGTTGACACACCAGAAGGCTGAGCTGCCACTCAGAAGGACCTGGACAGGTGGGAGAACTGGGCCAACAGGAGCCTCATGGAGCTCACCGAGGGAAATCCAAAGTCCTTCACATGAGGAGGTAAAACCCCAGCACCAGGGTGGGCTGAGGGCTGACCAGCTGGACATCAGCTCTGCAGAGAGACCCCTGTGCAAGTTAGTGGACACCAGGCTGAACACAAGCCAGTGAGGTGCCCTTGTGTCAAGTGAGGCCAGCAGCCTCCTGATCTGCTTCAGGAGCGTTGCCAGCAGCTGGAAAGGTGGTCCTTCCTCTCTGCTCAGCACTGATAAGGCCCCACCTCTGGGTTCCCCAGAACAAGAGAGGTTAGGGGTGTGCTGAAGTGAGCTGAACAAAGAAGTCCAGAAAGTAAATGGGGGAATGGAGCATCTGCTCTATGGGGAGAAGCTGAGAGAGCTGAGTGTCTTCAGCCTGAAGCAAAGAAGGCTTAGGAGGTCTTATCAATTTGTGTAAATACCTGATCAGGGGAGAGGAAAATAAAGAAGTTTGAGTCAGACCCTCCTCCTTGGTGCCCAGTGAAAGGTAAAAGGCAACAGACGCAAACCAAAATGCAGGGAATCCCACTGAAACATAAGTAAAACTTCATTTTTACCATGAAACTGCAACCACCATCACACACGTCACAGATTGCCCAGAGAGGTTGTGAAGTCTCTACCCTTGGAGATGTTCAAAACCCAGCTGGATATGGCTCCTAGCAACCTACTGAAGCCAATCCTGTTTATGGCAGGGGTCTGGACTACACAACCTCCAGAAGCGCCTTCACACATCAGCCACTTTGTGTCATTCTGCTGTAACAAGGCTATTTGGTCACAGACAAATTACATAGTAGTGTTAGTAACTCCTGTATGCAAATTTGCCCTTGAAGATGGGGTGAGGTGATAGGACTAGGACGAAGTACCTTCTCTTCCTGTGAAGAAAGGGGACTGTGCCACAGGTGGTTTTGCCACAATTCATCTACAGTGCCTACCAATGTGGAGAGGCTGTTGTTTTCCACAGGATTCCTGTCATTTTCTATGTTTTCCTTTGATTTTACAGACAGCATTCCCATGCTGTGACTCTAACAGAGCTTATGTATTTCTGTAGAAGTGGCAGTTCCCTTGAACCAAGGCTAAATTGTAAGGCAACAGTGAGATAAATAAAAAATAACAGGATAGTTGAATGTCTGCTGAATACTATGATGATGATTATACCCTTATTATATGGGAGCCCTTGAAATGACTAATCAGCTTACATTTCTCCCTCTTATCCCTGAAAAAAAGTGTACAAGACAGCTAATGAAAATGTTCCAGTTTATTCATTGCTACCTGAGAGCTAATACAAAAAAATTCTATTTGCATTTACTTCATGCTCCAGTTGTAATGCAGCTGCTGGGCTTCATTAGCAGTTGCATGCCATGCCAGGCCCTTACTTCAGTGCATGTGTTGCAACTTCCCTGATGACATAATGTCACCTCATGTGAATGCTGAGACATCTGAACTCACAGTCTCTTTAAAAGTCAGGACTAAGTGACCCTGATATCCTTTTCCAATTTGTAACTTCTGATTTAATTGGTATGATGGTGAGACTTCTGTCTGCAAGCTAAAGATGGGATAAAAATACAAGACCAAAAGAAGTAGTTCAGAACTGCAGCCACGTGTGCTACTCTGTGAAAGTGCAGTCGTGTGAGGTGTACCTGAAATGAACCATCATGTGCTAGAATCACTCCTCTCCATCACAGGTAAGGAAGAAATTACAGCACTGAAAACCAAGAAAAACTAGTCTCATAAGAACAATGAATGTAAACTACAAAATCCCATCTGTTCTGTTACCGCATTTCGTAACACCAAAAAGAAGAAATCATTTTCTCCTAGCAAAATATTCTCTACCTGCACAGACAGGTTCTCCTTGAATCCTACAGTTTAGTACCGTTCACCTAAAAGGAGGAGGAGAACCACTCCCGTTTCTCAGTTGTTGGACATGATCTTTGGGAACATTTTCCCTCACCAGCTTAGTACAAAACAAACAGCACTAAGGATTTACCTCCTACTTCTGTCTATCTGAGAGAGGATTTGAACTCGGCTAAGGGCTCTACCAGCATCCAGGTGCAACATTCCTCTGTAAGCACAGTATTACTCTCTGTGGCTTGCTTGTGGAAATAACAAAAGCTCAAAGATCTACAGTGCTTAGTGATGCTTAATAAGTGATGTCTTTGACCAGGAACGAATGGAGCCCCGGTGTGAATGAGCCCTTCACCCAGTCCAGCCATTTAAGTCAAGTGGCAAAGTAGGATTTTCTCTCTGGGGCAGATTCAGTGGGTGCAGTACCTGCTGCAGCCCCAGCTCAAAGTTTCACACCCTGTGTCATCTCTACCTCCTGTGCCACTGTGCTCCCACCAGCACCATTTGCTTTCCTGGAACAGGGCCATTAGTACCACCTGCACCAGCTGTACTCTCCCTAATTTCCTTGCACTTATTTTCTGTACCAAAAATAACCTTTAATTTCTCTGGAGAACAAATCTGATTTGCAAGGACTCCAAGTGCACTGCCACAGGACTGACTCATTTCTTCCAAAGGGATAATACAAAAGCTTCCACAAACTAATTTCATAAGATCTTAGAGGACAGAGTCTCTGAGCTCCTCTTTTGTAAGTGTGCAAGGTCTCTCTTAATTCAAGAGTGAAGAACCTTTGAAAGGTTTTCAGAAGATCTGAAAACAAAAGGAAGAGTTGAGGGAGAGGAGTGATTGTTCTGACATCCAATCTAAGACTCACAGGTTTGCTTCCACAGCTGAGAAATTTTCCACATGTGCCTGTTTTTTACTGTAGAAAATATATCTGACAAGTGCAGTCACATTTCAGCCCAAAACTTAGCTTTCCTACCTCAGCTCTGGCAGCCTCTTGATCTGGCAAGGCTTCCCTCAGAGAAGTTACTGCCTCCCAGGAAAAAAAAAAAAAAAAAAGGACCTGTCAGCTTGAAGCTCTCTCCAAGTAATTTCTCACTGGGATACAGAGCTCAAATTCACCTCTACAGTCCAGGAAGAGCATTGCAAACACTCAGCACCAGTGAGGCTAAATATGTCAAGCCAGACCTGACACCACTACTCTTCAATCTGTGTTAATGAGCCTGAACATGCAGCAAAGTCAGTCCTGGAATGTGGAACCAGCTGGTACCCATGTAGGGTGTCACACTTTCAGAGAGCAGTACTGTCACAGAGACCTCTTTACTCAGAGCTTCCTGATTATGTGAGATCCAGTGGAATCCAGCAGAGTTTTGCCCTTTCACATGGCACTGAGTAGTGGTGAGAGGTGAGAGCACTGCAGGTCTGTTCACCTGTGCTCGCTAAGGAGCTGGAAGAGGTTTGCTTCCACTTGTGCTTCCTCAGGGCAAATCCCCTCCCTTGATGCCTGGGCTTCAGGCATGCCAGATGAGGCAGATCCCCTCACTGATCCTCTGTCTGTCCATGGAGCAGGGACAGGGTGCCAGCTTCAGCTGTGGGGTTTGGGGGCTGGCATAAAACAAGTAGAGAAGTAATGATGATGGAATTGGGCCAGGCCTGGAGCTTGGTGCAGCTCTGTGTGGACACCCAATAACTGATTTGTTTAAGGAGAGCAGCTGGAAGCTGCTGGAGAGTCTGTGCCACCATGGTCCTCCTCTCCCATCACCCAGCTCCTTTTCTATTCTCTTGGTAAACAGTCACTGAAAGGGGTGTCAGCAGCAAGAAAAGGAGCTAACACACCAGTTTCCCTGGCATGTCATCCTGACCAGACATTCCTTCCACACACGGGCAGTTCTGTAGAGGATGTGACAGCACTAGCAGAGCTAGGAAACTTTGTAAAAGCACTAGCACTGACTTCCTGCTGAAAAGGAGCACCAATGGATGAAAATGGATGCACCAATGACCTAAAAAGTCATTCTTTTACCAAAGACTGCATGCAGTCTTGGACTGAGAAGGGGAATACCACTGCAAACCAGGTGCCAGACTACAAGAGGCTCATAGTTTAATGGCATTTTATTCCTTTCTAGTACCCCCACCACCTTCACAGCCAAACTGAATAGAGCACTGGAGCCTGATGATGACACTCAGTGCCTGCAGGGCAGCAGGATGAGTGTAAGTGATCTTATCTGGGTGCCCTCCTCTCCAGTGCCCACACTGAGATCAGGGAGTGCCAGAAATGTTTGAGTCTGACCCATGATTACTAATGGGCATAAAGGTCAGTTAGGAGTACAGTGGAAAATAATTATTCCAGGTCTGTCAAGAGCATTTGCATGGTAAGATAAGACAAGACAGAAACCAATTAGATGTAGCATGAAGCAGATGTTGGAGAGGAACACCACTCCAGTTTAGAGGAGACTGCAAAAGGGGTGGGGTGACAGCAGGGATGTGAAAGGGCCCAATTGACCCATTCAGGAGAAGTGAACTGTTTTCTTTCTGTGTCAAACACTACCAGCATGTGTTGTCTACAGGCACAGGTGCAACATCAGATTTCAGGATCAGCTTGCATTTCATCCCAGGCTTATGAAACACACATCCCATGGATCTTGAGGTGCATATTTTAAAAGAACAGCCAACATTAAGTTGGGTGCACATGATAGTGAGGAATATCAGTGGAAATATACAGAGGTGGTGTTCCCTGAAGCCAGGATTTGGCAAGTAAGTCAAGGAAAAGTGTAGAAACTCTATGACCAAATGACCTGGTGTGACTGCACTTGCAAAAACCAGGAAGAAAATCATGGAATGGAGCACTGTGTATGCTGAAAAAGATGGGAAGCCTACATGCAGGCAGAAAAAGCAAGTCAGAAGCGGGTGCACTTGATTGAAAAGGTAGCTTGTTCCTGGATTTGATACAGGGGAGGTGAAAATCTAGGGAAGTCTGAAATATGTTATTACAAAAATTGTCAGTTTTCTACAGATATCTCACAGTCAGATAGCATCTATATCAGATGCTTATGATCATTTTTCCAGGGGAAAGACCATATTGCTGAGGAAAAGCTAGGTAAATATCAGTTTATAATTCTCATTAGCACATATTAGCATATCTAGTGATTTTAGTTTTCTGATACTTCAAATGCATTCAAATATTAAAGTAAAAGTGCTAAGCTAAAAGAACATCAATAGGAGTGCAAATTCAAGCACTTGAAAGCTACAGTATATCTTTTTTGAATTGTACTTAAGTTTTTTAATCACAAGGTATCACAGTATTTTTCCCGTGAGACTCCAACTTCTGTGTAAGCAGAGGTAGGTTGCTGCTCAGTCAACAAACAGCTATCTGAGGTTTGTTTGTCTTACTTGTTCAACAGCATCCTGTTCTGCAGTGCTGCATTCTATGACATCCTTAAGAAACAGGCTCAAACAGGCTCTCAGAGTAGCTGGGGAATTACTGACAGAAAGAAAAGACATCTTTTTCTTCACTGGCTGGTCCCCAAGTCTTATTTATTGGTAATTAACAAAAGACTCTGAAAATACTTCTCACTATTTCTTGGCCTCATCTAACATCTTATATGAAAATCTCTCTACAAGAGTAGGAGATTCAAAATGAGCACATCATCTAAATAGATAAGACAGAGAAAATACGTTGGAGAAGTTATTCTATGTTTTGTAGACAGGGCAACAGAGGCACAGAATGTTTTGATGTATAAATTTGCCTAAACTTCTTATGCAATAAGTCCATGAACAGAGCTAAAAACTGAGCCCACACATCTTGAGCTCTACTCCAGGGGTGTACATTTTGGTGATAACAGGAATTTCCAAAATGTTTACATTTCACTAAGTGAGACTTCTCAGCAATCTCCCTGTCCTTAGGATGGAGGATAAGGTGACAACTGTAACACAATTTTCTGAGAATGCAACATCATTTTGCTTTGTGCAATCCCTTTGCATATGCAGCTGAATCATGGTTCTTATCTTGTTGTTCAATTTTCATTCCAGATCAAAGGTGACACTAAAAAATTAAAGCAACAGTTCAAAGGAATGAAGGTGAGGTCTTGCACATACATGCAGTGTTTCATAGCTCTCAAAAGGAATAGAAATTAATTTGACCTTCTTTGCTATACTATAATATTTTTTCTATTCTCTGGAACTCAATATTACAGACAACACGAACACTTCTCTCTGCTTGGCTGGAAAATTGACAAGGGTGACATCCACACTCTTGAAACACCAAACTGAGTGAAATACAAAGAGATGGTGAGAAATTTTATCTGTAGGATATTATGGCTTCAGCAAACTTCATACTGATTTCCCAAAAAGAAAAGAAAATGCAAAACAAGAGAAGAAAGGACAGTATGGTAAAGGGATATGCAAAACTGTATTATTAGTGATGTGCCAAGTTCATGAGACACATGTAGGAATGGCAGGAGAAAATTCTCTAGAGAAAAAGCTCTTGCAATGTGAACCACCAGGCAAGGACTGTCCAAATATCACACATTTTCAGAACTCTTTGCATGTCAGCGGTAATATACCATGTACCAAGAAGATTTCTGTTAGAGATCTTTCACTGGGAAACAAGAATCTGCTGATGTCATGATGCTCAGGAGAACCACAGAATTAAGAGGGACCGGTGTGTAAGTATTTCAGCTCTATATTCTATGCATTTGTCATGGACGTGTTATATAAACATCTGTGTGTTTAAACTGGTGTTAAGATATTTTCAAAAATCCTAAAACAGCCAACTTGTCAGATAAATAATGTGAAAAAAAACCCCAATAACCCTCTGAAATTTTGTAAGTTGTCTTCACTTGTGATTTCTTAGCTAGTATGACATCAGTGTTTTGCATTTGTGCAGTACATAGCACAAGCAGAGGCTGATACAGGAATTTGAGAATGGGGTAACATCAATAAGAAAATCTGGTACTTACAAAAATCTGCCTGATGGGCATTTTTCAACTTTATGATTCTTACAGTAAGCAAGGAGTAAGGTGTCATTTCTTCCTGCTGAAAAAAAATAACAAAGGAGATGTAGTTTAAAGTTTTGAATATGTGTATTGACTGTAACACAACCAAACACTGAAAAGAAACAAAGTTCTGCTAAAGTTGTCTATTCTAGCTGGCATCACAGCAAAAATACAATAGGCAGTAAAGTGCACTTTCTCCACAAACTTCACTGACCCCTAGAACCTGTAGTTACCTATGCACACAAAGAAGGTGTGGAAAGAAAGGATGAATAGGAAAGTTAAGATGGTATAAATAAGCTGGAAAAGTTCATTTAGCCAGTAACATTAAATTGTACACATGACCATCAGCAGCCAATATGAAGACAAAATTGAGTGAATCCAGAAATCAGAGATGCTTCAAATTTGTTTGGCTATTGCCCAAGAGCCTGTGTTGTGCTGTAGGGAGAATCAAAGCCCATAGAAAAAAAATTTTTTTTAATGCAGTTCTTAGATAATTGGAGAGAAGTGGAAGAAATATAGGTATTTTTATGTTTTCTTGCTTGTTTTTGAAAGAATTATTTCCATGAGAGGGAGATGACTAAGGATTAGTGTTAGCACCTTATGGAAAGTCTCGGGACTACACAATACACAGCTTTGGAAAAAATCTAGCTTGCTTTGTGGGAACACAGGTTTTCCTTACCAAGAGTGGTTATCTGACTGATAGACATGGAATAGTTTTGACTACAACCCTTAATTTCAAAGAAGGCTATCTCCAATTCCTTGTTGAAGGCGCCAGGCCTGACCATCTGGGTCTGTAAAAGTTGTGACAATCATGTGTGCTTGGTGGATTTCACATCTTCAGAGAACATGTTCATCCTGTCCCCTAGCAGCAGCTACAGCAAGCAGGATATCAGCAAAAAGAAGGAGGAAATAAACAATGCTTACTATGACTGCAGCACAGGTGGTTATACTGATTCACTCTAAATTTGTCAAAACAGCTGAAGTTTATACAAAGGACAGAGAGTTGCATCATAGTTGTACTAAAGAGACTGAATGAAAAGGGTAAATCAGCACTGAGAATGGCTCCCTCTCACTGTTTAGGAACAGAAGAAGAAGAAAAGAAGGAACTTCAGAAATTTCAGATTGTATTGAGTAATAAGTTCTGGAGTTAATGTATGATTAGAGTAGTTACAGGCCTTTTTAGACAGAAAGAGTAACATAAAATGACTGCAGTGAATGTCTGAGGATGAAGCTCTGCATAGGAAAGAAAATGCAAACTCAGTCAAATCCTGGCATCTGACTGCTACTGGTATGTGAAGAGCTTTAATCTGCATACAAATATGTTAGCAGCAGATCCTGAATTGGGTATCTACAATAAAAGGGGAAGACATAAATAGTAGGTCTATAAATAACATGTATGTAAGAAAGTCACCTTGAGTTAGTCAAGCTATGAAATAATGAAGAACTTTTTAAGGACTTCTGAGCAAAGCATTAATGAAAACAAAATATTATAGCATTAAAATGAGGCAGATTTAGGAACAGGGAAGTGTTAGTTTGCAGTTCTAGTAGCACAGGCCTGTGGAAGTTATAAATGGCCAAATGTATTATGATGCCACTTGTGTATTTGCAAAAAGATATTCAGACAAATAACACTGAAGGCACAGTATATATTGGGTCAAGAAATAGGTGGACACTGATATTCAGAAAGAACTCAAGAAGTTCAGATAATGGCAGAAGACAAATAGATCAATGATTCTTAGTAAAGTCATGACATGAAACATCAACAGGAAGGGGTGGCCAAAGAAATAAGCTGTCATGAAAGCTAATGGCCAGAAGTTGGAAAAGATAACCTGAAGTAAATTAGAGGAGAGCTGGTGCAAGATGATGGAATAATTAGGAGATGTTATCTATTTTCTGAGAAACTTCAATTAAAATAACAGGGAGAAACTCTGGAGTGAAACAAGAGAAAGCACATACAAAGGTGTTGCTACTGTGACAAAAGTCAAAGACTGATAAAAAGGTCAAAGTATAAGAAATCAGTGTGACAAGACAGTACATCAGCTGAAGTGTGTAGAACATTGGACCACAGGGAATCCATCATGACAAAATTTAGCTTAACCTCTCAAATAGCTTCCATTTCTATAAGAATGAAAGACATGAAGGTCATAAAATGAATTTGCACAAAAAATGCAGTAACTTCCAGGCTGTGAAGTTGTCCAATGAAATGGCAAGATTGATGGTTTTATAAAATGCTGGGTAATTGAAAGGCATGTTAAATAGAAGATAGCCAGTGCCTAATATAACCATAAAACTTGCCCATGAGCTCAAGCTCAAGATCAGCAATCCTTTCAGAATGTCTTCAGTGAGCTGACTGGTTAAAATGCTAACACCTTTCCCTGTGAGGTACAGAAGCAGCACATCCAAAACAACAAGCAGGCTAAGTGCCAAAAAAAGGCATTCTCTTTATCAGACTACAAAGAATAGCTGCTGTGTGGGTGTATTCCAGAACTGAAAAGTAAATTAATCACTGTTGCTCAAAGTCATGTATAAGGCACAGGATATTTCACACGGCTGTCTTCTAAACAGGGGAGGTAAGATCTCAGAATTATCAGAACACAGGCTGAGCCAGCTCCTCACAACTGTGAGTTGTTATTACATTTTCCTGAAAATTTAGCAGTGGAGCATATTTGGCTTTGCACTATAGATAAGCAACAGATAAATTCCATGCACAGCCCCAGGCATGTTTTTCTAAACCAAATCCAGTAATTATTCAGTTTATCACACAGCTAAGCAAAGTCCTCTCAAATTGAAACAAGTACTTAGGCAAATGTTTGAGCATTTGCATTAAGGAAAGCTTTATATCTGTTTACTTCTTCTGGAACTCAAGGTCTGCTAAAAGCATGTTATCCTGTCTAATAACTCTCTACTAATGATTATCCTCCTGTTGAAGATGGCAAGCTATGACTTGCAAAAATTGAGGCAATTACCAAAAGCTTCCCAGAAAACCCAATACCTGCAAGAGTCAGAAGTTGGCCAGTTTAGACAAGTCTGAGCCTTTAATGCCAGTTTTCTGCCAAGATTTATTACAGAGGAGAGAAGACATTCAAAGTCAGGAAGTAAATACTGTCTGAGAATGTCTCTGTTGTTAAACACCTGTGGACAGCAAACAGAACTTTCAGAAGTTCATTTAGCAGGGAGAAATTACAGCATGAATAATGAAGTCAAGCTGTGGAAAGGGTCCTATAGCCCCCTATATGCAGGAGTTTATGGCCACAGCATTTTTTTTTTAATATATATTACTTCATGTATGTTGTAAAACATATGCTGGATCCTAACAATCTTTATGTAAATGTAACTATGTTAGTGGTAAAGAAGGTTTGGTTGCTTTTAGCCATGGATATTCTAAACCAAACCACAACTTCAGTATGAATGCATTAAATCATTACAAAACTGCTAAGGAGACTGGGTCACTGTTTTCCCCAATAGCTGCTTTTCCTGCTTCTGTACATTCTGTTGCTGAGCTTTAGCATACACACACACAGAGCAAATTAGGAGCACCTAAATGCCATGCCAGTTTTGGTTATGCTACTTTGCCCTTTACAGCAAGTTTCACCCTTTTGTACACTAATATCCCTCTGTAGGAGCCGCCAGCATGCTGTTAACAAGAGATCAGTTTGATCCATCAGTTTGATTAGCTTGTGACATGCATAGGCAAAACAATGTTTGTAGTTTTCTGTTCATCTGGTAGTCTGGTTACACACACAAAAAAATTAAACATATATGAGCTGTAGATGCTTAAATCACACATGATTTGAGATGTCATCAAAAAAATGTTCTCTTTTTCTTTGGTGTCCCCAGGTGTTACTTTGAGCCAGCTGCAAAAAACATCACAGGTAGAGTTTCTACATGTTTGATGCAACTATATCTCCGTCAGAGACCCTGCAAACGTTGCCAGAGTTGTTCTTTCATCTTGAAGAGGTGCACAGGGATCAAAGTGGGCATTTGTTCTGAAAACTGGCCTTAATGCCTGAGCCCCAAAGGGTCACCAGCAACCATGCTCTGACTTTCCACCTCTGCCAACAGTCTCCATTTGTTCTGGGCTAAAGCTCCATTAAGTCATCTGGTAACATTAGAAGGCCAAAGTCAGTCTCATTTTAACAGCAAATCAAGAACATTTTCACTAAGAGATTTCTCTAAGGAATAAAATCATGATAATAACACATCCTGGGTAAATAGCTAAAGGAATAAAAAAATTAATACTGTGCAGCTGTTGCATCTATAGAAACATTTTTTTCATTAGATATTCTTATTTCTACATAGCCACACGAATCTTTAATAACCAAATCTGGGGGGATGGGGAAAGATCCTGCCCTTCTCAAAAAAGTATTTGTTTATGCCCTCGTATTTTTAATTTGCTGAAATACGGTACCTTAGCATCATCACTTGGGGCTACATTGTGCATCATCCATTTTCTTTCTTCATTATCCATGGGGCTTGAATTTCTGCTTGAATGCTGCTGAGGAAAAAAGAACAGGGGATGAAAAAGAGAGTAAAAATCAATTTTTTTACTTATTTCAATTTCCCGGTGTAGCATTCCAATGAGCAATTTTTACCTCCTCATTGTGGTGAATAAAATTAATGTACCAGTTCTGTGCTATGTGGAAAGATTCTGACTCCAAATGTCCAAGAAAGGACAATCTTGTTTTCCTGGAAATTTATGCCCTATAGATAACAGGGGACTTGACCTGTTGTTGTTCAGGGGCAAAACTGAATCAAAAACTCTGAGAGTCCTTCCAGAGTTGTTCTGCTTTCCACTTACCTGAGGTAAGGCAGAGATTGATGCCATCGAGATCGTTCTACATTAAAAGCAGCTGCAGTGAATGGCACCTTAGTACTAGGCTCCACAGGTGCCAGTGCCTCCTGAAACAAATTTACAATCTTGAAGAAGTCTCAGAAGTTGCTGAACAGGTGTTTTACTGCACTGAGTCAGAGCTCCACCCCTCCATGATCTCTGAAACAGGGAAATTTCCCACCCACATTATCTGTCCAAAGAGCAGCTACTGTGAGGTGTGAGCGCTCAAACCTGCAGGTCTCGTGGCTGAGCAGAGCGTGCTGAGAGACCAAATCATTCCCACCTGGGCCCCGAGGAAATGCAGCAGCAGCAGCTGTAACCTGACTGATGATATGACAGAGATCATCTATGGGAGGCACCCTTACAGTGATATCCTAAAAACCAGGATAGCAATAGCCTAATAAGCACATCGACATATTTTCTCCATGCAAACATCTGAATTCCACATGTGATTGCATCCACAATAAAAAGTAAATTTCAAAACAGCTATGGAGATGATAATTAGAACAAAGACATTTGCATAGAAAGATAATAAGATTTTTTCTGAAGTAACATTTTTCCCTGGAAAATGCTGTTGCATCAAGATTTCTGTGTACACACTCATTTTTCTTGTACAGTTCTATTTCAAAAGAAACTAAAGAAGGTATGATAAGCAACATTTCCCTGCTCCCTAAACCACAGAGTATCATTTTTCCATTTAAAATGTCTTTCTTTTTTCTCAGCTTCACATTTAATACAGCATGCAGTGTCACAAATTTAAATGAGAGTCAAACGTTTCACCTTGAAAAACCATTAAACCATTAAATTCCACAAACTGCAATATCAATTTTATATGCAAAAAAAGGTCCAGATTTCTGAGCAACTGCATTGAAATCATCATCTGGCTGGACACTACTAGCAGATTATTGGATTTAAAGAACTGATCCTGTACATTTTGTTGTTGGATATTTTTAATCTAATGAGGATTTGCATGTGTTGAGCACACCTCTAGGAAGCTCAGTGATTAATTTTTCTAAGACATTATGCAAGTGTTATTAGGCACACATATGTTTGCATTGAAAGTCCTGAATGATTAAAATTAGTGCTTATGAAAGAACTTGAGATTAGTAGGATGACAAAGCATCCTGCTTCCTCTCAGAGATGGGCATATGTGTGAAATCACAGCCACTCTGGCTATGAGCTTTGTACAGGGACCTTGACTAACAGAAACTAGATACAAACCCAATGACTTCTAGAAGTCTCATTACATACTTTTCTTATGTGAACAGAGTAATCAATATGAGAAGTTGTTCTTACAAGAAGAACAAGTTAAGACAGCTAGATCATCTTACATGCAGTATTCCATCCTTTCAAAAGTTTGATTTCTTAGGTTTAATTTTATATCTATATTATCTTTTTGTCATTGTTGCTTTTTGTAATAAACACACTTATTTTATCACAAAATACAAGGGAAAAGATCGCTTTTAACTTCCTTTCTCGCCTTCATTGTATTGAAATTTTCTGGAACTGCCTAACTGAAGCCAGAATTAGATAATCTACAGCAATAGGTTAAGGAGAGTCACAAGTCTCTCCTATTCCTTGGCTGATGCTTTATATAAGGTGAGCACTTGCATTTCTGTAAAAAAAACCAATTAGAATCTTTTTTTCTGTGAGAATGGTGACAAGAAACAGTTTAGACAAAAGTAACTGTATACAAAAAACCCACACATTTTCTCTTTCTTCTGCTACGACCTACCTGTATCCCAAGCTGAAGTGCCTAGAAGAGTCTCAGTACCACAACCGAGGAATGAGAACATTTGTTACAACTTCTCTGTAATTGTGCCACACAAAGGTTGTCAGATCGAAGTCTTGTTTCTGAAATGTATGGAAGCTAATGGGTGTGAGGTTTTTTGCATGAGATCCTGCTTTCATTTACATTGCCATATTACACATTTGCTTTCAAGAAAAGAGGGAATGAGGTGGGGAAAGAACCTTTAGCATCTCTTAGGAAGCTGACTAAGAGTTGCTTGTTACCTAACAACTAACTTCTCTTTCCTGACTCAAGCCTTCCCTATATGAAATACCTGTTCTTTAAGCTCAAGTCAGAGGTAACCAAAAGTACCTTTGACTCAATGCTGGCACTGGTATTGAAGTTCCTAAATTAGTTCAAAGTTCAAAACTGCTTTTTGCTATGAAGCACTATTCCTTTTGAGGCAAACACATCCTTTTCACAAGGCATGCACCTAGGATACACTTGACCATTAAGTCCTCTGAAAGTCAAACTTATAGTAGAAGCTGGTTGTGTTTTCTCTGTATTGAGTGGATGAAAGAGAAAATGTGGCAACTGGAAGTAGTGACTAAACACCTCTGTATTGGATTCTTCTGGAGAAGCCTAAATGTCCAGACCACACTTGACACCTAACTTCTGAATGTCTGAAGGTGGCTGAGATGAATCCCACTCTGGGTAACCAGCAAATCCTCTTTAGTCACTTGTTTCCAAAGTTCTTGATGCTGAGGGAGCCTGACATTGAGGAACTTGGTTTTGTTGTTAGCACTGTGATTCACCCTGTCGCAACGTGAATCTGCAAAACACCCTTGGGCAAAAAGCTCTATTAGCATATAAATTAAAATTCCTCTCTGGTATCCACTCAAATAACAAAGAAGAGGTTTTGTGATTACTGAGGTGGCAGAGAATGCCAAATTCAATGTGGTTAGTACCAGTACAAACTACCAGCCATATTCAGCTTTGGGATGACCAAAGGCCCCTGTAGTGGTGAAGCAGACTGTCTGACTTGGGACTGCTGGCCATGGAGAACAGGGTCAACAGTGGTAGCTCATGTCCAGCTGCATTAAGGGAGTAATATTAAGCTGGGTTTTCTGTGGAACCCCAGGCTGCAATCTGCAGAAGTTCAGCAGCAGCTTTATAAGGATCTGAGACAAGTTTGGGACAAATGGGAAATGTCAGGAGGGAAAGACTGACAGGAGAGGGCTGCAACAGCTCTCTGAGGAAATGCACTCTCGACTTGTGGGGCAGAGCCCCAGTGGTCAAATGATACATTTAGTGCAGCTCAAGGAACAGAGAGAATTTGCTGGGCCATCCCTGGATACCACACTGGCAATTTTGGGGTCTGTCTGTCAGCTGATGAGCTAGGGGTGAGATGCAGTTCACCCAAAGTTGCTCTGCCTTGAAATTATTTTCATTTAAAGTTTTGTTCTGCAATGATTTTTTTTCCCCCTGACTAGTCTGATGGTGTCTAAGACTACAATAAACACATTCTAAAACTACAACAACAACTGAGTTAGGAATTCAACATTAATTCTCAAAGACATGGGTTGGATCAGATTTAATTATTCAGAGATTTATTAAAGGGACTGCTAAGGACAAATAAAAGATCAGAGAGATTTTGTGTTTTCTTTCCACTTCTGTCAACTGTTCTTCATGATTGCTCCCTTCAGCCTCTTTCCCATCCTTTACATCCTTTGCAGCTTCACTGCAGCCTACAGACTCTTCATTATGTCTCATCCCTATACCATGGTGCTTCAGCACATGTTCCTCTCATATTTTTCAGATCACTTTTTTGAACATTGGAGAAAGGGAGCTTCACTGAAAGCCCTTCTGGTTTATTCCTGATTATTATCTTTACTAGAAATTGCCACGTTCTAGTCAGGGATACAGGAAAATGCAGCTAATGTGCATCAGTGAGATGCTTCAGGCATTAGAAGTATTATTACATTGTGGCCCATCTGAATAAATGTTCAAGTCCAAGTCAGATATCAAGAGATCATAACAATCCCTATGACAACAATGCTGAATATCACTCACAACAATGAGGCCTTAATATGGCAATGAATGTGGAACTGTGCCTGATCCACATAGTTGCTTCTGGTGACCCATATGCCCTTCTTTGGAACAAGATAAACACACATGTCATCATGAGAAAAGTACACAAAAACATATTTATCTGTATTTCAAGTATACATTAATAGAATCTTTTAGGTTGGAAAAGACCTCTGGGATCATTGAGACCAACTGTTAATCTAACACTGCCGAGTCTACCACTAAACCATGAAGGCACTAGGATAAAAAAAAAGTGAAATGGCTTGAGAAAATTTGGACCATAAGGTAAAATCAGCAGAAAAAGGAAGTGTTTCTGTCTACTAGAAATATTAAGTATGCTCCTCCCCATAACAAATAGGAAGTGTAGAAATCTGTTGTTGATTATATATGCTAACTTTACTAAGACTCAGAAAAAATGTGTATTCAGAAAATATTTCAGAAACTCTCCAAGAAGTACTTAATGTCCTCGACAAATACTGATAGTACCTTATATTTGCAGGGATATTTGTTCTGTTTATTCTTTCAGAGAACATAATCTCTCTTCTGATCTGATTGACAGAAGACCTGTGCATATGCATAAATGCAATATCTCTTTATTATGGAGCTTATAAATCAATTTCTTAAATCAGTCTTTCTTTGTAAGGCAGGCCCTGCCCTGAGTATTCTAGTTCTTACCAGCATGACTGTAGTATCCCAACAAACACTAAAAGACATTGGGACCTTTAAAGCAACTTATCCTGAAATAGCTGGCTTCTAAACCTCCTCAGCTGTAGTAGGTTAATGGTATCTTGCTATCTTAATAAAATCAACAAATGCTGGAGGGGTATGCATTTGAGCTTACTATCCTTGTCTAATATATGTGACATCATTTGCTATCATCAGCTTTAAATTTCCTTGGAGCAGTTAGCTCCAAGGGATAAAGTACATTACAAAAAACTGGTTCATGCATAAATCTGTTGGTTACCAGAGTGCATTTCCTGACTATAGAGAGAAAAATGCCATTTCCAATAAGAACTGTTATCTGAGAGTCCCAGGCAAGATCAAGGGGATCCCAATGCAGGTGACAGGTTCAGCCCTGATTCTGGAAGTTCTTTTGATCCTTCCCCATTGTTAGGCAGGGTCTCTTTTATCTCCTCAGTGTAAAAGTGGCCACAGCACCTTTCTGAGTGCAAGAGATGTACAGCCAGCATGTTTCAGCAGACACCAGGAGACTGCTTTTCTCCACACGGCAATGCCTCAGGATTTGGTATAATGAAACTCCTAATTTTTCTGTCATTTTTCTGTGTTAAGAAAGATAATAGGACTATGAGACCACAGCCCACAACTGATCCAGATGTCTCTGGTAGGAGAGCCCTGGTGAGAAAACAAGCTATGGGAAGAGGACATCCTTAGGTAAGACATACCCAAACGAGGAAAGGCTGGCAGCCACTCTGGGCATCTGCCATCCCCTTTGCAGGCTGAAGAGGAAAAGGAAGCACAGGGTTAGGTGATGTACTCACTCCAGCTCATCTTGCAGTGCTGAAATTCCTTGTGCCTCTTCCCTGTATGAGAAAGACCTGGCTGTTGCAGAAGCTCTTGCACCCAGTATCTCCCCTGTGCGCTGGAGCCCTGTTCACTCATTGTGCAATCTGAACTGGTGCGCATGGCAGCCAGTCTTGCCCCATATACAGCGTGTTGTCACTGGGAAGATGGAGTGATAGCCTTTCCAGGGCAGCTGGTAGGTCATGTAAGCAGTGCTTAACAAACCCAGGCTGTGTTGGGAGTCAAAGCTGCCCTTTGGGCCATCTGAGCTATCACGGGTGCCTCATGACAGCTGCCCATGGGATGGGGTCTCAGTGATGCCATACACAGGACTCCTCACGGGTATTAACAAAACAGTGCCATTGCTTGGGGACTCCAAAAGGCTTCCCAGTTGTCTGTGAGCCAAGTATGGGAGAATTTGGGACTGGTAAGCAAAAGAGTCTCACCATCATTCCACATGCTCCAGCTGAATAAAACACAAACCTGTGCAGGAATCTAGTGCGGCCACTTACTCACAAAAGGGCTGATCACAAAGATTGAACTATGGTGACAGCTCTGTATGGAAAGGCTTTAAAGAAACCATTGCAAAACATCTTAAGGAAGTGTTTCAGAAATGCGTAAGGAAAGAAACATTCTCCAGGAGATCGAGATAGGCAGCTATGTAAGTACATCCTATTACATGCTAAATTAAATCACCATTGCAACATTATACTGTGCTAAAACTCACAGACATCAAAGTCAAGCATGACTCCTAGGTCAGGTCAAGAAAACAGATTAAAGAACAAATTCTTAGTGGCAAACATTGCTGAATATCCATTATAATAAATGTAAGGGAGCCACAGGTTACTAAAGCATGTGGAAACCTGTCTAAACAGCTCTTGCATAAACTCTCACATGGGTTTGATATTTTGACCCTCTGTGATGTAACAACTAAAACCTACTCAGTTAGATCACATTGCAGACATATGACATGAAAGGAAAATGAATTATTCGCTGCATTTCCACAAGTCCAAGACAATAATAAGCTCATATGTGCAAATAAAAAGGAAATGTATATGAAGAGAAAGCAAAATGCTATCAAAGGTTTGATCTTCTTACTTCGTATAAAAAGCAAAATAACTACTAATTCTTCAGCTAAATCAGGAATGAGAATAAAACAGTTGTATTCTCTGTTCAAAAAGAAGACACTTTACATCTTTCATCAATGAATAATGAAAATGACCACATAGTCATACAACACGTAATAGGACAGAACAGAGATAATTCTTACCAATTAGTTTCTAAAACATAGTCTATGATCCTTGACTATCTATGCTTCAGTTATTTTAATACTGCAGAACTACAGAAAGAATGTGAATATTGTGCCAATTACAAGAAGTAGCAAAGGGGATGTAGTAATGTGCCAGTAGTTTGTTTACTCTGGCTGCCATTGCCATAATGAACACGACATCTTACTAATTAAAAATCAGTTATCATATATTACCACTCTTGGTTCTTCTGCCATTCCTCAAAATGTGGGATGGTAGTCAAGCATGCTAAATGCTCCATCATCCCTGAAGTAGTTGATAGAAATACCTGTGTTAAATGAAGGGTTGATTTCAAGTTGCATACATTCTTTACATTTATGCTTCATGCATTTTGTACAGCATTTGTTAATGTATATATGTTTATATTTTATATAACTTTCAGCATAAAAAGCAATTATACACTGAAAACTGCACTCCACCACACAAGGGAGTGTTTTTCCAAAAAAAGATTGCTGATGTGTAATTAGTTGGCCTTAGGACAGTCATTAACTAGTACAATTTATGTCTGGGCAGCAGATGGTTCCACCCAATCAAATTCCACATATGTGTGTGTGTGTGTGTGTGTGTGCGTGTGTATAAAGACACCAAGGGAGATTGGGAGAAAAATTCATGTCTGAAACACTTTTCAGGAAGGCAGAAGTAAGGGACCTACCTCCCTTGCATGTGAACTGAATGCCTAGCCATATGGTTCAGTAAAGAGCTTCAGAACCACATATCTGGGGAATAAGAGAACAGGGAAAAAGAATAGGAAAGCTGTTGGAAGTTGACATTAATAAAGAGATTTTTCTTTTTCAGTAAGAAGAAAAAGATTTTGTTCTATCCTGCAATATCACATTTTTTGGTCTATTGTGCAAAGATAGCAAGATTTTTTGAATGCAAAGACTGAAAAGAAAGTATGTATTAGGATGGTAAAGAATACTTTTTCTAACTGATTTCAGAAGTAGTCATCAGTGATAAATACCATTGAAAAGCTTTCTTTTGAGGAATTTTTAAGAGTTTACCAGTATGAAATTCCATGGAACATTTTCATGAATGCTTTAGAAATAAACAAGGCATGCTTACTGGCCAGATTTGCAGTAGAACAAAGATTGATTGAGTAATACTAAGGATAGGGCAATCACAAAGAATGATCTGACCTGCTTGATGGACTGGCCTGGTTACCCATGGTAAAATCTAATGCACTGGAGTGCAAGTTATGATTAAAGGACTGCCAGATGTACGTTACAATTTACTCCCCCATACAAAAGGGAAGACTGGAGCATGGATAAAACTAACTCACCAGCTTATGGAAGACAAACAACTTGTCAGAAGTCTCTAAAGGCAAATGAGGACAACTGGATTCTATATATAGAAACTGGAAACTCATTTATATGTAAGAATATGCCAATAACAAAGCAATGTTAATCTCAGTGTATAGCGGTAGTGGGAAGAGTACTGGAACCTGCATTTGATAAAGGGACAATAAAGAATTGGAGGGAGTGTAAGAGCAGAGATACAGCTGGATACATCAAATAAAGGGAGGCTTATAATCAGAATTTGGAGTTTTGACAAAAAGAAGACTGTGATGTAAACTAGGTGTATTTTATAAAATTGATCTTAATAAAGAAACAGTGGTTATGCAATGGCTTTTAAGGTATTAGGAAAAGATGTCATGTGCTAATATCTGGGCTCTTGCCAAACTAAATGAGGCTGGAAACAAGGTGCTCACTGGTGAAGGTGATCACTGACTACAAGATAGCTCCACAAAATGTGTTGACTTCACAATTCCTGATATCTGTAATAGAAGAGGGATCGTTTTTCTTCAAGATAGGCTTTGATCAGCCACAGGTGATCAAGACTGACACTTCAGTAACAGCATGGCAGTTAACATTCTGATATTTAAAAAGTCTAACAAGATGATCTGATGGTACTTCTGGCTTTCATAAATCATGGAAAGAAATCAGGTTAATAATCTAATAAATGCAAAGCTCATTTGCTATTTTACATGTTCTTCCACAGCCAAATAGGAATTCACCAGAGTTAAAGAATTTAGTAGCTCTGTACAGTGTTATAAAATGGACTTACTAAAGAAGTGAGAGCTGCTAGGACCATTTAGCAAGCAAGAGTAGGAAAGCCCAGAAAACTGTCCCTCAGTGTTCTGCTAAAGGCTTATTGTGTACTTGCAAACAAGGATTGCAAAGGCAAAGGATGCAATCAGGCTAGATAACCCTCCAGGTTTAGCTTTAACATCCAAGAGCTTTGCAAGCCCTCTTCATCTCTTCTAGGACCTTCCAGACATTTCTTGAACTCCTTGATGAACTCCCTCTTCAGGTTTCACATGTGAAAGGTGTGAAAAGCCTCCTTCAAACCTGTTGAATCTTGAGTAAGGCCTGTCAGAAAATGTCTAAAATGAGACATTTTTTAAATTATCACAATGATTTTGAAAAGCCTAATCATTTGATGGGCATCCCAGAAGAAAATGGAAGCACAGAGCCACATATGACATACCCACCTCCCCTCTGGCTTGTGAATGGCTGGAGCTGAAAGCATCAGTGATACTCTGTAAGGAAATTACATCTGCCCTGCTTGTAGCTGTAAGAACCACCCCTTGAGATGTGCACACTTACTGTGCAAAGAAAATGAGAAAATCAGTCCAGCTTCACTACAACACCACCAATTCTCAGACTTCAATTCTGGAAGGATAGGTGCAAAGTAGAGGATTGCTGAGAGACAGAACCTGTGCATAATACACAAAAAATATCTTCCAAGAATCTGCCCTGGACAAACCACACTATTAAAGCTACAACTTTTCAGCAATGCAGATATAAAAGCATGACTGTATCCAGAGAGTTCCCTTGTAGGAGCAAGGCAAGTATTTCACGGGCACCCCTCCCTGTCATTGACACTTCTTCTCCTCTGTATTCTAAAACTGAGAGCTGCACAGAGCACTGTTGTCCTTGGCTGGCCTGTCATTGCAGAAACACTGTGTTCTGCCCCCTCTGCCAGACTGATGATGCTATTTAAAGCTTCAGAGTGACACGACTCAGCCAAGCACACCGTGAATATCTGTATCTACTTGTTTGGAAAGCAGAGATAAAATCCTCTACATTACCCTTGAAATGTGGCTGGCAGCCCCAGAGGCCACCCCAGGAGCAGCCCACCCTGCTACCAACACTTCGCTGTGTAAACCCAATACAGGGAGACACAAGATACTCTAGAGACAAGTATAAATTGGGAGAGGAGTGGCTGGAGAGCAGCCCTGCAGAACGGGGAGCTGGGGGTGCTGGTCAGAAGCAGGCTCAGTATGGGCCAGCAGTGTGCACTGGCACCCTGGGATGCACTGAGCACAGCATTTCACATTTCATATTCTAGACCTTCTGCATTCCAAAGAATCTTAAATGTTACCACAGGTGGTGCCAGTAGGCTACAAATTGTAGATGTCCACTGTTATGTACACTCAGAAACTCAACACAGTTTAACTTTTCAACCTAACCTTCTAAAAGCACTACAGCAAAAACCCCCAAAATCCCAAAAATCCACAAACCCACAAAAAAACCCTAACCAACCAACCCAAAACATGACAAACCAAGACACTTACATTGCAGACTGCAATGAGGTCTCCACTCAGTCTCCTCTTTTCCAGGCTGAACAGACCAAGTGAGCTCACCCACTCCTCACAGGGCTTCTACCCAAGGGTTTTCATGGTCTTTAATGTCGTTGTTTGGACAATCTCTCACAAGTTAATATCTTTCTTGTCACAGTGTAGCATCCAAAACTACACAGGGGACTCCAAGTGAGGCCCCCCAGTGCAGAGCAGAGCCGAGCAGGACAATCCCCTCCCTTGCCCAGCTGGTGATGCCGTGCCTGATGCACCCCAGGATGGGACTGGCCCTCCTGGCTGCCCAGGCACTGCTGACTCAGATCCAACTTGCCACAGACCAGGACCCCCAGGTCCCTTTCTGCAGTGCTATTCTCTATCCAGCATGTGCTTTTATCCAAGCTTGCAGTGTGCCATGATCCCAGTCACAAACCTGTCCCAAAGATTGCTGCTTGTCTCACCTCCACCTTCCAAATACAAAACACAAGCCGAGTTAATAAAATATGCTTTTAATGTGGTCTGGCCTGAAGATGTCAGGCTTGAACACTTAAAGCTCTTTCTCAGGGCAACAAGCACCATGTTTATTATCATTTTAGCACCTTCTTTGTGGCTGCCCATCCTCTGTACCATACAACGCTTCATACTCCATTATTGGAACTGAATTGCAATGATTTGCTGCAGTGAAATTCTTCGGCAAAGAAGTTTTTTCCTCAGTCTTTTTTGTTCACCTGAGATTACCATTTAGTGGGATTGAGCAGGAATGCTTTGAAGCCTGCTGGCTAATAGTAAGAGACCTTCAGCCTCTGGGCAGGTTAAGGGACTTACAAGCACCCTCCCTTGTCTGACACTATTTCTTCATCTGCCTTTTCCTTGCCACTGCTGTGCACAAGGCCTGTCTAAGGAGGTGCTCATTGTTGAGGATGTTGTACTCCCCCAGCTGAACCAGGCGGTCATAGGCCTTCTCCGAGTACTGCAGGGAATATGTTGAGTATGGGGAACAGCAGCCGTAGAGATCAACTTCACCATCTTCCATCTCTGACTCGGAGCGCTTCTCGCCTGGGAGGAAAGGGTGAGAAACCACTGCTGAGAGAAGTCACTCTGACCATAAACAAACTCCTAACAGAGGAAGGAAAGGAGGTGTCTCTCCACAGAGAGAGTTCACAGCGTAAATTATTTGTTTGGCTTTAATTCTTTTCTTAAAAACCAAACAACTCTTATTCAAATTGACAGCTCAGTGCCTGGCTCAAGTGGGTACCAGTGGCCTCACAAGATAAGGGGAGAAAAAAGGGTATTTATTCTTAAATGGGTCTGCATTGTAGTTCTTGCTGAAGGTACCTACAGTATGTATCTATGGATATTTATTTTAGTGAATGCATCAAAGTTACCTGCAAACTAATTACATGCAAGATAACTATCTTAGGGATTGATACATCACAGCCCTGGCATCAAATCTGTCATGGTTTTAAAAAAAAAAAAAAAGTAAAGCAACAGAAAGGTTTGATGTGCCGAAAAGAGTCAACAGTGAAGTTCAAGTGTTGGGGTATTAAATATATTCCTTTTAATAGGCTATCCATGATGAAAACCTTCTTTTTAATATGTTTGAGTACTTGCCTGGTGCTTTGTATTTTTGGAAGGTATCATTAACTAGAGGGAAAAATAGCAGTACTGGTGCTCCTGGAGTCTCAGCACCATCAAAGAGGTAACACTCCTTCAGCTTTTTCCTGTCCTCTTCACTCAAGTCCACCTTGGGAAAAAGGATTCCCTGCTCAGAGCAGTACTTGCATGTCTGGTCCAAAGCCTGGATCAAGGAACAGAGCAGTACTAAGAATTAAAATAGCATTTTAAGGCTCAGGATTTCTTGAAGTCCAGTAACAAAGTGGACATTTTCTAAGCTTGTTGTGCAAAAGCTCTTAAACCCCTAATGGAAAGAAATGTGTCACTAGGGAGAAGATTTTTTGCTGATTTTTGTTGTTGTTGTTGCTGTTTTTCCTGAATCTTAGTACAATACAGTTTATCATACAAGAAAAACAAACAAGAATACGTGCAGCCTATAAAAGGTGTATCACACTTCATCATTAAGCTAAAAATGCTAAAGGTTAAGACTTTTAGTAGGACCAATATAAAAAGAACCTAAGCCTTAAAAATTTATAGGTATACACATGTTGAAGAAGAAATAAAGACTGTTGCAATTACTCTCACCTGTATCTGGGATCCTGCACTGTAATTTAAATGCAGGATGACATCCACCTTTCTCTCTGGTTTTAAAAGTGGCATGATGCTTGTATTGATGAAAAATCCAGTATCTACCAGAGACAGGAATTCATCTGAATGTGTCAGCTGGTTGGGAAACGTGTCTAACACAGTATCTGAAAGAAAAAAAAATTTCTTGCTCTAAGTGCAACAGTGCAAAACTTGTTAGTTTGTTTTCCACCCTTACACCATGTCCACAGAGCTTTAGCTGGTTACAGTCCTTGGGGAAGGGAGACCTGACACATCCCTCCTCTCCTCCCTCCTGCTCTCTCAACTGCAGTTTTGGACCTGCAGTAACAACATTCAGGGAGGGGCTTTACTGTGCCTCCCCACCGGGTGTGTCTTTGAAGAGAGGAAGGACCTGGTGGCCCAGCCTCAGGAGGTGTGTGCCACCAGCAAACCACTGACGCACCACGCCCTGCTACGTCCTGCAGCATGATGGGCCACAGACTGATCTAACAGAGATTCTGCCCAAACCTGCCCTCCAACCTCAGAGAACGGGTTTAGTGTCAGATCTGGGGCGTGGCTTTCTTCAGCTTGTTTATTCCCTCCCCGGGCGCACGGGCCTGCTGTTACCTTTCCACCTGCAGAAGTGCTTGTTCTCCAGGTAGTCGCGGTGCAGCTGGAAGCCCCTGAGGAAGCTGTGCTCCCGGGCGATGCAGGCGCGGTCGGTGAGGGCGGCGCGCAGGGCGCTGCCCAGCGGCCCCGGCGGGGTGAACAGCCGCGTCCGCAGCTCCCGCGGCTCCGCCGCCAGCGCCGGCTCCTCCTCTGCCCGGGGAAAGCCTGCTCAGCTCCACCTGCCCGGGGCAGGCACAGCCCCAAGAGGTCAAGGTAACTGACAAACCCTGATGCTTTCTCTTTTTATAAGGGCCAACAAGCACGAGAGACAGAACGAAACAGAAAATGCGAAGCTAGTTTTACCAGACAAATTTCCTTGCAGAGTCCGGGCTTGGATAAAAACTTTTACCTCAAGACACAGTGCCAAACAGCAATAAAAGTCTGCTCCAGACATACACACATTTGTGGAACTGACTGAAAGCAGTCTTTGGGAAAAGACAGCCATTGTGCTCCTTTATATTACTGTAGCTCCCACTTGAAGCAGTCAAAATCATTTTGCTTTATTAATAATTTGCAGATCGGTCTTATTATTTCTGAATATTTTAATCATCTACCAACCTCAGTGTTGACCCCTGATAGATCACAGGACTGGGGATTTTTAAATTATTGATTTGTGCTTTGCAGTATGAGACATCCAACTCCATCTAACAATAAATACACAGTGAAAAAGAAGTACGGTCATTTACCTATATTGTCAATTTGGTCCCGGGTCCACCTGTGCCAGAAATCTTCTGATGAATGGGACAAATTCCAGATATATAACAGATTGAATGAAAATAAACTACTCCACATGCCTGTAGGAGAAAAGAGCTTTCTAACTCAAATATTCACATATCATGAATCCCCAACTGTTATGATGAGATGAAACTTGTGAAGTTTGTTTTTCATTATTTTGTTTTAAAAGCATGATGTGTCATTTTTATTTGGCTGCTGGTTTTTAAACCTTATTTTTGGTATCCAGTTTTTGTTCTATGGTACTTAGGGATGGAGATCTTCGTAAATTAAGATGGAATTTGTATTTTTAGGAAAAAACCCCAAGTATCATGAAGCTTATATAAAAAGAAAGGATGAAAGTTTGCAATCCAAGAGATCTGATGTGGAATTATATTGATAAGGGCATAATTACAACATGATCTTACAGCCTCTGCTTCTGTGGGATTCCCTGTTTAAGAATAAGCCTGTTGACACAACAAGAGATCAGTTTTGACCATACATTTTTGAGCTTGAACAGCAATTTCTTTGGCTATCTGTTAGGGCACAAGCTCTTACAGTTTTTTGGTTCAAGGAGTGAAAATATGTGACAGTCCAGCACAGACTGAGGCTAAAATAGTACAGTGTCCTTCCTGCTCAGTGGAGTGGCTGGTCAAAGGGAAGTTTGCTTGTGAAATCAGTCACAAGTTGACAGCTCTTCTCTTTGTCAGGAAAACACATATTCACACTCCAGTTAACAGCAAAAATGTTTTGAGGATGGCTGTGTTGTTTTTTGCCCAACCTTGCCCAGGCAGTGTGGAAACTGGAGCCAGTGACGTGTAGCCTGAAGGCTCTCTAGAGCAGGAGGGCCTGGCATGCTCAAACACACCCTGATGCAGTGGAGAATCAGCATGAAGGCTCATATAAAATGTTCATAAGGAGCACACAAAATACTGACTACCTGTGAGACAGGCCATAGTCTCGGAAGTTCAGCCTTCTGGGGAAGCATGAGCTGAGCCATGGACTTCAATTTTATTGTTGTGCTGGAAGTCATACTATATTTAAATTCAAAACTAGGTTTAAAAATGTAAATAACTATTTGACAGTCCCTTTGATTTTCTTCTTTACTGTAAACCGAACCATTATAGAAATTATTAATTCAGGAAAGGGATATTTATCCTCTCAGGTGAAACTACTCTGTTAGTCCTGCACCAATACTTTATTAGTGTGTCGTTTATATAGCTGACATAAAAATAAAACAAACAAAAACCCAAAAAATTGAAACAAAACAAATCTAAAGAAACAAATCAAAACCCCCAAAACAAAACAAGCAATAAAATAATTTGTTGTTTTTAATAGCTTACCTTCCAAGAAGCAGATCCTGGATTCAGGAACTTTCTTCATCAATCGTCCCATGAAGAACTCACTGCCAAAATCCTCAGCACGAACAAAAACCCCATATTTTTGCAATCCCACCTCATATGGGGTGAACTCCACCCATTCTGTAAAAAATAACACAAAGAAGAGAACAATGTTTTATTACAGCCCTTAAAATAATTTTTTGAGTGTAATATTTTGGACCAATAGCAATGAGTTATAAGCATGCTACGAATGAAAACTCATGAACATGGAAAGGCTTTGGAATGTTTTTGAGTCTGTTGCATAGACAGTCAGACTTTTGCCTGACCACAAGGATGTTATGTGAATACACATCAGCTGAGGTTCTGGTCTTCAAATCAGAGGCAATTTTTTAGGCTGTCTAAAAAGACTGTTCCATGATTTACCACCTTAAATATAAAGACAAATGACTCTGAGAAGTCTCATAATTACCTTTGAAATCCAGAGTGCTGTAGTTGTTTTTGACATTGACTGCAGTGTAGATAGGAAGTGGGTTCTGACCATAATCAATGGCCCGTTGCTGATCAGAGAGCCTGTGGTTGTCTTTCTGTGATTCCAGAAATATGGTTACACTGAGACAAAAATTAGCATGGCAATATTTTCTCTGCATCTAAGCTTGCAGGGCAGAAAATTTCCTGCCTCTAATGTATGATGTGTGCTTGTCTTATCTTCTGAAACGTTCTGTATTTTACAAAATTCCCATAAGCGTTCTGTTACTGAAATACCTGCAGACATCCAATCTGGTGCCAGATTATTTGACGATGCATTAAGATGAAAATGTGAAGAAATAATAAAGAGCAGAAAGCAATACTTCTGATATAAAACACGTTATTGTATCACGCTGCAACTTTATGTAAGGCCTCACAGCTTTCAAAAGTCTGTAGGTCCTTTTGTTAACACCTCTCATGGGCATGTATAATGTCTGCAATTTTGTTATTTCTAAACTAGGAACTTGCAGAATATGAAAAACAATTCTTAAACTGTAATATTGTTTCAAAATGTTAGTCTTGGAGTTTTCTCAGAAAAACATATTCAAAATTTCAGAAGAGAGAATGCTGATTTCCACCATGGATGAGGATCTACAAGGCTGGCACCAAATGTTTTGTAAATGGCTGTGCATTTGCATGCACAGTAACAAACTGCTTTTCTCAGAGTCAACAGAAAAATATCTTCTCCAGAAATAAATATTCAGAAAATGTTAAGCCACTGTAAATGCTGCTTTATGACATACTGTACCCCATCATGCAAAAAAGATTCCAGGACAAGCCCCCAGAGATCTATAAAAGATGTTTTGCGGCCCTCTCTTTTCCGTTGGGTCAGCTGCTTTTTGTAATACTTCAAATAATCCAAGGAAAAGGAATTTATTTTGCATTTTGTCATATGTTTTCGAGCCTCACTGATTTGCTTGTCGAGATCCTTTTGTGACCAGGCAGCATCTCTGTACAAGTTTGCCATTGTCCTAGGAAGAGGAAATACATGTTGAAGAGGGAAAAAAGCACACCAAAGTTTGAGGTAGGGAATAGCTACATTTTATGTTTCTGTTTTAAGTTCTTGATTTGAAATTAAGGTTTCCTGTCTTCAGTTCCCTATGAAACTGTCATGTTCCCTTCGCAGTCACAAAAGTCATTACCTCTGTCAAAACAGCTTGAACAATTTTCTATAAACCATTCTTAGAAAAACATTTGTTTTCATGTAGCTGCAAATTTTGTGACTTTCCCCCATGATAAGGCTTTATTCTGTCAATTTTGGAAGAAGATCAAGAAGTAGGACAGCTGAGAAGTTATGATAGGTAAACTACTGTACGTCATCCCCAGCCTCCTTCAGTAGATTGGTGTCATCAGGGAGACCCCAGCCAGGGGCTGCCCAGTCCCACTCACCATGTAGTGCCAGACAAGCCAGTCAGGTAGGTGGCACAGTCCAGGATATTGAGTTTCTTGAGCCCCCTCAGGCTGCCATAGAGTGCTGTCAGGGATCTCATCCCTCCTCCCGTGGTCATGATGGCCACCACCGGGCTCTGTGCAGCACAGGGACAGAAAGGGCCCGTGTCACACAGCGGCTGCACCTGACTCTGGCTCTCAGCAGAGACCTCCTGACACACAAAGCCTGACACCACCACCTGTGCCCAGACACAGACTTCTTTCTAAATAATTTCTACTGAAGTATAGCCTACCATTTATTTCATAAAGGAGAACACAGATAGAAGCAATGACCATTTTTGTTTAGATATCTGACACTTGTCTCCATTGTGTTGAACATAGGTGTTTGATATGAAACAAATAAAAATGCACTAATTCAAACCAAAAGAGACAGCAAGAGAGAAAAATCAGTTGAAAAAGCAGGAATTAAAAAGAAATCTCACAAGTTGAAGAGAGGAGGGACTATCAACAAGGATAACAATAATAGGGTAAAGACTGTGGAAGAAGATATTCCTACATAAGGAATATCTAGTCTGGCTTCCAAGGAAGGTGTAGCAGGAAAAGGGTTAAACTCAGGATAGCAACTGCAAAGGACACAATCAGCAGGGAGAATTTAGAGGTATGGGGCAGTATTGGAGGCGTACATTAATTTTGAGATGAGGAAAGATCAGGAAAAATTTTAAGTGTGAAGAAAAAAGGTCATTTTATGTCACTATGCTCTCACTGCGAAGCACTTGTGAGATGTTTTAAATGTTTTCCCTACAGACCTCATGGTCCAGCAGATCCTGTTCCAGCTGCAGGACCTTCTTCAGAGCAGGAATAACATAATTCTTCCTTTTGCGTAGAAAGTCTTGCTCCTGTATGCAGAGGTCAAATCCTAAACGTACATCAAGGTGGTCTGGGCTAGAGCAGAGATCAGGAAAAAGAATATTCCATTTTATTATTGATATAGACAAGCTCAGAGTTTCCAGTGCAATGAAATAAACCTGATCCACAAAACACTACATTTACAGGAGGTCCTTTTCCCACACTCCCGTGCAAGTATACAATGCTGCATGAAAGAAGGGTAGAAAAAAAGACTGATAAATTTCTAAGCAGCTATCAAAATAAAACCTAAGGAAAGACGTTCCTGCAGGAAATTTCTGAGATATCTCCTGTCTGGATTCTCTCATATTTTAGTGTGCACTGAGAGCTATAGGAAAAATTTCTCATTCTTTCTTGATTTAGGCAGAAATTTTTCCTACTTCATAATTAACAACGCCGGGTGATTGGCTATGCTCTTGCTCAGTGTTAAAGAAAAGGTAAAAGACAGTGCTGAGCATAACACTGGGAAGCATAATTGGTTTGTAACATTATTTTTTCTATTTTATGCATATTGTTCATTATTCATGTCTCAGTAGGGGCTATCTACATGTATGACACTACACTACATGCAGTTGCTTCCATGTGAATGCCACACCACCTGGTCACACCACCTACTGTCCTGCTGTGAGTGCCTCCTCCCCAGTAAAAAGCCTAGGGTGAGGTGAGTTCAACTAAGTAAAAGTTAACCTGCAAGAGTGGCCAAGTCTCTTACCAGTCTTCTGCCTTTGCATATAAATCGAATCCTTTATCCTGGAAAGCAAGAATGTGAACAATGTGAGTGCTGCTGACAACCTGCTTCTTCCCTGCAGCCCAAGGAGGAATTTTAGCTTGTGCCATCCTAGCAATGTGGGTACAAATCAGGAGCTCTGAATAATCAGGAGCTGTGAATAATCCAGCAGCCTATGCAAATCGACTGTAGTGTTTTACTGAAAGGGATGTCTTTCAGTAATTTTTAATGTTTTCTAGTAAATGTAGCATCTGAGGATAACTGCTGTTTGCAGAATAGTGGTAAAATATACCTTACCCGTCTCTACTAACAGCACCTCTTAGGCAGCCAGGCTGGGCTGCAGCCACACCATGATTCTATAGAGCAGCATTTGTTCCCCCCTTTCTGTGGCTTATACCCCACAACAGTCGTGATCCTTTCATTCTACATGTATTTTTTTAACCATAAGTCTAAAAGTGCTTTGTAAAGCATTGTCACCATCAGCAGGAGTCTGACTCTACCTCAGTCAGTTCAGTGCCCCTCAGGTGTGCGAGAAGGGAAAGACCAGAACTTCAACTTTTAGAGTGAAGTAAGATCAGGATAAAGTAGCAAGATGCCCCATGTACCCACATCTATTCAAACAGAACTAGGCACAACCTGGCCTAATTGCTGAAAGACCTGCCACTGTTAGGCTGTGGTGGTTTTGTCTGCAGGCTTTCATTATCAGAAAGTACCATGGTAATCATCAGGGGTATGCAGACTTCCACATTCAGGTTTCTCAGTCTCTCCCATAAAAAGGGCACTCACCTCTGCTAACATCATGTTTTTTCCACTTGGCATGGAATGAAGTTCCACATTTGGAGAGCCTGTATCATACCCCCATGAGTGCTGAAAAAATACAAATAAACCCAGGTTTATATTCTAAGGAACATTACTCTTTGCTCACAATGAAAATTAATCTTACTATTTATGGTGTCTAATATTTCACATGCTATTATTGGGTTTTATAAAGCTCAGTTGTAACATACTGAGGAGGGAGGTCGTTTCTTCCCTGGTAAGGTAACATCCAGTGTTGGCTGATTATATCTGGCATAGTGGAATTTGGCAGGAGAGGAGGAGCTGAAGACAAGATTAGATCCCAGCATAATGTCCTGGGTGCCTTCATAAGAGCCTTGCACTTTAAAGGAGAATTCTTTTTCTAAGTAAATGACACAAAAACAGACACAGATTAGTTTTCTCATCAAACCTGGTAACAAAAATTCTTAGAGTCTATCACAAGGCTGTTCTCATGTTCTGGATTTGCTGGGGTTTTTAATTCTTACATTAAGCCAATTGTGTTCATAATATTAGCACATCAGTTAAAAATAGCTGATGAGAAATAACCTTACTTGATTTCGTCTCCTTTTTCTTCTTCTTGTTCTTCTCAACCACCTGAACTTCTAAGCAGCAGATTTTGCGAGACTGTAAGAGACATGAACAGTAAAATATGTCATGGCAGGGATTTTTCCAATATGACATTGTGTTTCTTAGTCTAAATGGGACACAACCAGGGCAAGGCAGGTGTGCAGTGTGGGTGAACAGGCCTTGCAGAAGGGAGAAGATAGGGGCTAGTGGAAAGCAGTACTTTCAGGGTCCTAGAGATGTGAGGACCAATTTAAACACAATTCATGAGCAAGCAAAGATAATAAATGAGAAAATGTCAGGGATGGGAAGTCCCTGTGTAAAAAGCACAGCTATTAATGTTGGAAATGATAGGTGCATGGGACAGGACAAACCCTCTCACTTCAGCCATATGGGAATGTGAGAGGGATGATGTCTAAGGAAGAATTCACTGCTGCACTGATGTCTAAGACCTAAACCACTTCCATGTGTTTCCTTTGCAAAAGCAAAGGGGTGTTGGGATGGGGGATCTCCGTGCTGTTCCAGCCACGGGGTTTCCAGGGGTGCCATCCTCAAGGATGTGTCACAATGAAGTGGGAAATGGCAGTGTTTCAGTGCTGGCTGTCTCAGTCAAGGGGCATGTTGTCCTGATGACTGTGAGTCAAGTGAAACAAGTGTGGCAACAGGACAAGAAAGATGATGAAATACAACACTCACCACTAGCACTCCATTAGTAATGATGGTTTCAGGAGGGCCTGAGCTAGGAAACAGAAACAAATATGCATTTATAATAACTCATCAAAATTACAGTATAGTTCATAAGCCTCACCCTTCTCCTGATTTTCCTCTTGCATATTTTTAGCTGCATATTGGATTTGAAAGGAAAGTCCCAGGAGACTCGTTGTACAAGTTTCCTTGCTCTGCTATGTCAAGGCACAATTGTCATCCTACTGGCTCATCCAGTCCTGGAGCTCAGCAAAAAAAAAGTGCCAAAGGTGCTCTGAGGCCAAACCATGTAGTGATTTTATGCTGAGTCCCAAGCTGAGACCAGGGACAGTTTCATGGAATTCAGTTTTTAAAAAATCGTGGTTTGTTGGATGAGGGAACAATAAGGGCTCTGGATCAGAAATCCAGTGTATTATTCTGTGTTGTTTTTTGAAGGGAGGTGGACCCTCTTGCTGATCTCAAACACAAATGCATAACAAACCAGCAACATTTTGGTCTTAAATAATGTTCACTACATTAGAAAAAGAAAAGGTTTTAGGGTGTTCTCCCTGTTTGCCTGAAGTTCATGGGAGGTCATCCTGGCATGCACCCATTTGTCAACACAGCTCATAGCAGAGATTCCTTGGGAATGATACACTCTGGACCATCAGACTAGATTATTTCATGCCTCTCAATTGCTGTTTCTTTTTGCTCCAGGTTATGTTGCATTTCATGTTTACTCACACATGATCCAAGGCAAATCCCACCTCCAACTCCTCTTGTCTCTGGAAAATAAAGAAAGAAGAATGTTTTTAGTACTAGTTTACTGTCAGTTGTCATTCTCACGATCTGGGTGTGCATGTGCTGTTTGTGACTGGCAGAGCATTTAAAATAGAGACACACACCACCTCACATCTGTGTGTCTTGAGCCTAAAGATTCTTCACTGATAGGAAGCTTGTGGATGGTGGTCATAGCAGTTTTTAACACAGAAATTGTTTGGCTTGCCTGCTTCTGATGGGGCCTAAGGGACAGACCTAGGAAGAGATGTTGTATCATTCCCAGTCTTCCAGAAAAGAGAAAAGGGGTCTGCTGAAGGGGAGAGTCAAAGCCTTCTGGTGCCAGGAAGAGAAATGGTGATATGCAAAGCCAATGGGTAAGAGAAAAACCTCTTTGTCTGGCAACAAGTTGAGGGCTTTGGGACAGAGGTAAATTTGACGTTAAGACCTGGTCTGTGAAGTGCCAAAAAAGAGTATAATCCTCAGGGGAAAGAAAGCACAGTCAAGAGAAAAACAAAAGTGGAGACAGAAGGGATGATGAACAGTGAAGTGAGATCATGCTGCAGGCTACTTAGTTACCCAAATTACCCACTGAATTAAAGACACCAAAAAGTTAATCATATAGGACAAAAAAGTTTACAAAGGCTTGGAGAGTATGAGCTCTAACTGCTGTAGCTGTACAAACACAATAAGAAAAAGCTTGGATATGGTGCCTGTAACCACTCAAAGTGATCAGCTGGGCTACGACTAGCCAAAGCTTTAATTTCACCAGAGCTTAGTGGAAGTCCACACACTGTTCCTTTGGTATTTTGCAAGGAAGGAAATTTTCAAACAAGGCATTTAAAGACAATGAACTGCAGCGTGGAGCTTGGGTGTGTGTAGATAAGGTAATTCCTCAACTGAATGGTGCATGACAGATGCACAAGAAATTGGAAGGGAACTGGAAAAGGAAAATGGTAGACAGAACATACTGGGATGTGGGATGTACAACTTTCAACACCAAACCCTTCAGTGTTCCTACAGATCCCATGTCAGAGTGAAAGACAATTTATTTTTCTGTGGCTAGGCAGCTAACACACAAGAGGAAGAAAAGGGAAATTTTACAAATATTTTAGACAGAAAAGCTAACAAAAAAATTCTTGCCAAGCTATTCCATTTTTTATTTCAGACCTCACCTGCGAATCACACTTGAAGTGCATGAAGACTTCATCTCCCAGGGAAAGTTTGGCTATGTCGAAGTACACTGTGAAGAGGTGGTCATCCTGAGTAACCACATCCTTATCATAGAGTGCCAGCTCCAGCACATTCTGGGAAAGGGAGGGAAGGACTTTAGAAATGTGTCCGGGTTTATTCAAAGCAGGAGATCCTGGGGACAACTGGTTTTGTCAGCTGTTGTGAGAAGTTGGGAGAACATAAAGAAAAGGAACAGGTAGGGAAGGAAGTGGAGAGGAAATCAACAGCACCTCAGCACCTATGAGGTGGAATGAGAGGAAATCACAGACATTTCAAATGTCATATTCTACCCATGGTTGAGAGACACAATTGTCTTCTATGGCATGGAAAACCATCATGAGGATATGAGTTATTCTCACATCTTTCTGCATCTTTCCTTGCCTCTTGAGAAAATTGCCTATTTCCCTTTGCAAAAGTATAAAACCTCTCAGTAGCTCCCTTGGTCAGTTACCAGAAAAGTCCCAGCTCAGTACCTTGACCTGGCTCTGGATCCTGAAGTAGAAGGTTTCATTCCAGACAGGATCTTTGCAATTCTTGACGGCTTTAGTCTGAAATTTCTTGTTTGAAGCAGTTGGCAGCCACAGGCTCACGTAGCAATCAGTATGGCTCACTGTATGTTAAAAACAAAAACACATCTAAAATGAACATATCCTCTAGGAGGAAGAAGGGATTGAACAATATGAAGTTTTGTTTTCAAAGAGAGACACTATGATACATAATGGCATATTTGTTCAACATAATACAATTTAGGTAGGAGGAATAGAGAAAAAAGAAGGGTGACATGACTCTTCTCTAAATAAATGTGATTAGAAATATAAAAATACATTAAACATGAACGGTTTTCTCCTCCTTCTATGTCATCAAAAAATCAATTTAGCCAAGGATAAAAACCATTCAGGACAAATGCAACAAGCATTAAGGAAAGAAATTGATAGATTCTCTTTTAGCCAAATAGAACATTAAGAAAAAGCTTTCTGATTTCTGCATAAGTAAAAATACAATTTTCTATTATATTGTGGTTCCAGGCCAGCATATGAGGAGCTACAAAAAGTAACAACACCTGATGGGCTTTTATCTGGAAATACTGGCACACAAGGAATTAGTTTACATTAATTAGCATTGAGAAAGCTTTGAGTAGAAGCTAAAGTTGAGACAAGGCTTCTCATCTTTCATTATTTACTCAATTAGGGCAACCATTTTCTGTTCTTTTTTACATAAATATACTTCAGAGGAAAACATGGGGGATTTTTCCACATTTTTTGCTTTCAACAGACTGCAGAGCTTTTACTGCTCCCTTTGGGGACAGAGAGAAATGTGTGTGACAGGCACAGCCCTGACCTTATGGAGTTACCTCTGCACAGAACAAGGACTGATGCAAAGAAGAGCAACACACTCTATGTTCACTGCTGGAACCAGCACACCAACAACAGAACTTTCTCCATTCATGGAAGAAATCTAGAAAGCACCTTGTCCTGGAGCGGGGTTGGCTATTAGCCCATGGGGGTGACAGGGACTGTATAGAGCACTGCAGATACTTACAGACATCTGCCTGGTGGATATTTCTTGCTCTTATGACTCTTACAGTCAGTAAGTAACATAGAGATGATTCTATCTGTAGGAAAAAAAAACATACAAAAGACAGGGATGAATGCTAAAGTTAGCATATTTAGAAGACAGAAATGATCAGGAGAGATAAATACCCAACTCAGGAACAATTTAGTTGAATTTTCTATGTGATTATGAAATGGCCAATACATTTCTTTTCCTGCTAACATCTAAATCAAGTACTAGACTGAAATACTTTTCTTCTGTAGCATGATATGAGGATTTATCATATTACAGCATTTATTTGCTTCTTATCTAAAATCAGGCTGCACAAAGTGCTAAAGGTTCAGTCTCAGCTTGGGAGAAGTTTTATTTGTTAAGTTTCCAAGGTAGAAACTGAAGGAATTCTTTAGACGTTTTTCAAATTATTAGATTATTATTGTGATTACCTTCTATCCAGTCATTACATATATTCGGTCTCCTGGTCTATGAGGCATGATTTTCTCATATTCCTACTCTTTTAAATGTACAGTACTCTGCAGAGTTAAATGCTGACCTCTGTTCCCCAAACCGATTTTAAGATCAGAGAAAGAGATTGCTGCTTTGCACTTCCACCATGCTACTTACTATGCATGAGTTTTTCATTTACAGGGATATAGCTGCCCTCTTGAGCTAAGGTCACCTCTGACTTTTTCTTGTGAAAAGTTTATCTCTGGTTTTGAAGTATGTAAACTCTTCACATCTTGAGCTTCTTTGCACTGTTTTGCACAAGAAGTGTAAACAGTGTTTTACACCTGATAAGAAACTCTTTTTTGTTCTCGTTGGCTTCCCTCTTTCATATTAGCCCATATTTCTGACCTCATGCATGACTTCTTAGCCTCTCATATTGCTGTTATGATCTCATATCAGAGTCCAAATGTGAGTTCATATCTCCTGTCCCTTTACCATAAACTAAACAGGTAAATAACCTCTACATAACTTATTATTTCTACCATTGTGGAGAGGGGGGAAAACACACAACATGCTGGAATATAAACTAGCAGGAAAGTTTTGCTCCAAAACACCTAAAAGGCACTTAGCACAACTACAGGGCTATGGACAGGTGAAGACTCCAACTATATTGCAAAATGACTATAAAAGACCATTGCCAGCCCTAAAGTGGCCTTAGTATGACACTGACCTCATTAGACCCACTGAGAAAGTGAGACACAGGTACTGCAGGAAAGGAGAGCAAGACTTTTAGCTGGGCTGTCTGAGCAGAACAATTTGGCATGTACTGTGTTAATAATGCCTATTCATAAAAAGTCATGTGCATCATTGTTCATAGGCTTAATGGAATATGTGTCAATGGGATGTCTCTCCAAATGTTTAACCTGAGTATCAGCCGGGGCTCATGAATACATGTTGTTGAGATTGGGGGCAGTTAGCAAATAGGCTAATGAAGAAACAGGTGAAATCAGCCTCCAGGTAACCGAAGTATCCCACCCTAGGAAAAGACACCAAGAATATTTGTGCTGTGCAGCTGCACAGCAGGTCACTGGTGTGCAAATCAAGAGAGCCAAACCATGGCAAAGGGTCCCAAGAGTAGTTGTGCATCAGACCACCAAGGGCACTTGATTTCATGTCTAAAACCTAACTCCTAAAGGCACAGAAATGAGGCAGGTACAGAAAGGGCTCAGTAATTACAGAACCAATAACTGATGCTGCCAGTGGCTGGTTTTGGAGAAGGCAATTCCTGGAAGGGCTTAATTCAGTTTCATGGATCAGACCCCCTGGAGCCACCTTTGTCGTGATCCCAAGAAGACAGTGCAGACTGAACAAAATACTCAGGCATGTGGATGTGCCCTGTCATGACCAAGGAGCCTTGGCTTAGACATCACAGAGCTATAAATAACAGATTACCAAAATCCTGTCAGCTTTGTGAGTTTTGCCTAAAAAATTTGAGGTGTTTGGTGTGTTCTTCTAAAACTGCTCTGCCCCCTGAAGCATAGAGAGTTGTATTTCAGGATGTATTTTCTCATATTTGAGTTTTCCATTCAGATAATCAAGAAAAGGTTGGCTGTTCCTCAAACTGTGAGCACAACACCTGCTGTTCAACAACTTTAGTCATGACAAAACAGAACAGGGGAGGCTTCCTTATTATTACTAAGTGGCCTCAAACTAGAGAGAGGAAGGGTAAAAATATTTTCTAGCACCATCTAGTCCTGTCATTTCCAAGAGGAGAGATTTCATGTCTGAAGGCTCCTGCAAATCTATTCGTTTTTACTAGAGGTCAGAAGAGGGATTAAGCCAGGAAATCAGGTGTTGAAAATCCACTTTAAGATTCTGCCATACTATTGTGAGAATAAATGGCATAATTTCCCAGCTATTGCTACCTACACTGGCAGTAAACTTGTTCTTGTGCTTTAGCAAGACATGTGTAGAGAAAGCCTATTGAAATCCATCCTTTTAAAAATATTAGTCTTGTTTAAACAAAGGCTGTTCCCCATATGCCAAGGACAGGAAACCACACTAGGAATTTAACATGAAGCAAGACTCTGTAAGTGGAATGATCAAACCGATAAGCAGTCTCATGGAGGGAACTGAATGGGTTACAGTAGCTAATTACACTGTTTGGCAGATGCTGACCCCATCTGTTTTCACCCAGCCTCCACCCAGCAGGAAAATCCCCTTTAGAGTTTCCTTTTGAAATTCTCCTTTGCAGTACCTTTGTAAGAGAAGTCCACTGTTTCCCATCAGGATTCAGCTGCATAGTTCCGTCTTCTTGCAGAGAAGTTTGAGTGATCAGCTCCTAGAATAAGAAGGGCCAACGTTATCCCTGGAAAAACCATCATTTCTCTTAATGGCAATCCTCTTTGGGAATTGAGAACTTCAGAGCCACAGGGACATGGTCAATGCTGGCTGTAGAGCCTTGGCAGGAACTGGGGTGTCCTGCGGTGCCCGGTGCCACTGCCTGGGCTGTGCTTGCCCCAGTAAGCCTGAGCAGAGGCGTAGCAGCCAGGTAAGATCCACCCTTCATGACACACGGGGAGGAGAAGCAGCTCCTGGCCCTGGCTGTTAAAGGAACAGCAAACCTGTCTCCCATAAACACACCCTGTCATTAATTTTTCACTTTGAAGCACACCTCTGTGTTATTTAATACTTACTCTAAAGTTGCATATATGGTGTCTCTCAAATTAATAAAACCCCTAAATATGAAAAACGCTCCCCTTGTAAATAAGCTCTTGCTCCCCAGGTGGTTTTCATTTTCTTCCTGTGGTTTACAATAATTTTTAAAGTTTCAATATTGAGGTCTTGAAGCCTTGACTTTCTTCATCCTGCCTAGAGTCATTATAGTAGCATCATCTTTGCAGTACGTGCAGCACAACCACTTCTGATCCCAGATGCCTTGCTTTGCTCTGCACCCTTCTTACCTGAGACAAAATGCCATCTTGGTCCATTGTGGTTGCGTTCACACACGCGTCCAGCGTTATCTATGGCAATGCAATCTCACATCTCCCAGCTTCCACAGACACCAAGAGTTCCAATGTCTCAGATGCAGGTGAGCAACTATTTTATAAACTGACTCAGAGCCCCACCTCTGACTGGTTTCTTAAAACCAGTCACTCCCCTCCCATTTTCTTATGGTAGGAAGCTGAATCCTGTGGTCAAATAAGTAGGAAAAAATATCTTTGCCTGTATAGCAGGTGGAAGTACTGTGTTTGAGTCACTTTGCTCTATACTGGCCAAAGGCAGGTTTATAATTGAACAGAAGAGGATGCCCTCTTACCTGAGCATTGAGCTTTCAACTTAGCAAGACCTCAAAGCCCACAGAAATACACGCTCTGCAATAAGATACAGCAACAGTACATAAATTGAATTTAGGTTATCTGTGTCAGTAAGCAGATACAATAAAACAGATAACGAGGAAAAAAAAAAAAGAAAAAAAAAAAGAGAACACTATTGCTCTCAGACTAACCTGCTTATTGCAAAAAAACAGTTTAAGGCTTTCTGAACCACATGCCCCTACAATCCCAGGTCTAGGCATGCAGAGCAGCACACTCATGGTGGTTTATATCTACTCAGCCAAGGTCCGGCAGGGCTGGATCTTTCTTCAAGTTATTGTATTCCTTCCTTCTTCTTGCCTATGGCTTGTAATTATTATTTTTGTGTTTAGGTGTAGAGTCCTGAAGAAATTACTTTCCTTAGCTTAATTCCACATCCATGAATACTTCTGCACCGTTTTCCAGCTCAGACTGACTCTGGCTGCAAACCAGCTGCACTTAAGTGCCCATGTTTGACCCAACAAAACCTGCCAGCCAGATGCAAAACTCAGCTCTGACCTCACTCTGCTCTCCTCAAAGTCCTTGGCACAACTGTGACACCACTGGTGGGGCAGGGCACCTGCCCCTGTCTGCACACAGCTGACTCCTGTGCCACTGAAGTTGGCACAGCTCACAGCTCACTGAAGGAGGATTAGAAATGGCAGCCAAAGTCTGTTGCATCATTACAGATCATAACAGACCAAAATTTCTGGGGAAAGGAATTCCTTTGGCTTTCCTGCTCCCCAGTACATTGTGTATGAGCAAAAACACGCTCGTTCCCTGAACATTCTTAAACTTACTGATCAAACACCAGCCAGCACAGGTCCCCTTTTGCACATTCCCGTGCAAAATAATATCAACAGTCAGCACAGCCAATTTGGCAGAATAAATTTTTGCCATAGGCTACAATATTTCGTAATGCCATTAAGGGTTGTGTCTACACAGATGGCATGTTTCATCTGTGTGCCAGCTCAATGATGTAACTCGATGAAATGCATTTTTCATTAAGTCACAGAAAATTGGCAGCGTGAGCATCTGTCATGTTTAAAGACAGTGACATCTCCTCGGAGGGCAAAGCTATCAACCAGACTGTCCACCAGGACTGGGCCTCTGAGGCTTTCACTCCCACAGTGCCAAAAAACTCCTGTTTTCATGAACAGCAGCTGCAATCCACATCAGAGACAGCCCTTGCACAAGGGAGGGACCATGGCTCACTCTGTACTCCTGCAGGCTGTCTCTGAGACATTCCTTTATCCACGATGCTTGCAGCAAGTATTTGGTATGCTCTTTGCAGAGATAAAAACAGTTTTGTTTTCCAGGAGCAAGGAATGTTCACACTGAGAAACTGAGGCATATTACTGAAATGCCTGAATGTGTGGAGTAAGGCAGAATTTTCATTTTGCAAACAAGCCTTTATTGTCTTGTATTGTATACACAGAATTTTTGCATGTAAATAACATTTCTTCAGAACTGGAGGCGGCAAGAGTTTATGGCTAAAAACTGTGCTTATTCTTTTCACAGCAGGGTTTTCAGGTAAAAATGGACGCAACTCCCAGGATTATATGCAGAGCACATAGTGTCATATTTCTGACTATGACTACTGAAACTACCACAGAACAAAAAAACCAAAAACCCAAAACCCCAATCCCCCCCCCCAAAAACCACACAAAAAACCCCCAAACAAACAAACACACAAAACAAAAAACAAGAAAGAAAAAGAAAANAGAAAGAGAAAGAGAAAGAGAAAGAGAAAGAGAAAGAGAAAGAGAAAGAGAAAGAGAAAGAGAAAGAGAAAGAGAAAGAGAAAGAGAAAAAGAAAAAGAAAAAGAAAAAGAAAAAGAAAAAGAAAAAGAAAAAGAAAAAGAAAAAGAGACCATCCAACAAAAAGCCAAAAAATAAAATCAGCAGAAGTGCATAGTTGTTCAAAGCCTAAAGAGTTTCAAATGTTCAAATGCTAATATTTATGGCGTGTCCTTTAGGCTGGCAACATTAGTCTACAGTTGCACAAACATGTAAGTTTTGTTTTGACATAATAAATTATTAAAGTGTTGGAAAAGTCATTGTGAACCAATTTGTAAAGATAATTTGTCATTGCTCCTTGCTAAAATGAAAATCCTTGGAGTGTCATTTTGTAACAAGCCAAACATGTTATTTGGCTATGAATGAACCCTGTTATTTTCAGGTTGGGTTCCCTGGGCCGGTGAGGTAGGCAGTCTATTAAAAAGAAGTTTTGTTTCAAAACAAAGATGTTTTTTGAAATATTAACATGAAATGTTTCAACTTACCCAAGCATTTTCCCTGGTTTATTTTAGTCCCACATTATTATATCTAGTTGATAAGCATTTTTTTCTAACTGAATAGACTCTTTGTTCAAAATTTTCCCAGTTGTCTTTAGGCTGCAAAACTTATTAATAAAGTGTGTTTTCAATTTGGCTTGCTCCTGGAATGCAAAAGTTGTTATGGATTTATAATTTTTACAGCTCACCCTCAGCACAGTTCAGAACAGTTTGAAAAAAGGCACTTTCAATACAAGGGAAAAGGAAGGAAGTTTAAAAATGCAAGCCCACAACAAATGTAATTGGTGTTTTTGTACTAGATCCCATGCACGGTCTCTGGATTGTTTTAAGATGGTCTTAGTTGTTTCAGAGTACTGACTCACTTCTGCTCAGTTTGTGCAGGCAGAACTAAACAAATAAGATTTTTTTTTTTTGATAGGCATATGACTGAAACTGTTTACATGGAGTAAGACAGCAAAATTTTCATTGTCTACCAGAAGTAAAATATTTTCAAGTATTTTTAGTTAATTTAAGGATGGTACTTTATTATGAGAAGTAACTCAACAGGGTAAAAAAGATCCAGGCTGTTTTATTTTGAAAGCTTCAAATTAAAATGTTGAGGTTTGATATACTGTCTTAGTACAAACCAATTAAAACTGGCATAAATTATCAGGGAATTTTGATGTGCCCAAATTATACCCTTTACTTTAAAAAAAAATATTATGGGAAAAGTCTTATGCCACTTCCTCCTAAATTGCTCCTTCCCATCACATATGATTCATTCACAGCTCAAGAGAGCCCAGGATGTGGATGCCAATCACAGGGCTGGTTTTGTGCACACACTTGTCCCTCTTTACATTTCCAGTCTCTGTGGCTGCTCTTTGGGATGCTTGCAAAACAGAGCTGACCCAGGGATCCAATACCATCTTCCACCTGTGTCTCAGGTTTCTTTGTTCTCCAGGGCAGGTCATGCCTTGGGTTCCACAAAGCAGAATTTGTGGGAGCAGAAGTTTATACTCCCTTCTTATGGCCTGTAGGTGTGTTCCCTGGGTTGTACAACTGTACCGTTGTGGTAGTAAAAAATTATTATCCTTTATGTCATATATTAAAATAAGTTAGGCTTAAAATCATGCCATTTAAAAAATCTAACAAGCATTTTAGGCAAAGAGTGTTCCACAGACAACCTTAACTTAGGGAACAAAATGTACGTAAAAATTTCCCACACAAAGTCTTTGCTCATAGAGACCACTTTTTGGGAGATGGGAAAACCCTGGCAAACCATTGCACCATCTGGAGTAGTTTCTGTAGTGCAGAATGGCCAGTGATTGAAAAAGCTATGTCCCTTCTGGGTCCTAGAGCATGAGAAACTCCTCTGAGAAGACAAAGGCAGATGGGTGGGCGATCAGCACATTTTCTGCCTTCTCCTTTGCATGGCTGTCTCTAAGGCCTGCATAATCATCTGAGAGTTGTTGAGGATGTTGTACTCGCTGAGGTTCAGCAGCTTGCGGTAGTTCTCATCCGTGTATCTGACAGAGAACATGCAGTAGGGGGAACAGGAACTGGTCAAATCAAGCTGGCCTCCCTCCATCTCTGAGCAACAGCGCTTGACACCTGGAGGGAAAGAGTTGTTGTTGCTGTGACACGCTGTTTTTCTTAATCAGGCTCAAACTGCCTGCAAAAGCTCAAAGAGTGGGGCTTTTCTCCTGAAGAAAATTCAAAGGGTTTAAATGCACCAACAATGCAGGTCGTACATTGCCACCCTCATCAAGAGAGCATTGTGAGCCTGAAGTGAGCAGGGCACAAGGGAGAAGTGGCATTGTAATGTTCATCTACAGCTTACTCAGAAAGATCTGTCTCCTTAAAGCCAGGGATCAGGCAAGGATGTCAGCCTGAAAGGGCACTCCAAAAGCCACTGTGCACGCACGGCAGATCTTACCCTAGGCAGCTGGGATTTCTATGAACCTCAGCTGAAGAAGATTAATTGCTAGTAAGAGAATAGAATTTAAGTGAGAAAGGAGCAATAGAAACGTGCAAATGGAGAGTTTCTGCAATGCTGAATAAGGTCCAGGGTGCCTGCCACCAGGATTCATCTCTACCTTTCTGTTTTTTTTGTCACGCAAATTCCACAACAGCAGAATTTTGGGCTTAACCTCTCTGCTACCAAGGAGCAGAGGAAATGGATCCTAGTAACCTGCAGTAAAGAAGATGAATACAAGGCAGGTGGCCTGACAGAAAAGGAATGACAGGCCCTGAACACAGCAGAGTCAGTAAAATGATCCATAGGCTGATGCTGCACCAAAATGAGACACACTGATCTTGACATTGCAGGAGTTCAACCTGAAAGACAATTCTTGCTCCCCCACCACTCGTTTATGACACCATGGTTCCTCAAGTGTAGAATTAAATACCTGGATAACAGACAATTTATGGAGGAGGAAATAATCCAAGAGAGCTATACTTTTCACAGGAAACAAGCTTTTGCAATTAGGTAGGAACACTTCAAGTAAGAAATGGGAGAGAGGTGAAGGTAAACACCATCCAAAAGACATGGGCCAGGTCTGTTCTCCTAGGGCCATAAGGAAGACATGAGTGAATATAACAGCTTTGGCAGGGATGAGGAAAACAAGTTTAATTAGCTAAAGAACTTCTCCATGAACTCAGCCAGCAAAGACAGCCAGCAGCAAGGAAGTCTCTGTCTGAGTCAGGGAAACTGGTGTCTTTTGCTTAATGCTCTGCCACTAGTAACTTACCAGGTGCTTTGTACTCTTGGAAGGTATCATTCACAAGGGGAAGAAAAATCACAATTGGACATCCTGGCAAATCTGAATCTTGGAAGATGTAGCATTCCTTGAGATTTTTCTTATCTTCATCACTCAAAGAAATTGTTGGGAATGGGATTTTCTGCTCTGAGTAGTATTTACACGCCTTATCTAGAGACTGAAGAATCACAAAAATGGTCAGCATTGGATATCAACTTCATTGTCTAAAGGTCTCAAATTGTCATCTACTATTGAGGTTTAGTGACTCAGATCCATAGGGTGAGTTGCTTCTTATCAAGGGTTACTCTACACATAATTACCACACTCAGTAACCACATTGCTAATCACAAGCTGTAAACACCATTTCAGAATTAAAAAATTCACCTAGGACACTGCTTTTTTATAAAAAAATTGGAACAATTTGCAGACATTTTGGGGAAAGTATAAGTTTTAGCAAATGAAAGAGTCTGTGCTAATACATTGTAAAGCATTAACTCGAGAAGAAAATCACAGCAAGAAAATATTTAAGGTGTCTTATGTGCTTGGAAGCCAGGAGATAAGAAAGTTAAGTTTGAACGTGCAATTATATCTCTGGCTGTGCAGTCATTATGGCACAGTGTTAACTGAGATTAATATTTTACTGACAAAATCTGAAGTATTATGCTATACTATATCTTTTCTCTGAAATGTTTAATAAAATACCATGCCCTAACATGCACTGTGTTATTTACTCTGCACCATCTAATACTGAACATTATCAGGCAGAAAAAGGTTTCTACTAAAGTACTTTAAATTCTAGCAGCCTTTTTAATAAGTTTTATCTAGACAATGAATTAGGCTGAAATAAAATTTCATTACATCTGTCTCATCCAACATACAGCTTATTAGCAGTAGCACAGCTGTTCTCATTCTCAAAATGTAATTCTACTTAGGACAGCCAAAGTGCATTATAGTGAGTTTTCAACTAACCTCAGTTTCTGACATAAAAAGATCCAAACTTCTTTTCTGCAGGAAGATGCTCATCACTGAATTTTACTTGCAGCATCTTATTTGTCAGCCCAGAAATTATCTGTTGCTGATGTCCACTTAACCATTTTTATATTCTAACTTAAGTCAGAGGAAATAACTTCATCTCTATGAATATTCCTGTGCACGGTCTGGAAGCCTGCTTGATTCAGCATAAAGCAGAAGAGGCTCCTTCCATCATTCTGGAAAAGACCATGCTGACACCCCCCTGAATAATTCAACAAGTTTATAAACCAGCAAGAAAGAGTCTAGGAATGGCAGGAAGAAATAGGAACATTATTAATGACTACACTGAAAAATACAGAGGAATGCAGATGTTATAAACTGAACAGCTGATAAAATCAACAGTTCTGGATGGTACAGGCTGGGCATTTACAGGTAAAGGAGACACAACACATGGTAACAAGAACATCCTCACCGATGTATGTGATCCAGTAGTGTAACTCAGATATATGATGACATCCACTTCCCTCTGTGGCCTTAAAAGTGGTGCACTGCTGGTATTGATGAAAAATCCAGCATCTATCATGCCCAGCTGATCAGGATTTTGCATCAGCTGGTTGGGACGTGAGTCTAACACAGTGTCTAAAAGGAAAATATTTTTTAAATAATAGATCTGCAGGTATTTTGACTGGAAGAAGAAGTGTAAGGTGGAACTGACCATTCCAGAGGCCTGGTTTGATTTAACTGACACACTACTAGATCGTCAAACAGGCATGAGAAGGACTGCAAAACACCTAAGCTCCACTTCTGAAAAATCTGTGTTGAGTTTCCAGGCAATATATTGCATTAACACATCACATTTGTTAGTGCCAGTAAGCTATGTCAAATAATTAACCAAAATCTGCCTTGTTTCGTTTCAGTCATTGTTTCATTTTCTATCTGTCATTAATTTGGATAACAAAATATTTTCCATCCTTTATATATTTGGAGTTATGCCTCCCACTCAGTCTTCTTCCCCCTCTTCTTTGAACTAAAAAGCCCCATTCCTTTCCAGTTTTCTCTTACAGGTGATATTTTCTTGGATATTTCAGTTGCATCTGAAGTTAGAGGTATAATCTTGCCAAATTAAGCTTTCTCCCATGTTCCCTCTGCTCTCTGCCACTTTAAATTTGGTTCTGTCAACTTCAAATCTACCATCTCAGTCTGGACTAGAGGTCTCAGCTAGAGCAAACAGATACAATTATTAAATTGTATACAGGTATTAAATGAAATATCTGGCAACACTGAAGTCTTAGTGTCTTCTCTCCGTTCAGAAAGCAAATGTTTTCTCGGAAGGATTTTTATCCCCTGCCAAGCCTGACAGGCCTCTTTCCTAAATCCGCCACCCCAAAACTCCCTGAAAGTGATGCCAGTTAAATCTCAATCCCCATCACCTTTCCACTGGCAGAAGTGCTTGTTCTCCATGTAGTTGTTGTGCAGCTGGTAGCCCTTCAGGAAGTTGTGGTGCTGGGCCACCGAGAAGCGGTCGGTCAGCGCTCCCCGAAGAGCGCTGGACAGGGCGCCGGGGGGGGTGTACATCCGAGTCCTCAGCTCGTGGGGCCTCGTGGGCAGCACTGGGTCTTCGTCTAGAGGAGGGGAGAAAAACTGGTGAACTGCTTGTTAACTTGCCCTCCTTCAGGGCTGCCCTGGTGCAAAGGAGTTCTCCGGGGTTCTGGGATGGGTCACTAAACACACACAAACTCTTCTGGGGGAAAGGAATGACTGCTGGACAAAGCTCTGCTTATGGTCTTGAGCATTGGCCTGAAGACAGTTCATCAGAAGCAATCTTTAGCCTTGGAAAAAGGACACTGTAAGGAAATTAAGCGATTCAGAAAATGTTCTGTCAGAAGTTAAATATCCTGACAGGAAGGCAACATGAAACAGACGCAAGCATGGAGAAAAGGGGGCTGATGAAAATGCTGCTGCTCAGTCAGATGGGCAACAACAGCAACCACAGGGTCTGTTGCAACAGCAACAGCTGCCACCCAGTAATCACTCATGAGCATATGCTTAATCAGCAGAGTGAGAGCACCCAGGAAAACCTGGGGCATACATTCATATTCAGAAACTACGGGTAGTTGGGGGGGGGGGGGTAGATGGCAAATTGGTGAAAAGCATAAATATGGCACAAGGTGTGGTTTCTAGAAATGACAATCTGCTTTGCCAACCCAAGAGGCTGACAGTGCAGCAGGAGAGACTTGGTGGTTTCATGATTGCACAGATGTATTTTCTGTATTTTTCAGGATGTCTGTAATTACAGTTACTATCATATCAAGTGACTTAGCAATAAAATCATGGTTTCTGTATTGCTTCAGAGAGTACCCTCTGGGCCTCATTTATCTTTGTGTCAGTATGAATCCAATGCAGTAATTACTGTACTGACTAATAAAATTAAAACGCAGGAAATATTGATTAACCAGTTGATATTAAGGCTTATTCTCTGCATAAGCAGTAAAAAGTACCATATTCTCTACTGTTGGTTCTTGGCTCTGTATGGCTAAGTGAGAATGGTAATGCCAGAACACTTCCTAAGAAATGTCTGACCCCTCTAAAACTTCCTCGGAAGACACCAGTAAAGCTTCAGTAAGTGTTGTAATTACAGCAGCCTTTCCCTGATTACCCTCTTCCTCTTAGTACATACAGTGTGAAGGGAAAGCCGCTGTCTCTTAGGAAGATCCCATGGTGCCGGCTTCAGCAAAGTTGACAAGATGATGCCAAAAGCCACACAAGGAAATAAATGACCATAAATGAAAGGCTTAATAATTTCTCACCAACTTCTTCTATTCTGTCTTGTGTCCATCTCTTCCAGAAGTCCTCTGAACTGTGGGACAGTCCCCATATTTGTAACAGGTTCACAGAAAATATACTGCTCCACATACCTGTAAAAAGAATTAGTGAACACAAGGACACATTTTTAACAAAAAAAATAGACCCTTTTCCTTCTATTTTGACCTTCTGGCTTAATTTTTTAATGGGTTTAATGCAAATATTTCTAATCTTCCTTGCTGTTAAATTCCTTTTATCTTTCTATGTCATTGTTTCAGGTCATGCTACCATCAATTTTTTTGCCTAACCTTCTACATGGCTCTGCCACATGATAAAGAGAGAAAAGAATGTGAAACAAGTACAGCAGAAAAAAAACCCCACTGGCTCAAGAGGCAAAATAAAGAATTTAGATAAAACATACACCACAAACACTTATTTTTCATCCCCATCTTCTTTTCTCCAGCTTGTCTTTTTCTGCACTTACTCTGATCAGTAACCCTTTCAAACACCCTGAACTGTTTTACAAGGGGATGAACTGACTTTTCAGATGATTGGTTTGTAAGACAGGACCTCACACCACACTTTGTAAAGGCTCACACACACATTGGGCTCCAGCTCCACTGGCCACTCTCTCCATCCAGGATTGCCCCTCTCTGCCTCCTGACAGGAGAGGGAGAAAACAGAGTGCCTCCATATTACCAGTCATTGTAAATTTAAATCTGACTAGCACAATTTGACTTAAGTTGGAGTGTACTCAGGGAGGAATCAGAAGAATAACCAAAGAAGTGGGAGCTATTACTTACAATGAAAAAATTAAGGAGCTTCATCTATTCCATCTCTAAGACACAGACAACTCGTCTACCAAGACAGTGACAAGACACTGAAAAATTATGAGGGTTTTTTTACTGTATTCTTTTGCATAAACTACCCATTTCCCAGCAGGCAGTGTTAGTATGTTAGGACAGAACTATCTACCCACTGGTTAATAGCATTACACCCCTCCCAAGTGCCTCTGTGCCAGGACAAAGTTATACATCACCTTGAAGGTAGCAGATGCGGGATTCGGGGAGCTTTTTTAACAAGCGGCCCATGAAGAACTCGCTCCCAAAATGCTCCGTGCGAACGAAGGCGCCGTATTTCAGCAGCCCCACCTCGTAGGGAGTGAACTCCACCCACTCTGCAATACAGCCACAACAGGACTCTTAGAGGGCTCCCGGACGGGCATGGGGAGAGGGGCAGATCAGCTATATATTGCTCTGAGCTATGTTTAGTGTGTTGCCTTTGCAGAGCCTTACTCATGAATGCAGATCTGCAGGGAGGCGGCTGAGCTCGGGCACGGTGGCAATGGGGGGACAGGAGCACTCGTGCTGGTCATGGGCTGCTCCTGGTGGCACAAGTGGCACACGGGGAGCAGGGCAAGGCTCCAGCCCTTGCACGCCCCGTGTGCTCACACCAGCCCAGGGTTTTCCAGCACGTTATGTGGTTTTGCTCTGCCGTTCCATACGCCATGTCTAGGTGACTGTTCTTCACCAATACAGTTAATTTATCTTCCCTAAATAATCGTTTATGCACAAAGATGGGTACTCAGCTCTTCAGAAATTGTTTTTTCTGTAAGAGACCAATTATACTGTCTGTGTGGTACTAATGGAGACAGAATTAGTTCTTGACTTTTTTGGATATTCTCTCCAATTGAAGTGCAGTTTTCAGATAACACTGCAGTGTGAGTGAAAACTGGGACAGAAATGTCATGGACCATAATTTTGTTTTCATTCAGAAATGGTTCATTTTCTTGCCTCAACAACAAAAAATTTGATCTCAATTTTTCTCTTCCCCTTCTCTTCCATCTGATTCTCCACAGGAAAGGAACAAACAAAACAAACAATGAGAAAAGCAACAGATTTAGTTGGGAGACTCCCCAAATTGTACCATAAATATGTGGTCATTCCTCATTTTGGAAACAATAACTGGCCATTGAGAGAAAGCCATTATTGGATAATTCCAATACTTCTCATTCTAGTTGGATGTGATAATATTTCAAAAATGGCCTCTCTGGCAGAATTTCTACTGTGTATGCCTAGACAGTGAAATGCTGCTCCCCAAAACCCTTGTGCTAATATTGTAAGGCATGAAGGTGAATGGTTATTTCTCCAAAAAGCAACTCACACATCAGGATGGTCTTCTCCAAGTGCTACCAAGATGAGAAGAGCGATGACAGGAGTTCAGCTGCCAATTTTAGCCTCAGAAGACCCAAAACAACATCCCTACCTTTGAAATCATTGGTGCTGTAACTGTCCCGGACGCAGACTGACACATAGATGGGCAGTGGGTTCTGGCCATCACACAGTGCTTCTTGCTGCTCTGAAAGCTTGTGTGGGTCTTTCTGGTTTTGAAGAAAAAGTGCTAGGTGAGAGGAGCTGGAAACGACAGACGGTGAATTCACCGTCCCCGGTGCGGGAGGAGGCGGGCGGCTGCACCCCCAGCACGCACCCCGGCAGCCCCATCACACGGAGCACTGCAGGTACCCCCACAAACCATCACACACCAGGACTCCAGGCTCCAGCCTGGCGCTGTGCACGGATTCACAAAATGATGAGGAGGGACACAACTATTTCTGCACACATCTATACGTCCTAGGAAGTATTGTCCTGACAAGTAGGAGGAGGGGTGGGCTGCTCCTTCGGCTGAGGAGTGAAGTGAGCCATCCTTGCTCTCCTGAATCTGAAGGAAGCCCTTGAGCATGTTGATACTTAATTTCCTTTCCTACCAGGCAACAGCTATCACAGTCTAGCTTTGCAAGGGGGCTGAAATTTGGCAGCAAATTATTTGCATCCCACATGGCTTCTTTTCTGAAAAAGCATATTCTCATTGAAGAGGTTTATAAAAACCATGAAATCTCATGAACTACTGAAAAATTTAAGAGTAGCTTGTTCTAGAATATTAGGTGGAGGTTAATGGCTACAGAGAAATAGTCAGCACTGCTCAAAGGGAAAAATGCTCTGTTAAATAGTGAGGGGGACCTAATCTAGGCTGAGATTAAAAGAGAGACATCTCTTGAGCTCACACCTTTGCTTAATACCTAGTATTCCCTCTATGCATTTATGTTCTGTTTACATATTCATAATAATATATATGCACTTATATAAAAATAAACCCAAATGAATGGTTGAACAACTGTAGCATTTCTGTCCACCACAGAGGACACTTCTGCTCAATCCTCAACTACTCACCCTTTCCCCCTTTCCAAGTGCCAAAGCACACATCCGGAAACTGTGATCCAGATGGAGAGAAAAGGAAGTGGACTGCTGTACTGTAGGGGTAGAAACCCCTTCAAGTAACAGGAAAACAAATTTGTAATTACTTAGAAAAATTAGTGTCACTTAAATCGTGTGAGTAATTCTTCTGAGCAAAAGTAAAATATGTAATTGCCTCCAGTGTATTTGCAGATCAAGTTACCTGCCAGTGGATGCAATTCACTTAACATTCTAGCTGTTTCTGGGTTGCTTGAGATAATTTTCACCTTGTTGAGATTACTCTGCTTTGCATTTTGAACTCTTTTTGCATGAGTAATTTACATCTTTGATGCACTTCCCAAGATTGCCTTCACTTCCATTTAAATACCAGCCAGAGTTCAAATGGCTGCATCCACAACCAAATTTACTAGCAGATAGGACACATTTCTTTCTAGGCAAACTATTAAAGGAGTTTTCAAAACCTGGTATTTTGTTAACACAGAGAATTCCCCTCTGCTTTGGGGTACATTCTCTGAAATGATGGACTGGTTTCCACCCACTAGAGGAAAAACGCATGGTTCTTTAAGAAATGGAATATATATCATACCCCATCGTTCAGTAAGTACTCAATCATGAGACCCCAAAGATCTATAAAAGATGTCCTGTATCCTTCTTCTTTCCGCTGGCAAAGCTGCTTGTTGTAGTACTTCATGCGATCCATAGAGAAACAGCCCATCTTGCATTTTGTTGCTTGTTTTTGGGCTTCACCAATATGTGAGTCCAGGTCCTTCTGTGACCAGTAGGCATCTCTGTATAAGTTGGCCATGGTCCTGGAGAAAGACAATACAGATTGCAAAAGTCAGAAGGAGCAAAAAAAGACTGGAAATTCTGTGCTTTCAGAACAGAGGTTTACATTTAGGGATTCCCTTCTGCTCACACATACTCTGGTTTAGCTGCTCCATCCAGTAGAATGAACACTCCAGAGTTTCTATCACTGTTTTTAAGTGACCCTGAAGAATGAGGTGGGGTATTTGTGATCTTGACCTTTCTTTTCTTTTTTTTTTTTTTAAGCAGAACTGGCAAAAGTTTAAGGGATAAAACTGCCAGGTGTAAACATAGGTACATTTGTGAAGCCCAAACTAGGCAGAAAATTATGATAAATTTTCTTTGCTTTTTTTCTCAGAACCTTGAATTCATTTCTATTAGCTGCTGTTTCTTGGCTTGAGTCACTTAGTGTTAATCTTATGATATCACCATGCTCTGTTTTAACATCATCCTCTGTTTTACCAACCTCCTCTGTGTGGGACAATCAGACATTAGGCAGCTCTAGGTCCTGTGAGCAGAGAATAACACTGCCCAGGGACACACAAAACTGGCAGGTTGCAGGGGTAAATGTGCACTGTCCAGCAGTTTTTTCCAGTTAGAAAACAGAGCCAGTCTCAAAAATTAATGGGACCACAATAGCTGGAACATCAGTGGACAAAGAAAGAGGTATGATGCTATGGGCATTCACAGGTACATCCACAGTAGCTATTTACCTAGAAAGCATCTTGATGAGTGTGATTGTCATATGTGCAATTAACTGCTGCATATGTGGAATTGATAAGCTCAGTAAAGAACTGCTTATAGAAAAAGTGTGCACCAAATTAAGCTAATATTTAATGGTCTGTCACTGAGAAACTTGTTCATATGATGTTTGAAGAAAATCTCCTGACCTTGTCTGCTTTTAGAAGCTGCTCTCTGCAGCAGCATGACCCTCAAAAGGCCTGGTCAGGCCTCCTGCTGGAGCTGGCTTACCATGTGGTGCCGGACAGCCCGCTGATGTACGTTATACAGTCCAGGAGATTTAACTTCTTCAGTCCCATGAGGCTGCCATACAATCCTGTCATTGACTTCAGTCCTCCCCCTGTCGTGATGATAGCCACGACAGGGACCTGTTGGGCAGAGGCAGGATGGGACACTCACACTGACAGCATTCAGCATTGCATCCCAAACTGCAAGGGGGTCTGGTCACCACAGCCAGCCCAGGGCCTGACCTCAGAGCCCTTTTCAGAAGGAAAGACTCCAAAACCAAGCAAACACTGCTACTGCCACTTATTTCTCTTTGCATAAGCATGGGTACAGAGACCAACTCAAACTTGGGTTCTTGCCCATCTCTAGGGCAAACACGGGCACAGATGAACAAGAAAAAACCTGTGGAAGCAACAATGTATTTTCCATCCATGTCTCACTCCACAACTCTTCAGACATTGACTACTGCTGTATGAAAATCTGCATGCCAATCCCATGAAGAAAAATACACTCAGTTCACAGCTACTGTTCTTAAGCTACTCTCAGCAATGCTGTTACTCTTCAGTATCTTGAAGTTATTTTAAAATAAATTATATTTCTTTTAAGGAATTTCAAAACCGCGAGAAACAGAAGATGTAAGAAGCGCTCGGAGGTGTTTGTCCTAAACTCTCACAAAGTGGTGAAATTGGAATAAAGGAAAAAACCTTTGCTATGTAATGTATTCAGTATTTCTGAACCAAGCTAGTTATAACTCAGAATTGGCAGGAACGAACACACCTTAACTATGACAAATTCCAAATTGATAGTAATGAAGGATGGTGACTCCAGCTAGTGTTTTCAGTAACACACCTTGGCAGCAGAAGCAAATGTACTTAAGACACACGGACCAGCTGGTACCTGCACTACAGATACGTGTGGCCTGTTTTGCTGACCACTCATTTACAGGAGTGCTTGAAAGCACTAGAAACTCAAGTTCTATCCCCTCAGCACACACGTACTTCTTGATCCTGCAGATCGTGTGGTAGGTGAAAAACATTTTTGAGAGCACTTGCTACATATCTCTTTCTTTTCCCCAGGAAAGCCATCTCTTCAGAACATAAGTTAAACCCAAAGCGCATGTCCAGGTCTTGATGGCATGAACAGTTACTAAGATAAAAACAGACACATATATTAAATATTAACACACCCATATCAATCTTAGGACCTTGATCAAAGATAATCTGCAGCACTCTGCCCTTCAAAGAGGAGGATGCAATATGACAGGAGCAAGAGAGAATAATTTTACTATTTTTCAAAGTAAGAAACTCATGTCCATTAGTAAGACTAACTAATGGCATTATGCCCAATTATTGCTAATTGGAAGAAACAATGTACAGTATTTACAAATAAAACAAAATATCTAAATAAATATTCTACAACAATAAACTGACAAGTTGAGAAAATCCATGCAAATGTTCAAAAGTGGAAGGATCTATTTCCATTTCACAGGTTATTTTCTCATTGGAAATCTAAAATAACACCTAATTTTCAAAGCCTGGCATTGTCAATATCAGTGAAAATTTCGTTTTGAGCAACTGGAGTGGGAACTCATCCCCCTCTAGCGGCGAACACTGCTGGATAAGGTGGCCGCGGAACCCAGCTTCCTGGAGACCTCGGTGACATCCATATTTAATGCTTTGTTATAAGCACATTCTAGTTTTCAGACTGAGAATACTTGCTCGTGTCATTTCCATGGGGCTAAAACAACATCAAAATAGTGAAACAAGTCTTAAGGAATAGAAGAAAATCTCTTACCAAGTTTTTGCTGTTACATTCAAGTCAAATCTTTTCTCCTGGAAAACAAGAATGTGTAATTTTTTAACTTCAAATTTTAAATTTTCCCGTTCCGTCTTGGGGTCAGATTCATACTCCAGCAAGGCCTAGCAATCACAAACTTAAACGTCTGAGGTCTCGGCATATATTTCCAAAAGTAATCACTACCTACAGATCCTAAACCCTTCCAGGCTCCAGAACCCATTAAATATCCTGGTACAAGAGGTTTCTGAGACTCATGCAGTAGGTCACATTTCCTGTGCTACTAATAAGCTTTCTGCAGCATCCTGAATTACCATTTTTTGTGTGTTTTCCATTCTTTATTCCCTATTACACAGCACGTTTTTGACACCCTGGCCATAGTCTCACAGTGAAGACACTGCAAAGTCTGAATTTGCTTCTGCCAATCTTTATCCTCTCTTAAAAATCTTATTTCAATCTTCCTATTAAGTGAAAAAATGTGCTTTGCTCTGAGAGGATGTTTCAATTGTTCTTTTAAAGCAATATCCTCATTATATTATTTAAAATACATACTCTATGAGTAATATTTTCAGCAGAATTCAATATATTGTCCTCTTAAGTATATGGTTGACTAAGGGCAGGCTTATTGATGTTTTCCTATTTTGTGCCCAAGGAGCCACTCTCAGTTTGGACCCTAAGCAAAGGGGGAGTCAGTGAATCTTGCAGGGAGAGATGTTCTGGAGGAAGTATGATCTTTTCGTACATCCTTGTAGACCTCTGTCTCCACTACTGGCACATAAAGGAGAGTAATACAGGGACAACCTGCCTCTCTGGAGAAAACATCTGGAGAAACAAAGCTCCTGTTTTCTCAAAGTCTAATATAAAATCAGAACATTTCTGACACTCTTGGGGGCCATCTGGGACAACATTATGAGGAAAGCTTTCTGTTAGAGTGACTTTTTATTCCCAACATCTGGAAGTGATGCTTACCTCTGCAATGGTCGTTTTCCTTCCCATGGGCAGTGAGTTCAGCATCACAACTGGGGAGCCCGTCTCTGTACTGTACCTACAGGACCACTGGGAAAACAACATGCTTTACAACAAAACCAGTCAAGGGTTTACCCTCTCTCCTTCCTCCCACTTCCTTGAGAGCCACCCAGAATCCCTCCATCACTGTGGCCACGCCAACACACCGGGTGGTAGCGCCTCTTCTTTGGCAGCATGACATCCAGGGTTGGCTCTGCATATTTGATGTAGTGGAACTCGGTGGGACACGACGGGCTGACGACTCCATTGGGGCCCAGCACGATATCCTGTGTCCCCTCAAAGGAGCCCTTCACGGTCAGGGAAAGCTCTTTCTCTAAAGTAGCAAAACAAAGATCATAACAAATGTTAGTGTGAGCAAGCAGAAAAATGTGCTGGCTTGATTAAAAGTGGGGTGCAGGTGGCATAGCTTTTCCCAGCGTGAAGTGCTGTAACTGAAGGGAAAGGAGCAAAGTGGATGCTCTTCTGATAGAATGAGGACTCTGAATATTCCTGCTCTGATATAGAACTGGGATTTCAGCTTTATTGTGCATTTAATAGGCTTTATTAACATATATCTAGATGAGGTGATTGGAGTCTATAACAACCTAATAAGTTTACCTGACAGTAATTTCACTGAATACTGTAAACACTGTCTATTTCACTAACACATTATATGAAAGGGGCATCTTATCATCAGTAAGCATGCAGCTACTGGTAAATAGATAACAAAGCAATAATCTTACTTGATTTTTGCTTTGTCTTCTCAGACACTTCAACTTCCAAGCAGCAAAGTTCACGACACTGTGAAAGACAGATTGCAGGATTTTGTGAGACAGATCATCACATCCCATTCTCATTATAGGGAGCTGTGGACCCCTCAGCTTGGAGTAACATGGAGTTCTGAATTCCCTGGCATCTCCGGGCTTTTTCACATTAGCTGATGACTGACTAAAGAAAAGGAAAAGCTTTGGAGGGAGTTGTTGGCATCGCATGTGTGACAATAACTTAAGACTGGGCACAGTGAGAGGAATATACAAAGGAAGGAAATCAGGACCATTTTCAGGATAGTAGCATAAATACAAAGGGTTAAACTAGGAAATAAAGATATGCCACTGAGAGATGAAGAGTCAGTAGTAGGAAGGGTTTTCTGAAGAAGCATTGCTATTACCATTTTGGGGGTTGATTTTTTTAATGGTGCTCACTCTTCTTCAACATAATGTATTTTTCGTAAGTCAGTATTTCATAGAGAACTTACCCACAGAGCATGGCTCATCTCCAAGGGAAGGAAAGAGCTGGGTAGATTATCAATAAGTGACTTCACAGCCTTTTTCTCATTGTGTTCTGATAGACAGCAGTACATTTTTTGAAGTACTAGTACCAGAGAGAAATTCCGCGTGTGTGTGTGTTTGTGTGTGGTGAAGTATAGGACAAATGAGAAATAGGAAAGTGTAGGACAAATGGGATATCTCCAATGAACAAGTAAATAAAATATGCCATTCTGAATGTATCTAAACAGAAAAGAGGGAAGAAGGAGAAAGAACTGGCTTACTGGCTTTTTTAACCCCCACCCTCCCTTTCCCTTTACATTAAGGAATCACTTAAAGAAAATATCTTTGGAAAGACACATACCACTAGCACTCCATTACTAGCAATCATTTCATGAGGACCAGGTCTGGGAAACAAAATGAAAAACATGGATGTTTTAAGTTAAACAAATCCCACTTATTTTTATCCAGAATGTTACCCTTTCTGCCCACTTTAAAAAAAACAGTCTGAGGGACCCCAGCAGGTACTTAACAAGCTCCTTTCCTTGCTTGCATGGACTGAGCCCTGCTCTGAGGAGACTCATCTCTGTACCAAAGCTGAGCAGTATATATCATACTTATTTTTTTACTCATGACCATCTAAAATGGAATCTACTGCTAGGCAGCAATAACGTAGGAAAAGGCTGGCACTTTTTTACAGAAATACCCAAAGCATGACTTCTAATACTGGGGTGTTTTTTTTTTTTGTTTTTTTTTTTTTTTTTTTTTTTTTTTTTTTTTTTTTTTTTTTTTTTTTTTTTTTTTTTTTTTNCATTAATGATTTTTGTGTTTTTAAAATAACCTCTGTATCACTTACGCGACCTCCAATTTGAATTCAACCTCTAGTTCCTCCTTGGCCTGAAAGCAAGAACAAGATATTAAATGAAGCAGCTACATAATGCTTTGTCCCTAGTCTAAACCTAAGCCCCTGATAGGCAATATTGAAGTTATAGGTTGCAATGAGTAGCCTGTGGTAAATATTTCAGACCAGGTGGTCTGAATCAACATTTCAGCCAGATGATTAAATGATTCCTTCCTCATTCCCTTCTGACTTCATATTATCATCAAAACAACCTATTCTTCTATTTCTTAGTGTGAAGCTGCTGCAGAAAGACAATTTGCAACTTCCTTTGTTTTCTGAATTCCAGCCTTTTCTCCCAACTATTCCTGGCACTGTCCTGCCATGGCATACTGTACTGGCTATTATCTTGGAAATTAAACATGCTTTACACCCAGTACTTTAACATAATAAACAGAGAAACGTTTGAGTGATTCAGAACTGGTGTTATGCAACCCCGAGCAAGGCTGTGTTGATCTGTACAAGCTGGCTGTGAATGACCTAGTTTGAATATCAGAATCTGTCCCTGGTAGCAAGAAGTTGCATGTGAGATACTTTGCTGAGCTCATCCTTAGATCTCAAAGGGAATCAAGATAATTTTTCACATTTTATAGATGGGAAACTGAGAAACAGAGTAAGTCATCATCCATTGATAATGGGATACACACAGGGACAACTTCCTCTTTGCCTTTTGGGGCAAAAGTAGAAACAAGCAAAGGGGTGGGAGATTATGAATTATGGGAATTATTCAGGCTATGAATTACATGGGGGAAAAAAGTATCCAGATTATGCCCCCTGCAACAGCTGTATGGCCTTGGTGTTGCTCAGTCAGATGTTGATGACAGTTAGATCCCTCCCCCACCTACCGCACTGTTTCAGTCCTATGGTGTTTAATAATTTATAAAATATTGGAAAGAGGAGTTCAGACTCTCAAATTCATATTTTTACCACATTTTTGTGTTTGTAATTTCAATGGCAATTCATGTACTTATTATTGGGATAAGAAATCAGGTTCAGAAAGATCTTGAATGTGTTCTGTAACACTCCACTGGTTTTTTAGTTGCTTTAGTTGCTCAGTTGCTCTCACATTTGGGCTAGGCTTGAAGTACAGGATCACTGTTCTGTCAAGTGGAAGTTTAGCAGTATCAAAGAGTGCACAGAGGAGATGGTCATCTGGAGTAGCAAAATCCTCATCATACACTGTGAGCTCCAACACATTCTGGTAAAAGAGGGAGAAGAGTTTTTTATGATTTCTCCGGCCAGACATCATTAGCTCCAGGCAAAAAGTATTGCTGAGGATGTGCTTGAAAAGAAAACTTGAGAAATTAAATATCATCCCCCTTAGAGAAACATACTTGACCTGCATATTCATTCTTGCCTAGTTATTTTATTTGCAGTAACAAAATACCTTGACTATACATATAAAACAGCTTAGGTAACTCCCAGATTCTGTATCCATCTTGCAAAGACTCGTAAGAGTCTCTTGTTTCCCTAAAACTTCAAAGCTGAGCTCACTTTCTGGCCCTCTAACACAGCACCATTGAACAGACATAGGAACTCTCTCATCTTTTCTGGTAAATGCTTTGAGCAGTCCTTTATCGTGTGCTATCTCTTAAATAATTCCTGGGCACAGTTCGGGAGATCCAGACACAAAATCTTCAGGCTGCTTCAAACAGAGGGTTTTGGCTCCTTACCTTGACCTGACTCTGGATTCTGAAGTAGAAGGTTTCGTTCCACACTGGGTTGTCTGAGTTTCTCACAGTTTTAGTGCGGGACCTTTCACACGTCGCAGTCGGCAGCCACAAGGACACATAGCAATCAGCCTGGCTTACTGGGGAGGGGAGAGGCAAAACATTGCTAATATGGCAAAGGCACAGTGCTGCAGGACTCTGGAAAGGTTACTGCAGCAACTGGTACCAGCAGCAAGCATAAGTTATTTAAAGTTGGAAACATCTGATGCAATGTAACTCTGTCAAGATTCCCTTAGGAGGGGGAAAAAGCACAGACCACAAGGTGACCTAGAAGAGAAGCTGGTTTCTGTTCTTCTTTGCATGAGTTACAGACGACAGTGCTATTGTATCTAAAGAAAAAAAAAGGTGAGATTTTTTTCTTCCTGTCAGCCACTTCAGCTTCTCAGCCAACAAGCTTTCCTGTGCTCATGTGCCTGCACACACACACTAACCCTGAGCTGCCGTCTGATAAGAGGGGCTGGGAGCCCTCCTACACTTTTTGAGAACAACTGCAGTTCTTCACCTCTGCCTTGCCCTCAGTGATTTTGTTTGTGAGAGTTTGTGAAAGGAGCTGCAGAATTACTCCTGCTGAATGAGATGGCAGAGGATTCCTCCAGAAGGAACTCATTGAACCAGACGTTGGAATTTAACTAATTGCCACCTTCAGGAAGAGAGGGACCAAGTACCTCTCCCAAAAGGCACCAGGAGAATGCTAGTGAAGGATTTTATATCCTCTTTCTCATAGGCACCTAAATTAAGGTATATCTCAAACAACTGCAGACAAAAATGCCATTTACTGTCTTTCTTCTTGCAGGTTATACAAGGTATTCAGCCCCTTGAAAACCTCTCTGACACAGCTCTCAACAATAAAATTATCAGGTATTATGTAATGCAAAAGGTAACTAGCTTTGAGAATAAATGTCCTGTGACGTTAGACTTTTGAGAGAGACAAGTGATGGCAGCAGTAAAAGGAGATGATCCTTCAGTAGCAGGTAAGGATCTGTAGGTAGAGCAAGAAACAGGAGCTTATATATTGACCTGTGGGGAAAAGAAAAACCTTGCCTGTCTGCAACAGGAACTTTTTCTCTTCTTCTTTTCTTTCCTTCTCCCCCAGGTTTTGCCCAGTGTCACCCTACAGCCACTGACTATCTCAAACTGGTTGGAGGTTGCATTTTATGCTGTTGGAAGTGTTCAAGATGCCTTGCTGCTTCTCTGTCCAAGTGAGAGGGAAAAACTGAAATTCAGAACCGCTTGAAAAATGACATATGCATTGTGACAGGTCAATAGACACCTCAATTATTGGTTTTCTACTTTTTAGCACTATAATGTACAAGAAAGTTTCATTCTGTCATTTTTTTTTTCTAAAAAGAGTTGTGGAGAAATCAACATATTCAACATATGATGGAGAAGTTTGTTTGGAAAATATTCAGTAGGTTCTAGCCTTCTCCCTCTCCTACTCTATTTCACATTTCATGTCTTAGTTTGGATTTAAAAATAAGATTCTGATAGCAATTTCACTGTGCTTGTCTAGAGTCATATCATCTGCTTTAATTCAACCTTCCCACCACTCTTGTCTCTTAGACTCCTTGTGAAAAATAGTGAAAAATAGCCACTTATTCACCTTCTTTGCCTCTTCTCTTTTCTTTTTTTTTAGCAAAAGTTTTTATGTCCTCCTCAATAATTTCATTTCCACTCTTAAGGACTGTAGCCTAATCAGTCCCTCTGGATGTAGAAGTTATTTCAGTTGCTAGTCTGTTTCCTCAAGTGTTTTTATTTCTTTTTTTTCAATCTGGGAAATTCCATGCAGACAATAATGCTTTGAAGAATTTTGAAGCTGCAAAAATTTGTATTTGAATATGTAAGAACCTGGAAGGAATACTACTGATTTTAAAATGATTAAACGTGATTTTGTGTAACTACTATATGACTTTGGATTTGTCATTGGAGATCAGTGACTGATGGCTGTTTGGCTGGAAAGTACTTTATTCTGCTGATGTGATTCATCATTCCTGTACCTTAACTGTACTTTGAGATATGAAGCATATCAAGAAATCCTTAATTATATGAGTAGATGCAGCCAAACTAGTCAGCTGTGTATTTAATGCAAAATGTTGCCTCAGTTCTGCTTGCACAACCTCTTCCTACAACCTCATTATTTGCCTTGTTGCCTGACACGCAGATCTGAGATGAGTCCCTGATGAGACCTTTCTGTGTTCTTGCTTCCCCACACACGTGCCACAGCCATGGACCAGGAGGGAGGTCCACGAGAATGTAGAGAATGCAGCCCAGTGATATGACCTAGGATACAGCTGTTGTCCCCCTCACTCAGAGCTGTGACACTGGGAAATCCTCTGATACACCTTCCAGAAAACCGTGTGACAACCACGAGGTAAGACAGGGATGGTACTGCATGGTAAATCCAGATCTTTGTCTCTCAGAAAATCTTTCCTGACTCGTCCTGTGCAAGACATTATAGAGTCAATCACTGCTGCTCACAGCGAAACAGGAGAATCAAGAGAATAATGAGGGTTACATAATTTCCCTTCCATGCTCTCTCTCGAACTAATTTCAGTGTCCTTTCACAGGTAGTCACGTAGCTCTGTTTACTCAAACAAAACAAACTGCTAACTTGTCTACTTTGTGTGAAACACCTCTCCTCAGTGCACATATGGATAGTCCATATTCTTTTGCAAAACAGTGGTGTTTTCCTTTTCAACTTACTCCCTTCCCACCACTTTCCTGCCACATGACTCACACTTGCACAACTGCAAGACTGCTGCAGAAGACTCAGAAAGGACCAAGCATCCAGCCCTCAGTTAGCACAGGTTTTTTTACTGTCATTTTGGGTAACTAATGATGGCATTAGCCCGGTGGTAATGATTTTAAAAAAACTTTTTCCTGTTTAAATCATCTTTGTCAGAACGAAGATTGAGGATGTTGAAAAGGTTTTCTCCTCCCAGCCACATTTCCCAAGATGCTACCACCCATCAGCAGAATTACCCCTCGTTTTTAAAAACATGGAATGCAGTCTTTCATCTGCCTGTGGCAGAAACTGTCCTTTCTTTGATAGAAAGTACTTATCCTCAGAAACACATTCAAGTCTTGAAATCAGTCAGAAAGCACAATGAAACAGCAGCAAGCAGCAAGGACTGAACTGGTTTATAACAATTAATTTACATAAACACTGAGTTATTTCAGAAGCACTAAGAAAAGGTTATAAATTATAAAAGATATAATTTCTCTGTTTACTGAGTTACCTCTAAGAGTGGAGATACTTACAGGCATCCACTCGCTGGAAATTTCTCATCCTGATGATCCTTACAGTCAGCAGGTAGCAAGGAGAGGATTCTATCTGGAGAGGAACAGTAAAAAGGGGGTCTGAAAAAGCCTTTGGTGGGAGAAAACTTCAAACACGCAGACAAACTGGGTGCCACAAAGTGCAAATACAGTCAGTAAAACTTGGGTCAACGATCTCATTACTCTGCAGATGAAGCTTCGGCTGTTAAAAATGACCTAACATTTTATGTATTTCACTGTCTTTTTGCTTTGTTGCTCTGAGACTCCAGATTGCTCATCAGAGCAGAAAAGACAGGGACAAATCCCTGACAATTTACACAGCCTGTGAGATGCTTGCAAAACCAGTTGCTCTGAAGCTTTGAGTTTAGTCTTCAACATAACTACAGTAAGCCTCTAGAACAGAGTAAATGCACTAGTGAGCACCATACTGGAGGTGCCAAAATGCCATCAGTCAGTCAAAGTTACAGTCAATCCCCTTAGTAACCACCCACATGGGCCCATGGCATTGAAAAAAGTGCTGTGGAGAATATCTGTTGTTGTGGACTCCCATGGGTTAAACCTGAAGTACCACTCTTAAAGAGATGTTTTTGCCTTCTGCTTCAAAAACATAGATTTCCTGCATTTTACAATTGCACAAGAAAAAGAGTAACAATAATGTGAGCTTTTGTAAATCACAACTATGAGATAAGCCAATGGCTGAAAATTGTTTCCAGAGGATCTAGGATCTAAAGAGTTTGGTATGAGCTGCCTATGGAGAAGAATAAAGCATTCTGCCTTCCTCCAAAAAAAACCCTGAAGATTGAAAGTGCTTAACTTCCTTTGTTCCCTTTGAATATCTCATCTTTAATCTTCTATGAAACAAGTCTCCCCAGGTTTTGTGGCTGCAGGGACCTCTTCCTATTTATTATTAGAAGATAAATGTGAGTTCCTTCTCCTAAGGAAGACAATTTCCTGCTGGCTCATTCCATAAACCTGTCTCTGGCTCAGAGCTATCTGCAAAAGGTTATTTTGACCAAGCCAATAAATAAATCAGCATTTCCTGTGGCTGTGACACACAGTTATTTCCTCACACTCCTAGAAACATTTCCACCTGCATAAATGGTTACAGCAGAGCCCCACAAATCATTCTTTTTGACAATTCCTATTTTTATTAACAGTTTTCCTCTCATTTAGGAGCATCCTTCTATTTCTGTAACACTTCAGAGAATTCCTGTAACAATTATAAACAAACAGACAAAAAAGATGTTAAGACAGATAGAGAAGCTGGGATAACCTCATTTAAGCCAATTTTTTTCTCAAGAGAACAGAGCAGAAGGGTCTTGTTTACAGATGAAAAGATAATTATGCCTCTTTTGTCACAAATTACTTTTCCAATATGTGATTAGAATCCTCTACTCTCTCTTCTAACATATCATGTTATGTTAAAATCTTTTTACAGAGTTCTAAAGAACCAGCACTATTTCCATCCCTCTTATATGTGTCTCAAGAATTCTATGGCTTTTTTTCTTTTTTTAGTGCTTCTTCATGAAATTCAACCTATGAAATCTAATTGCCTTCTATTTCAATTGCTCTCAAAAGAGAAAAATCCTACTGAAGCTGCAAAATTTGTAGACAACTGGTGGACAGATATGTCCTCAGAGCTACCCCGGGCAAAGACACTGGTTCAGGTTTTAGAAAGAGTATAGCCATGTTAATACAATTCTACACCCTGTTAATTTACCCTTCTTCTCAGCTGGGTAATTAGCAAAGGTGGATCACCACACTCACATGTTAGGAATGAGCTTAGGCACCTCAGCATATGCCCTAGAAGGCAGAAACTCATTGTTCCTTAGGATCTGCATAAACATGGGGGAAATTCTCGAAGGCATTTATCTCCAGAGATTGTGCAAGGTGCTGCCAGCTCCTGGATCAGCTCCAACAACACTTCCTATGACAAGTGGTATTGCTTGAGAGAGAACCAATGAATTCATTATTTTCAAAGCAAGTTGTGATTCTTAGAGTGGAGAAAACTTGGGTTGGAGTTTTTCTTTAAGGAATATTAGATGGTTTCTGCCATCTGATCACCTTTTTCCTGGTTCCCATGCAATGACTTTCTAACATGTTAGCCAGATTTCTCCTATCTGCCATGGGGAAATAAATTCTCAGAGATGCAGGATTCACAAAAGGATTTACAGATATTTTACCCAAAAAAAAAAAAATCAGTGGTTTAACAGAAGGTACAGAAATCAGGACCTGTGTCAAGGAAAAGGCAGGAGCCAGTCATCCTGACAGCCCTGGCTCCTGCCAGTGACCGTAGCAAAGACAATAGAGAGAGTAGAATTCACCCACTGATCAGGCCTTGCTAGTTCTTCTCCTCCCAGGAGGATTTGCTATTTTAATTAATTACAGTAACATCTTAAACAAAAGAAATGTATTTAAATAGCAACTGTAACAACTATGACAAGATATAGCAGGGTCTAGTTATGGAGACAAAGAAAATAGCAGTCGTGCATGTATAAAACAAAAGACAGAGGTTCTGTTATTCTGTTTACTTAACACCTACTATGATAATCTTTAACAACATCTCTTCTTCTCATTTTATAGTGCTTCCCATAAAAAAGAACAACATGGTATGATACCTGGCACTAAGTTACTGTGTTGGCATCAGTAAGGGATTCCTCTCTCATGTGAATGATCCCCACTTTCTCCCAGCTGAGGAGTAAGAATTTGAAAACAGAAATTTCTCTCTGTCATGAGCACTCTGGTGATGCAGGCTGTCTGCATTCCTGGAACATTTGTGCCTCTGCAGGTCTATCCCAGCCCTCTTTAAAGTCATGCTCATATTCAGATGTAGGTATGTATGGCATGCAGCCATCTCGAGAAGCATTGCTGTAAATTACTCCACTAGTTTAGCTGTATAATACATCCTGTCACATCACAAGTGGCTGTGAAGCTCTAAAATGGCAGGACTCCTTAATGAGGCAGGAGTCCATGGGACCAGAGGGTGACTCTACTTCTTTACCTTAAGTTTTTGGGTTTTTTTTAACTTGCTCTTTTCTCGGTAGCTTTCTTTCATCAGTCTTTAGGTTTCTTCATCTAAAAGACTCTGCCAGTATGGACAGTTGCTAGCTACATCTTTCCAGCTTGTGACATCAGTAGCATGAATATTAATTCCTTCACTTATTGTAGACACCCCAGTCACACAATTCCACAGCAGTACAGCCAAATGTGTGCTGGGTGAATGCTTTTCAGTTTTGGGGGTTTTTTTTGGGTGTTAGGTGCTTGGTTTAGCATAGATGTTCCACAAGATAGCAGAATATTGTAGCTGCCTTCCCAAAACTGAGACCAGTCATCCAACAACACTGATCCAGAGAAGAGAATTTACCCTTAAACCTTCAGAAGCAGTCAACACATTCTTAGACTTGATTGTTGCTCTTTTTAGATTGGTATTTATTCCAAAGCAGTTATAAACTAACACAAGAATAACGCAGAGATCCTGAAATTCATATTCCGTTTGTGTGTGTGAAAACTGTATCATCATCAACAAGCAGCTATCCTCCAACCAGATACTCAGCTGCTGGTTTTCTATAGGAAATGTGGAATGTCTTCCATCTGGTCTCATGAGTAGGTGGTCTTTTTCATGCTGGGTGCAAAACTGATGAGGAAGCAAAGAAAATTCTGTGCCACAGTACTCTAGTACCATTTCCTATTTCAGTGCAACTGCACTGCATTCTATTCCACAAATCATCCTGCAAAGATCTGACAAGATTTAAAAATATCTTTAGGACAATCAGTTTACTTTTACAATGGCTGAAAAAGCCATTTCTATGCACCAACCTGAAAAAACATGTCACCTATGTAACCGATGAAATAAACTTCCTCTCTATCCACACATTTTTCCTGCAATCACGCAGTAGTAATTCCTCCATATGTTTCTATGTCATCTACTAGCTCAGCAGCCTTTCCTGGCAAAGATAGCTTCCTTGCCTTGTCTAAGGTATTCCTGCATTCCTGGCCTGGAGAAGCATTCTGTTGAGATGAAATCACTCCCAGGATGTTGCAGGGCACTCCTTTCTTCATCTCCAGCTGCTAATTTAACTAGATGCAGCCAGGGACCAAATCATTCCCTGCTGAGGGTGCATCTAGAGCTGGTGGTGTGTGAAAGTCTATCTGGAGCTGTCTGAGAGCCAGGTCTCCTTAAAGAGTGTGTGTGAGTTTTTTACAGTCACAGTCAGGATGCTTCAGGCTGTGAACATCACTCACCAACCCCTGCTACAGCCGTGGGATGCTGTGGGATGTGCTGGGATCCCCCGTGGCAGGCTGCCCAGACTGCTGCACTTGGCCACCTCTCTTGAGGTGGAAGCTCTTCCTCATTCTTGACAGAGTCAGGCTCCACGATGGAAAAGATGCTCTAATTGCTTCCTTCCTTCACCTCCTCCAGGCTGGGGAGGGCACCTCAGCCGAGGGCTATGGGGCTGTGTGTGGGCTGGGGATGCTGATGAGCACTGCTGCCACAGCAGTGCTTTTCACAAGCTGTGTGTTTCTTGGGTTTTATTACTAACATTTTGTCTTCTTCTAATCAGACCACCTTTTTACTAGGAGTAGCAGAAATCTTGGTTGGGTATCAATGAATTAAAAATGGCCACATCCAGATGGAAAAGCCCCTTTCAGGCATACAGCCACAGTAACCCTGGTTCCTGCAGGGGAAAATTTTCCACATCCACAGCAGCATGACAGGTAAATGCAAGGCCACAAGAATTGTATCCTTCAGATGATTTCTTCCTCATACCCTATATCCATCATGGGACTCAGAAAACTTTTGAGCAATGAGACTATGCACATTATACTGTGCTTGAAAGACATTTCCAAAAAGCAAAACTTCAAATACTGATCAATGCAACATGGATACTCTCACTGCACAGTGATCCCATAAATGCAGAGATGTATACTTATATTTCATAAATAAATCGATTCTTTATTATTTCTATTACTTATATAAATCTGCTGAGATGTTCTATTTGATTGATAACTCAGGCTAGTTGCATAGCCCTTTCAGTGCTGTTAACATTACCTTCACCTTTTAGTGTTTGCAGATGTTTAACAATCAGACTTCTTCAGATTTTGAAAAATAGGTCTATTTGAAAACCTCAGTTGTTCAACTGCATGTTCAAAATTATTTCCATATGTAAAACTATATCCAGAGCAATAGGATAGTCCATCTGTAAAAAAAACCCAGTGCCCTTTTATAGCGTTCTGCCCTCCCCAAGCAGAACAAATACAACAGTAAGAAACTAGGCTGAGCATGAACCATTTGAGGGCTGAGACTTTTCACCTAATTCCAGATAGCTGTAAAATTAGTGTTTGCACCTCACAGCTGTTGAACATTTCTGGATTCTCATCCTAAGGCAGATATTACCTAACGACATGCATCACTCTGAAAATCTCTTTCTGACTGGCGATTCTCAAGGGCATATAGAGGTCTATCTCAGGTACAGATGTTTTACAATTTTTATGTCAAATATGGATTAGATAAACCATATTTCATAGTTTTGAGCCGATGGGAAGTGTCCTCATTTGATTTTATGAGGTTCCTTTTTGAAGTGGGAGGTGTGGTGGAACATGTAATTTCAGCAGTCTGTATTTTAGGCATCCCCATACCAACACTCGGGGTGGCAGAGGAGGCGCCTGGGCTCAGGACAGCTTCTGCAGCTGAGCAGAGCTGCTGCTGCTGCTGGAGTGTGCTCCTGCCAGCACTGTGGCTCAGGAGATGCTGACTCCTGCCTTTCCAGTTGCTGCTGAGCCTGGGGCTGGAGCTGTTCCTGCCAGCAGGCTCTGGCCCCTGTGGGAGTCAAGGAGGCCATGCCAAGGAGCCTGGTGCCAGCAGGGACCCAGCCCTCCTGCCTGCCTTCCTGAGCTCCTGTTCACATTACCGAGCCCAACCTGCACCAGAAGCAGATGTCACAACTTGCTCCTGATCTTGCTCTGCAGTGTGGCAGCTCCCCACTCTTCCCATGATCTCAAGAGCTGCTTCCAAAACCCAGCGGAGGCCAGAGCTCCTGCTTTGCACAAGGGTGAGAGCTTAACCTGCCTCTCTTCTGTTTGAGGGCTGCAGCTCTCCCAGCTGCACAAACCCTGAAAGAACAAGGAGCCCGTGTCTGGTAGGGAAATGAGGTATGACTTGACCTGAAATGTGATGCATCTTAGCCTTATTAAAACATGGCTCATGATGAATTTGGAACTATGCATTCAATTGTTCCCCTCCCCTTCCCTCAGATGCATTATTATATGAGACCTGCTGCAATCCTCAAATATTTTGGTATAAACACTGATGTCTGAAATACCAGAGCTGGCTCTGCCTGTTAGTTTAGCATGGGGCTAAGTACCAGCCAAGACCTAAATAATATAGATTTCTTAATGCACATAAAAATTAGCATGTGAGTGTAAAATATACATACAGTTGCTGGCAACTGGTTTCTAACAGACAGTCCCTCTGAGCAGGCAGAGACCCTCATATTTAAGTCTTCTGGTAGTTTCAGTGATGAAAAATTAATATGAGAGAAAAATGTACATGCATCCTTCACATGAATGTGATGGTTGATGTAGTCAAGCAATGATCATGCAAGTGCATAGCATGGAGTGCAGAATTCTGAACATAGATTAAAACAGTGCCTCTGTAACCACATGCAAAAACAACTCAGTCCATCACCAAAGCATTGTCAGGAATTTTGGAATTTTATAATGTAAAAAACAATCCTTCAGTGTGAGACAGTTATATACTCTGTCTATATAGTGGTCTAGAAAAAGGTTATGGATATATCAGATGACTCTTGGTTCACTACTGTCACATCTGTCCCCTTGTAATTTCATGGCCCTTAAATGTCTTTGATCTAAGTCTGTATACTGAGCAAACAATGGAAAAACAAACACATCACTGTGTGGGATTAAGAAATAGAGACAAGAAGTTACTTGTCATTCATGTATTTACCATAAATAATTATAACCCAGGAGTTCAAATCTTTTTTCTTTCTCTCATAATTTAAGTTCCTAACCCCCTATAAGGAACAGATATTATACCAAAAACTGATCAATAATTTTTTTCTGCCTGTTTTTACTATCTACAGAATTCTTAATCCTAGACATGGTCCAGAATTTTAGTGTCTCCCAGGCTGCCTAAGTATTTGCAAGATGAAATGCAACAAAGACCCTAGACTTTAGAGAATATATCCTGTGAAAATACAGTATACTATTTTAACACCCCTATTTTTCTTTCTGAATAATAATAATCCCAGTACTGGGAAAACACAATAGCTACATTTTGAAGAGCACATGTGAAAAAAAACCAAAAAATACTGTGGATATGAATAGGAATTTGTTTAAATTTGTGAGCACCCAAATTGCAGCAGAACTACCTGGTAAGCAGCTTATCACTAAGCTCCCCTGTATGACTGTTCACAGTATGATTTCAAATTTCAGATAAATCTCCTTTTCAGCTCTATTTTGCCTCAGTAGAACTTGTCTGCATGGATTATAGCGCAAATTTTCCCAGAATTATCTGCCTCAGAAGCAGGCATTTCATGGGACAAAATTGTTGTATGAATCACTCTTAAACTTCTCTATTGACAGATGAGAAATAATGCCCAGACTTATCACACAATAGCAGAATGAGAACTCCTATCAAAACTAGGAATTTCTAACAAAAAACATCTTTGACTGATACTCATGCACAAGAAGTAGCCCTAGCATATTCAAACATGACTCCTTTTCCAGAATCCAACTACATTTTCTTTCCTGATGAAGAACAGAAAGACCTGGCTTTAATAATCCAGGACTCCCCCATAAATTGCAAGGATGGAGATCATGCTACCAAAGCCACTGCAGCAGAGCATGTCTCACTGTTACTTTTGGCCCTTTCAGTTACAAAAAGTATTGTGGAATAGAAAGCTCACCTGGGGATTTCTTTTACAAGTAAGTGAGAGATATAAATACTAAATATTCAGCCTGCTCCAAATAAAATGTAACAGAGGAATAAAACAAGCAATTATGGAAACTGAGCCACCTGGTCTACTTGAAGGCATCTCTGATTATTTCAGGGGTTTGGAACAAGACAACCTTTAAAGGTGCCTTCCAACCCAAACCATTATTCTATGAAAATCATGAACATAACAGGAATAAGATGATTCAAACAATAGACTTAGGGGCATTTCCCTTGTAACACTCAAGCTGCTGCCTTCGTTCTTTATCTACCTGAGCCTTCTCCCCTTTTGAGAAAAACAAAACCCTTAGCACCCTTTGGTTCTAAATTCTCTTGTTCTTAATACCTTGAAATCGCCTTGGTCTGGCCCAGTACTGTCATCCAGCCTTTTTTGCTGTTCACCATGTCCCAAGGAATCGAGGCCTGTGTTTCCATCCTGAAGAAAGAAGAAAAGAAGAAATAAATGATAACATTAAAACAACAGCAGCAGCATTATCAGGATAGATAATTAATTTCTACTTGCAATAATTCATGATGAAACCTCGATTAGAAGGGCTGTTGGTCACACCCAGGCATGTTACCGCACTCAGATTAATGAACAAACCATCACATGTTTTGGTGCACACTGGCACAAAATCCATGTCAGGGGTACCCTTTCAATGAGAAAATTAAGGAAGACCATTACAGCTGTAAAATACCCAGAAGGTATCTACATTTGTTCTGTGGAAAAGGTTTGCTTTTTGGTTTGAATGTGATCTTTTGGCAATCTGCTCCTGCTCTTAGCAATATTAAAATTCAGGTTAAAAACCACAGAATATCTTGTGAGTTTGAACACAGAATATGAAACACTGTAGTTGCAAGATTTTAAATCTAATGTTTCAATCTTTTTCAGGAAAGAGGAGTTCCAAAATACTTCTACAATATAGGGTGCTCCCTTTTGAAGCACTTTGTAGCACCATTAAAGGACAGTTTCAACAAAAAATTGTTGAAAATATTCTATTTCCAAAGCACTTCCTGAAGTGATGTGCCTTCATCCAGTCAGGGAGCACACAGAACAATGCATAATGTACTACAGTACATGAAAATTAAACGCAAATCTTGAAACAATGCAGAGAACACAAAGCAAATTGAAAAAATTCAGAACCAAAAAGAGAATATGTAAGTGAAGTTGAATTTTCTATTCCTGGTCTCTATCCTGTTCTTATCCCATTTTCAATAACAAAAAAATGGATTTGACACAATTTTATATATGTCAAAATCTTGCTATTTATACAGAAATATGAAGTTTTAAATAAACATAGCATTTAATTGCAGAAGAAAAAAAGGCTGATAATTCAGTCTCCTAAAAAAGTTTCCCTCTCTGTTTATTTTTCCCCTTTCTTCTCTTTTTCTGTCCCCATACTACTCTGATTTCTCTAATTTTGTCTATGAAGATGAGATCTTTGGCTTCAGTGGATTCAGAAGGACTTTTGCCACTGACAGCCTTGGAGAGAAAATTTCACCTTAAACTCCTTCAGGCAGAGGAGCTTCTGTATAGTATAGTATAGTATAGTATAGTCCCATCAGACAGCAAATTTGCACACTAGCTTGAATACAAACACACTGAAAAAGCAGGATTTGTTTTCTGTCAAATGCAGAGGACCTTAAGCAAAACTTTAAAGGTATTTTCTTACCTCTAGTGCATTTGATGGCATCATGGTCTTCCCTTTAGACATGTAATAGAGTGTTTCTGGCACTTCCATGGGCAGCAATTCTTGAGACATGTTTTCAGGATATACTCCTGACTCTTCCATGGGCAGGAATCCTTTAGACATGTTTTCAGGATATAATCCTGGCTCCTCCATGGGCAGGAATCCTTTAGACATGTTTTCAGGATATACTCCTGGCTCTTCCATGGGCAGGAATCCTTTAGACATGTTTTCAGGACATACTCCTGGCTCTTCCATGGGCAGGAATCCTTTAGACATGTTTTCAGGACCTACTCCTGGCCCCTCCACGGGCAGCAATTCCAGAGATATATTTTCAGTCTCTACTCCTGGCAGTTCCATGGGCAGTGGTTCTAGAGACATATTTTCAGGATTTACTCCGGGCACCTCTGTGGGCAGCAGATCTAGAGACACGTTTTCAGTGTCTACTCCTGGTGCCTCCACTGGCAGCCCTACCCAAGACATGTTTGCAGGATGTACTCCTGTGGGAGTCAATGACTTGTTATTTTATAAAATGACCAGAGGCCCCACCCATCTCATGTCTCTAAGTAAAGGACTCTCCTCCCACTGCGAAGACAGTGGAGCACCAAGGATAGACTGCTCCAGGGAAGGACCTTACAGAACAAGCACACCAGCCAAAAGGAGTGTGGTACCTTCCTCTGGCTGGGAACATTTCCCAGCCTCTGCCTGCCCCACGGGCCCTGCACTGCTGCCACCCTTTCCTGCGTCTGCAGAGTCCCAGCATGGAGGGTGCTGCCACTGGGGCCTGCTCCTTCAAACCCACTCCTTTCCTGCCCTGAGCAGGGACAGCTCCTGTGTGGGGGAAACCAGACTCTGAAAAAGGCCTCAGCATGTAAATAACTGGCAGTGACTTTCCTGCACACTGGCACAGCCCTGTGCACTTTAGTCAATGTCTCCCCTTCGGCAGGGGGACCTGAGCTCAGTGCCTGCAGAGGGAGAGCCCTGTGCCCCAGAGTAACCCCTGGAGATGGCCATCCCCACTGCCTGACATGGACATGCAGCTCCCAGCTCCTCCTGGGCTGCTCCCGTTCCTTCTTCCCAGGGCATAGGGGCCAAGGTGTGGGTACAGGGCCAGGGCTGCATTTTGCAGAGGTGAGCTTAAGGAGAGGAGATGATCGACAGGCTGGGAGCAGCAGTGCCGGATTCAGTGTGATAGGACAGTGGGGGAGAAGGTGCTGGACACTTGCAGGGGGTACCAGAGGTCTTGAAGCCAGTGCCTATGGCTCCAGGCATGACCCAGGACTACTGCTGCACCCAGCAGTACCTGAAACATAGCAAAGAAGGCACAAGGAAATATGCAATAGCTGTGCAAAGCAGATAAGGGTTATGCTTTTATACATTTTCCAGAGAAAGGCAGTTAAACTTTAAATGACAACTGTGGAAAGCTCCTGTCAAGATGAATGGGATACAGTATCCAGTGGTTAAGTTTTATCACTTTTATTTTACAGAGATTTGTTCAACCAACGAACATGAACAAAAGAGCAGATGAACATCTCCAGGCTTACCCAATGGAAATTACCATCTTCAAACACAGAAAAACAAATGAATAACAAACTAGAAGCTCCACTAACAGTAGGCTGTGTCATAGCATCTGCATTCACAGCATGAAAAGTATCTCTGCCCACACTGGAAGTACAAGAGCATCTTCTGGCCTCAGGTCATGGACACTCTGAGCTACATCCTGGAGAACTCCTTTTGCAGCTTAATTTAGAGAACAACAATTATTCAAGGGTCTTTTGTTGGGGTTTTGGGGTTTTTTTTTTAAATCTGGTCAGAAAAGAAGACCTGGTTGAAGTTGGAAAACCTGCCATGGGATACTAAAAATATTGGGATACTTGTCATTGGAGCAGAACAACTTTCCCAAGGCTGGTTATTTCAGAGAACCATTAGCATAACTGATGATCAGTGATAGAAATCCCTCTAAAGTTGGTCAGCCTTAAGAAAGCTGAGATTCTCTGTCCCCAAGGAAGCCTGTGGAGAAGAAAGATGGGTCCTGTGTACAGACTGCATGTCTGCATGTCTGCAGAGTGAATTTCCCTTTACAGGCACACTTGGCTATCTATAATGTTCTGAACAGCCTTCAGTTAAATCAAGGTACTATGCTCCCATCTGAGTCACTCCACGGGGAACACCATAAAGAAAGCAAGGTTCTCATTAATAACTGAATTAGTGCTATCTCATTTAAAGTCTGAATGTACAAAGCTGGATGGTTTCAACTTGGAGAATGAAAAGCAGATGCGTCAAGTGGAAATATTTCTTTACATTACATATTTCAATAATTTAAGGATGGATGAAGGAAAATAACCCACCTGTTTCAAAGATCTAAATGTAGTTGCCCTGGCAGCAAATTACACACTACTCCTTTAGCATAGTGAAATCACAGTCTTATCTGTTCATCACACAGAATGTGCCAAAACCAGCACAACCTTGTATTTCCTCTACTGCTTAGGTTTCTTACTCATCCTACAACACAGTTTGCTGAAGCATCACTTGCTTGGCAAAGGTACCTGTATTGCATCTGACTGCAGACACAAGCTGTGGAGAAATGGAGCTACATGACAAAATTTTCAGCAAGTTCGAATGTAGCTTTGTGATTCTGTTTAACCACAGTCTTGGACTGGACCAAAACCACTGACAACCAGTGTCCTCCTAAATGCCTTGCAACAATATATCCTTGCCTAGCCTCGAACACGCGGGGGAAAATAAGCCTGAGATTATTCTAACAAGGCAGAAGTGCAACCAGGACTGTGACCACCTCACTATTCTCAGACATATAAATACTTCTGTACAAAAAACCAGCACCGGAGAGCAGAGTCAGACGGGAGTTCTGACTCAGCTACGTCCTCTTTCTGCAGGAGAGAAGTGGTTTCTTAGGCCATCACCTGTGCAGTTAATGAGGGAAGGAGATTTGGAGCAGGAGAGAAAACTCACAGGACACAGGTGTTCGTTTTCTTGCCCTGAAACAAGTAAAAAAAAAAAAAATCTTCTGGGAAATAAATTTCAAACCAAAATGTTTAAAAGTGCTAGAATGTATTCTTGTTAAGAACATACTGAGCAAAGTATGGCACTTTGTATTTGTTGTAGAGATGCATCAGCATTTGTATGCATCGAGCATATAACTAGAACAAATCTCTGATACTGAGAGATATTCCTTTCCCAGTAGAGGCTACCATCATCAATGACTTTGTACGACACTGCACTCACAGTTAAATATCTGCATGCATTTCTTTCATGTTGCAGTTACTAATGCACTGGATAAAGCCCAGAACTTACCATACCAGTCTTAGAGCTGCTTAATTGAAGTGTAAACAGAGTGTTTTATCTCTCTTAGATTTTATGCATGTTACAAATGTACAGTCCTCAGTGGTTACCTGTAGAGTGAGAAAGCCCTCTGTGCCTGGAGTTCTCTCATTATGGGATGTTTTTCTGTACTTTGAGTTTCCCAGGACTACAGATCTACAAGAGCAGCACCCAAATTTTTTTGAATCACTGTTCATTCTTTGCATTTCTGCAGACTACATGCAAGTTTATCATGTCCCCAAGAGCTGAAAACCAGCCCAAGTGCAATATGACCAGCACAGTGCTTCTTCCTCATGCCCAAACCCAGCTGAGGGTTACAGGCCATCAACTCCTGGCTAATAGAGATGACGGACTAGACATTAAGAGTGACCAGAAAAGGTGTTTTTTAAACATCTATGAAGGATTTTCTGAATTATTTTCTGTATGTGGGACCAAAGCACTTAATCTTCAACAAATCCTAGGCTATCATATCACATGTTAAATGTCAAAGCCAAGTTATATCCTATATTTACAAAGTAGATATTAAGTTAAAAAAAATGCAGCTCAAGGAGGATTTTGGAGCATGACTTGCCTTTTAGACTGGGTACCATCCAGTTGAATAGCAGAAGTTGCAAAACTGAAGAAACAACTTGCTCTAGATTTAAAAGTACATATTAATATATGTAGAAACTTGCAGCTCGTTACCTGATAGTTGTCAGTTTCTAAGGATGCTCCATTTCCTCAGTAGAAGGAAATAGGAAGGGAGCAAACTAATGTATGGATTATTAGCTGAGAGAGAGAAGGCTGCAATAAGCAGTAGCTGGCAGGAAAAGTTAGACTGCTAGGGGCCAAGGAACCGTTTTTTCCCAGGGCAGAAAAAGGGCAGAAAAAAAAGAAGAGAGAGCTGGGAGCTAGGAAGTACTCACAGAGCACATATCAGCCCAGATGGCCAAAACCTCAGCAAGTATGATTTAGTGCCAGTACATTTTCTAGATTAGATATTTTTGGTTGCTATCCTTTTTAAAGGGCCAGCCTACCAAGACTGCTTTGAAAAAACTAGAGGAGTAATATACGTTTATCTCTGTTTTAAATGTTTGTCTCCACCACCTTTTGGTTCCTAATTTCCTGTTTCTTCTCCTCTTTCTATTCCCTGCCATATTTTCTTTGCAATTGGCTTCTTGGATTTTAAGGTACGTGTTTTCCTTCTTTGTCCATCTCAATATCTCAAACCTAGAATGCCATTTTTCAGTTTTTCTCAGGTATTATAATTTGTTTTTTCTTCTATCCTTTCTCCCTCCTTGTGTTTTATACCATCTTAATCTTTCTAAATCATTCTTAATCTTTCCCCTTTGTCTCATACCACCTCTGTACTGTAATTGTTCCTGCAGAAGTTTCAGATTTGAATGATGGAGGTTTGGTCATATTTGGAATAAGCAAATACTACAAGCATTAAGGGCAGCTGGGCTCAGGCTGTGATATCTGGATGAGATGTCCAGCTGCATGGAGAAAAGGGAATAAGAGACAGTGGGCTGGAGGGAGTGCAAAGGAGACCTCAGGACCCAAGGAGGGAAAAACAGGAGATGTGACAAGATGTCACATCCCAGAGTTTCGGTATCATGAGCTGGAGGTGTAGGAAGAGTGCTGGAGAAGGACTTTATGAACACTTCAGGAGTGCTGGGATTCTATGGGAACCGTAAAAAGAAGAGATTTTCAGAAGGCAGTCAAAGGTACAAAGCTTCAACAGCATGAATGACACGGAACTCTCAGCCATTTTAACTGTTGACCAGCATACCATGAGCAGGGCATGAGGAAATAAGGCCCAGATGGCCTCCTCTGCAAGTGTTATCCCTCCAGTAAGGCTGGGATATTGCACATACCCAGCAGAGCTTTACATGTGAACAGATTTTAGCACAGAATTTCTAAGACGAGAGTCCTGTTCTACCACCTGCATTCTCCTATGTCTACTGCAGCAAACACATTTCCCATCACTCACGTGGTGCAATCCCATTAACTCCTGCTTCTTCAGTGGCACTCACCCAGTAGGACTGTCCGAGTTCTCACATGCCTCGTGAGGAGTTAAAGAATCCCTGCTTTCCTTAGGTTCCTGTGCTCTGAGTCACCTCACCTCACTGCCCAGTTCTTCATGCACCTTCGTGATAATCAGAAGGGCTGGGGCACAGGTGCAATTGCATGCTAATCCCTTCACTTACTACAGATAATGAATAGGTAAGAAGGAAAAGACAGTCACAGAAAAGATTCAAAACATATTAATTACAACTAAGGAGGTCAGCATGTTAGTGTTTGTAACTCCTATTACCACATCTACCAAGCGCTCTATCTATTAGAACATTTAGGAAAAATCAAGTTTACCCCTGCTGGTGTTAAGACCATGATACAGCATGAGCCTAGATTTTTGCAGTGCTTCTCTCCCCTCTAGTTAGTTTCCTTCCTTGAAGGAATAATTCCATAAAGCCACTCCTCTGTCCTGTAAAAAGGGACACTCCTAATCTGGAAAACCAAAAAGTGCTTTTAAATGCCCACATCTGCAGCTGTTACCTACATTCTTTTAATATTCAAGTACAGCCCAGAGTCAGAGCATAGGAAACATTCTCCATTAAAAGCTGAACCAGAAGGGAACAATACCAGCAGACAAAGCCACACAAAACCTCCCTGCTGGCCTGCAAGGACAGATGACAGGGATCTTCTGTGGGTGTTCTGCTGGCAGGTGGAACAAGCACCCGGGCAGGTACAGCAGAGAATGCCTCGGTGGCTTCCCCCTGTTAAACCAGCTAACAAGAGAACATCAAGGGAAGCAAAGGGATATATTTAAAGGCAGGGATGTGGAGAGAAGCAGCCTTCTTGAAATTTGGTGTCATCTAAGGACTTGGATGGCAGGATGACTTCATTTGCAGCTCTTGAAGGTGCCTGAAACCTCAGCTGTAAGATGGGCAGTTGGAAGAAGTAGCAAACACATGTGTCACACCAGACAGGACTGTCATAATGATAACCAGGGAAGCCTGGGAGGGAGATAGAGCTGGGACAGAGGAGAGGCAATGCCGAGAGGGACCAGATGACTCAGCAACAGAGATCACAAAGAGGGGAGCCCTTGATGAGCACCAACAAGTAAACAGCCATTTCAGCACACCAGAGGTTTCAACCCAGGCTGCAAATTGGGAGAAGGTGTGCGGGCCTGGAAAAGAAGCCAGGGTAAGGACACAGCACCCCTGAGGGGGCTGAGGTCATCAGAGGTGAGCATGGGAGACTAAAGACAACAAAGGATAAAGAAAGACAAGGCGTAAAGTAATGATTGAAGGAAGAGAGATAGATCATGATAGCAAGAAGGAAGAGAATTTCTCAGCCTTTTAGAAGTTCATACTTCATTCTGAATAATGAATTAATTTTCTATTTTTGCTATGATACATTATTCATAGCTGTGTTTGCCAATACATGTTACTTCAGCACAGACAAGCTGCTGCATTTTATTTAAAGTAATTAAGGCAACCAATACTGACTGAAGCATTATATCTTTTTATTTCAGATTAGTATCTTGGTTGTAATGAAACAGTTTTACACAGGATTTGTCTTATTAAAATCCTTCCTAAAGCAAATGATTATTTTGGTCTTCATCTCAAAAATAAGCAGTTTCAACAAATTACCTTGTGCATATTTCAATAATTTCAACAAATTACCATAGTAGTTGCATATATTTTATGTTGCTTTTAGACAGGCAGGGAATGACAAAGTCATGCGATTATCCATGAATTATCCATGGATATCAGTGGAAAGCATTTAGCTTACCTTCTGACCACAAAATCTGTCTCTCAGTTTTTGATGTTTTAATTCTCACAGCATCCCATCTTATAATAATAAGAAATACTATGGAAACTGCTGAAATTGACAGGATGTAGATACTGAGCTGGATCATCTAAATACCATGAATGTTCAGTGGAAAGTAGAACAGTGGATTAGATAGGTATACCTGCACTGGAAGAGCTGATCCTGACTCACACTATGGCTTGAAACCATCATTTCCAAGAGATTTTTTAAAAAGCAAATACTGCCAGTGTAATAAAACTTCTAAATTCAGAAGTATAGAAAATGTGTATTTTTCATGTGAAGTCTCAGATTATATATTGTGTTTAGCTTGGCATGTTATTTCTAGCAAAATTCCTCGCTGAAATGATAGGAAAATATAGTTTTCATGTTCTTTGAAACTGTCAACATTTATCACACATTTTTCTGTTGCACTAGATTTGGAATAAATTAACTATCCATAGCTCATTTGTCTTCACCTCACATACAATTTCCAGTAGTATGGCAAATTTTGAAAGAATTTGTACTGCTGTCCCAGATGCAATCATTTGAAAAACTTGTCAATAAACCCAATGTTTCCTGACCTTCAATTTACTGCATATACACATATATGCATGAAAAAAAAAAAAAGGTTCAGCAGCAGCGAAATCCAACATAAATAAAGCACAAGTCTAATCATTATTTTGTTTGATTGGTTGATCTAGGATCACTATGTGGTAGAGAGAAACCACAGCCTGAGACTTTACATTCCAAAGTCTACTATACTAATTTACAGACAGCTCTTGATTCTTCTCCAGAAAAGAACAAAAAAACCAAACAAACTAACAACCAAAAAAAACCCATGCAGATATCTTTCTGAAACCCAGGCGAGTGTTTATTTTTTGTGTTGTCGTTTCTGCTCTATGGCTGAATTCAAAGCCTGAAGGATCAGATGTTGGTTGTTCTGAATGTTGTAGCTGGTCAGTTCTATCAGCTTGTCAAACTCCTCCCCTGTGTAGGTAAAGCTATTCAAGCAGTAGGGGGAAGAACTGGTGGAAACATCCACGTTGCCCTGCGCCATCTCAGCAGGGCTGCGCTGCACACCTGGCAAATAAAGAAAAATCATCAGTGGGGTATAGATATGGTCCCATCTCCCACTTTCCAGGTGGGGCAAAACATTACTCGTCTCTCCCTTGGCATTTGCATTTCTCTCCCGTGGGAGGCACCGCAAGGGAGGGAGGAGATCACACTACACCATGTCTCCCATCCCACTGCCAAAGGGCTGCCAGGTGCTGGGAGAGCCATCCCATGGCTTACCAGGCTCTTTGTATTTTCTGAACGAGTCATTCACCAGCGGGAAAAACACCACGGTTGGTGCCTCCGGGGTCTCCCTGTCTTCAAAGATGTAGCACTCCTTCAGATTTTTCTTCTCTTCTTCACTTATGTGGATTTTGGGAAATGGGATTCCCTGCTTTTGAAAGTATTTGGAGGCTTCTTCCAAAGGCTGAATTCAGACAGAAAAGAAAAAAAGGTCAGAAATTCTGCCACACCCCACCACTTTTCCCAATGCATGATGCATCCATCAAAAAACCTTCACAAAGATTTGGGAGTAGGGTTCACTGTCAATATTTATTCTGTCCTTGTCTCTTACATTAGATGCTAAGTACTAGTAACAGAACAATTCAAGACTCAGCCTCCAACTTGCACTCCTGATTGTTGTTCTACCTTCTTCTCCTCATTAGCCTTTATCTACAAGATAGGAAAAATGTTCATGACTGTGGGAAAGATGGCCTAGCAGCTTAGGATACAGAAACAGGTCTTTTCTGGAGAAAATCCTGAAACAAGTAGAATGGAGAAGAATCTGAAATACTATAGTTTTTAAATGCAAAATTACAATTTTTTTTTACTCAAAATATTTAAAAGCCTCTGTCTTAGATGCCTTAGGATGGTTCTGAAAAGTGATGTAACAAACAGTTCGCTGGGAGCAAATATCATCCTAACTGAAATGTTAATCTTGCAGGTGTGTGAGCAATTTTTGAAAGTAGGATTTTGCTTCCTGGGTCTGGTTGGCAAGTATGAAAATTTTATTCTTCAAGAATTTCTGTCTTATCAATATCTAGTAACAGGAATTATAGACCAAACTATTAGCTCGTATTTGAAAGAGCAAATATTGTCAAAGGACAATTCTTTTCCACAATTTCGAATAACAACTAATAAATCCAGTTACTGTTCTAAAGACAACTGGACAAATTATTTCTAATTATACTGTATGTGGGTAACTTTGTACAAATATCACAACACAACCATAATGAGTTCATCAGAACTTGTAACAAGTTACACTCCACAGCAGTGTAATCTAGACAGTGCAATGGAGGTCACAGGAGCACACAGTTCTAGGAGACAGCATTTAGCTATTAGAGGGTTAATACTAATAAAATATTTAGAAAACTGATATTGCTTCTGTTCTCAGGTGATTTACCAGCACCACTTGCAAGACCTAAGTATCTGCACAGGGAGCTGTAGACCAAGGATCCTTTTCTCCCAGCATCAGTTTCTTCTACAGAAATTATTCTGACTCCTTAGGAGTTGAGGATGGCTGAAAGGCAGCAGTTGTTTATCAAAGAAAATAGAGTATTTTTCACACCAAGGTCTGTGATCCAGAAGAATAGTTTAAGTGCAGGACAACATCCACTTTCCTCTCTGGCCTCATGAGTGGTGGATAGCTAATGTCGATATATCCTGCCGTGTCTGCCAGGCACATGAACTCTGCTGTTTCTGTCAGCTGGTTGGGGAAATTCTCTAGTACGGTACCTAAAAGGAAGTATTTGTTACCATGAGTGATTCACTGCAGAGCGAGTACATCTGTTTTTTTGATTAATAACGAAAAATTGGGGAAAATGCCTCTTGGCTCCCCATTACACTCATTTTTTCCAAAAGACCCTGAAACACTATGGATGTTCAGCCTTCACACATAAAAGAAAAATCTGTTCAAGGTAAAAAGGGAGTTCTTTCACTTCTCATGTTGCTATTCTTCTACCCCAAACGAGTAATTTCCTTTCCCTGGAGTCAAGGAAATTCCTGAAGCTGATTTGACTGTATGAAATTTAAACAGTTATCTTGAAATACTCATTTCTAAATATTCACCATCCACCTTCTCTTCACTGACGAAAACACCAACCATCCAAGAAGATAAAAAATTACATTCAAGGATGTTTACCTTTCCATATACAGAAGTCCTTGCTCTGAAGATATTCATTGTGCAGCTGGAACCCCTTCAGGAAGTTGTAGAACTTTGAAACCATCACCCGCTCCGTCAGGATCTGACGAATGATGCTCATGATGCCACATTCAGGGGTGACCAAATAAGTCTCCAACTCATGTCTCCTGTCTGATGGAGAAGGCTCTTCTCCTGAAAGATACAGGAGGTGAACAAATTGTTGCTTTGATACAGTTCTTTGCAATATTTAAAATAACAGATGTCATCTCATATATAGCTAGGGAAAAGATGATCTTAATAAGACATTGCAACATACAAATGAATCAATGTCAAAATAGGAATAAGAAGAAAATCAATCTTCAGTAAAGCATATTCCATGAGAAACAGAGTGGCAAAAAACTTGTTAAAGCCAAAAAAAGTGATCTACTCTTTGATAGAACTCACAGATAGATTCCCTGTGTGTAGGTTAGGGTAGATTCAGAATCTGGACCTGCTCCTTTCAAAATTATTAAAAACCAGCTTTGAAAACAAACCAAACTAAACCAAACCAATCCAAACAAGCAAAAAAACTCAAAACCAACCAACCAACCAAAAAAACCAAAACCCAAACCAACCAACAAAAAAACCACCCAAAAACCCCAAAAAGAATACCCAAAAAACAACAACAAAAAAGCCCACAACAACAACCAAGAAAAAGTCCAAACCAAACCAAACTAAATATGTCAAGAGACTTAGACATCCACAAAAGAGCAGAGAAAAAGGGTTGTGCTAAACAGCATCTCATGAGATTGGGAAAGAGAGCCAATGACTTTCTATCACATGCATTTATTGAGCTTAGGGCTTTGCAACACTTCCATAGAGAAACTGATAAAAACCCATAAAACAAACTCACTAACTGCCTTTGAACACAGGAAGGACAACCAAGGCCTCTTAGAAAAACACAGGTTTACAACAAGATCAAAGAAAGTTGAAATGGAGTTGCACGTAATTGATATATCCAAGTCTTCAACAGCAACATATGAAAAACGCCAGCTGCTGAGGCAGACAGAGAACACAGCACTGAGGTGTTTGTTACAACATGGAGCTTCATTGAAGGGCTCCTGGCAAAGACAATCTGAATCTCTTTAAAACCCTCAGTGGTTTTATATTTGTGTAAATTCAGTCTAAGATGGATTAATGGAAATAATACCGCTATGAATAAATTCAGAGGGGAAACCTAGTTAGATACAACTGACAACATGAAGCCTCTGGATTTATGAGGCACCAGGTGAAACAGAAACATAACTAACCAATATCAACAATGCTGTGTTGGGTACACCTCAGTGAGCGTCTTTGTGTAGGATCTGATGAGTGCCAGGCATCCAAGAGGTTGTACGAAAAGACATTGCTCCATAAGCCTGTGCAAGGGTAGAGAACAGGGAAACATCTTCAGAAACATTTTAGTGGAAAATATCCCTTTAAAAAAACTAATCTCTCAGCTTTGCAAGGGGAAAGCCTCAAGGTTCCCAAGTTATCACCAAAAACCATATGAAGTTCTTTTCAGCAACTAGCATTCTGTCCTCAAGGAGGAGCCTGAATGGTTTAAAACATTGTGTGAGGCCTTCAGCCATAATTCATTGCCACATACAAACCAACATTTTCCATCCTATAAGCAACTGTCATAAGTGAGCAAATCCATGCCATTTCCTATAAAATAAGGGTCTACTCTGCAAAATATGTCATATACAAGTGTATACTCAGTTAAAGGTTTTGGAAGCTGCTCCTGCACGGTGAAGAATCAAATGGTTAGAGCAGTTTGGAATAGTCTGCAGAGAAGTCCTCTAATGCAAGACATCTTTGCTGTCCCACTGAGATTACTCTTTGCACAATGTCTTTTGAAGGTGACTCTACTCCTTCTATTTGTTATTATCATTCCCATAGTGCTTCTCCCACTTTTGCTGTTCCCACGTAAAAGAACATCTAAAAATGTCTCCACAGTGCAGAAATTTGTAAGTGTCTTGGATCTTGAGAAGTATGTCTTCCTCCACAGCTCTGTCACAGGCCCCAAAAGGAACTCTACCGGAAGGCAGCGCTGTGCTTTGCCTTGAAAATCTCTACCAGTGGAAGCTTTCCAAAAGCCATACATTGTACAGGATGCAATAACTTGAGTTGCACAATAAAATTTTCATCCCATAAATTATTAACAGAAATACGATTCCCTTTTAAATCTGGCTTGTTTCTAGAGTGGGACAGAAAGTTAAGGGCCTTCTGCTTCACAGGAAGTCCTTGTAAGAATAGATTCACTTAAGAAATGTTAGAAATGCACAATCAAGAAACCAGATTGGGGATTTCTGGATCTACACTTAGCTAGCAAAAACAGTTTATTTGCACATAATTACTGGCCAATTTCTATCAAAACAACCTCATCTCCCAGCAGCTTGAGAAGTTTCTGTCCAACCCTGCTGTGAAAAGGCAACTCGTCTGGTTTCTCCTGTCTTAATGTCTTCTCACTTTGTAACTCTTCCTGTTCCCTCAGCCCTCGGAGTTACACACTGTTCCTCCATTTTAATGTCTTTCAAACATTGTTGTGTCCTCAGAACTTGTTTATAATTACATAGCAAGGTTGCCCTAACCGCTTGCACTGAATTTTCGTTGTACCTATATTGGCTGAGGTAAGAACTGTGAAGAGGGAAGGTGCTTTTTACTAGGCCAACCGAATTGAAGAGAGCAGACAAGCTCTTGTGCACCCCAGCCTTTCTTCTGGAAACATGAGGGTCTTGTATCCCCATAAACTCATCCAGTCTTTCCCACCCTAGCCACTGGTCTTACAAAAGGCCTTTCCTCTCCCTGCAAATGAAACCTTGCTTTTATCTTTAAGCTATCATGCTGTAACTAACAGCACATTTTAATAGTAACCCAAGAGGGCATTGCATTTGGTATCACTAGAGGGCAACATTGCTGTAACTCTCCACCTTGGCCTTTATAAGGACACACCCGTGGCTGTGGGATCACCAGGCTCAGGTGCTAAGGCTGAGAGTAGAGCCCAGCCTAGGCTGGATGTGTTGGGTGTGGTTGCTACCTGGCCACCTCGGCTATGAACACACTGCCCCACTGCTGTTGCGGAACTGCAACGGAGGCACAACATGCTCAGAAGGAGGCTCTGTAGTCCCACCTTGCTCTGTGACCTACCTCCTGCCTCTAACAGTCAGCACAGAGGGCTCAATGGAAAAGTAAAAGGAAAAGAGACCAATGAAGGGATCTCTTCTCCAGCATCTCAAGCTCCTGGATTTAGGATTTCTGGTGCTGGTGGCTGCATCTGAACTAGTGGGTTTGAGAGCCACCAGTGGGATTTACCTTGCCTGAATTTCTCCCGGCCATTTCAGATCTATTCAGACTCGTGGATCCTATGTTTTGTTCTGAGTATTTGCCCTCAGACAATTGTTTTCTTAACTCGTAATATCACTAGAATATTTTAGCATAGCTAATAAAGATGTGAGATTTAGTGCTTGGGTGACTAAGCACAATCTTTTCTTCCTTATGCCCAACTGCTGTCTCATGTTTTGAACAATATGATTCTGGACTCCTCCTGCATAATATGGACATTCACGCTTCTCTGAACACCTAATAAGGAATACCATGTGGTGTTGCTGGTTGTATGGATTTTTCACTTAATAAATTAATCACTTTTTACCTGTATCCTTGGCATCCTGTTGTGTCTTGTGCTTATTTACATGTAAAATATCTGTTAAAGGGCAGATGGACTTGTCTGCAGACAGCTTTACCCCAGAGAATCAAAGTACAAAGGGGTGTAAGTAGAAAGTTCCAGCATTAAGCTAAATTAAAATAAGAATTTCATAAAGCTTGAAAAGATGTTTTTCATATATTATTACTGGATGCTACCCAATTTGCTGAATTAAGAATGATAAATTTTAATGATTTATCATGATAGCAAAATTACACAGGATTTAGAATACTGTTAAACTTGCAACAATATCAGTAGCTGTTCATAAAACTACTTTAAATTGCCATATTTTATAATAAACTCAGTAACAATATTGCTTTCGCTTCTACAATCATGCCATTCACAGACAAATTTGATTTTAAGATTTTGGTTTCAAAATACATGTTTTTCACGTGGAACTCTACTGCTGGTTGGTTAAAAATGAATGTATTATATTAAAAATGAAGTACATTTTTATGCAATTCAAATTTTTTCAGTGGAGCACATCACCCTTCATGAAGCAGATTCGGGACTCAGGAAGCTTCTTCATCAGGCGGCCCATGAAGAACTCACTGCCAAAATCCTCTGCACGAATGAAGGCACCATACTTTAAGAACCCAACCTCGTAAGGGGTGAACTCCACCCATTCTGCAGAGACATAAAACAGACTTTAAAATTGTAATCTTATCCCTACTTCCCTGCTGGAAGGGCTGTGAAAAGGCAAGAAGGCAGCTGCAGGATAAACCCTATCTACAGGGTTACCATGGACCGGCTTTTGTCAGGGTAAAGAGTTATCATTCAGCTGGTGTCAGCCACTCACTCAGTAATGCTTCGCAGTGTTGTTCATTCAGAACTTTCCAATGACCCTCTCCAGGGAGAATATAAGTGAAATTTATACCAAGAGGCCTGTGAGTACCTTGGCTCTCCTTAAACACCTCCCCAAGAATTCTCCTGCCCCGTATAAGATGAGTTCCTCCCATAGCCTAGGCACTAAGACTTGAAATGGAAAAGGAAATTAAGGAGGAAAAGAAACTGTTTATAAATGCTATGGGTCAGCTGTACAAGAGGTTAAGTACTGATAATACAGATAATTTAAACACCAAATGAGTCCATTTTTGCCATCACCTTTGAACTCTGAAAGGCTGTAATCTTCTTTGATGTTGAGGATCATGTAGATAGGTAGGGGATTTTGACCCTGACTCAATGCCTCTTGCTCATCTGAGAGTTTGTGGTTATTTTTCTGTAAATTGGTGAAAAAAAAGAGCAAAAATCAAGGACCCTTCTTGTCACAGTATATGGGCTTCCAAAAGTACAGCAAAATACATGCCTGTTTCCCTCTTAATTTTGCTGTTCTCTCAACTCATTTTGCATTCAAATATTTTTTCAACCAAAGAGTAATCTAAACATTTACACATCCATATAGGCTTATTTAATTACAGGTGGAGTTGTAGGACACTTAAAAAAAAAAAAAAAAAAAAAAAAAAAAAAAAAAAAAAAAGTCTGTTCTTTCTTGTAAATACATCCACTTTACATGGAAAGTTCTCACAGGAACGAATAAAGGAAAATAAACCAAGAGCACAACTCTTTAGTTTGATACTCAGATACTCACACTTGCAGAAGGAGACATAGGTTTTCTGCTCTCCAGAAGCTGCTTGGGCTGCTAATTATACATTAGAGGTACATGGGGACAAAACTCTCAAGAAGTTTGCAGACAACACTAAGCTGGGTGGGAGCTGTTGATCTGCTGGAGAGCAGGAAGGCTCTGCAGGGCAATCTGGACAGGCTGGGTTGATGGACCATGGCCAATTGTATGATGTTCAGTAAGGCCAGGTGCTGGGTCCTGCTCTTGAGTCACAGCAGCCCCATGCAGTGCTACAGGCTCGGGGAGGAGTGGCTGGAAAATTGCCCAGCAGAAAAGGACCTGGGGGTGCTGGTCAACAGTGGCTGAACATGAGCCAGCGTGTGCACCCAGGTGGCCAAGAAGACCAATGGCATCCTGGCCTGGATCAGCAGTAGTGTGGCCAGCAGTGCCAGGGCAGTGATTGTCCCCCTGTACTCAGCACTGGTGGGGCCACACCTCATGTGCTGTGCCCAATTTTGGGTCCCTCACTATAAGAAAGACTTTAAGGTGTGTTCAGCGAAGGACATGGAACAAAGGCAATGGAGCTGGAAAAGGGTCTAGAGAAAAAGTCTTACAAGAAGCAGCTGAAGAAGCTGGGGTTGTTTAGCCTGGAAAAAAGGAGGCTCCGGGAAGACCTTATCACTCTGCAACTTCCCAAAAGGAAGTCATAGACAAGTGGGGACTGGTCTCTTCTTCCAAGTAACAAGTGATAAGATAAGAGGAAATGGACTTAAATTGTGCCCAAAGAGGTTTACATGGAATATTAGAAAAAACCTCTTCACTGAAAGGCTGGTCAGCATTGGAACACATTCCCCAGGGAAGTGGTGGAATCACTGTCTGTGAAAGTGCTTGAAGCTTGTGTAGATGTGGCACCTGGGGACATGGGTCCCCATGTGGTGAACATGATAGTGATAGGATAATGGTTGGACACAGAGGCCTGTCCAACCTTAACAACCCCTTTGTTAGTCAGCAGAAATCTGCTGGATAATGCTGGAATGCCCTCAGGCATCTGTCCCTGGAGCTTCATTTTCCATACAGTAGTATTCAGTAGCTGTTAGAGAAAACACAGGGAAAACGCTACCCCATCATCTAATGCTTTTTCCAGCAGAAGACCCCAAAAATCAACACTAGAGATCTGGTATCCCTCTTGCTTCCGCAGTTTTAGCTCCTTTGCATAGTATTTGAAACTCTCCAGGGAAAAGCAGCTGAGCTTGCACTTGGTCATATGTCTGCGGACTTCCCCAATCGGTCTTGACAGATCCCTGTGTGACCAGTCAGCACTCTGATACAAATGTGACAAAGTCCTGGGGAAAAGAAAGAAATGCATTGTCACATGTTAGTGAAACTTTCACTTTTTAGACTTAGATTTAAGGTCCACATCAAATGAACAAGCTAAGGTTCTTTAAAAGCATCTTTTTGGGCTTAGTTTATTATTTAAAAGGTTTTTTGGTTTAGTGGAGTTTCCCAATTCACTAGTGAAACTTGAGGACTGGAAAAAAGACCCTCCTTGCTGCTAAGTTTTATGCTCAAGGCTGTGATTTGCACACAAGTGGCTTGATAGGAGACCTGATAGGAAAAATCCTAGGGCTGAAACAAAGAATCAAGGAAAACCTTGTTCCCTGTAAGCAGCACCTAGGCCATTCACTGGCTTGGGCAATGTACTCCCAATGCAACAATAAAAAAAGCCTGAGACTGGAGCAGTACACCTTCCTTTACCAAAATGAAGAGAATAAATATCTCACACAGCAAACTATAGAGATGATGAGAGATGTCTCTGTTCAGGACCTCCTTACCATGTTGAACCAGATGACCCAGTGATGTATGAAATAGCATCCAAGAGACCCAACTTTTGAAGACCCAACAGGTTTCCTAACAGAGATGTCAGTGCCCGAGTGCCACCTCCTGTTGTCATCACTGCTACAACTGGTACCTGTTTAACCATCAACACAGCAGTAGGAAGCAAAACTTTGTTTACCAGCACAAGTGATCAGAGCTGAGTGAAATGTAGCATGTCAGTCCCACAAAAAATTCCAACATTTCGGTATTTTCCCAAGCAGGGAAGAAAAAAAAAAGATAACTCTGTGTTTTGCACAGAAAAAACCCAAGTAACTTATTTTCAGGATTTTGACCAAAATCAGTTATTTCTGATTTTAAATTTTTACATGCTTGCTCATACAAAGCAGCTCAAAACTTATTGTTTCAAGGCATTTTAATATTAGACTGCATTTTCCTTAGAAAAGCATCTTCTCATGAGAGCTGTTTTGATACTGAGCAGAGCTCATCCTCTCTGTAAGTCAAGCATAATAGCTAGATTACATTTCCTTCAAAGTACCTAGAGTATATAATAGCAGTGATGAAGCCTAATTGTATGGAAATCTAAATTGTGTTACAGGAAGACAAATTTCTCTAAGAAACCTACGGAGAGAAGATGAACCCATTGACATTTTCCACACACATTTCCAGGCAATTGCATCAAAGAAATACCCAACAGTTTCCTGATTCAAATCGAACATTTCAGGTCAAAGCAAAGTATTCTGATTTGGATTTACCTGACTATAAGGAAATACTCTCTTTCTGGAAAACCTGAAAAAAATAGTTAGAAGTACTTCCCCTAAAAATTCTTATACTTAAGAAACTGCTGGGTTTTTTCACTGAAAGTATTGTGCCAATGAGAAACAATGTAGTAATATGATCAGTTTGTGAGCAGGGGCATAATTTATAATGTCTAAAACCATGCTGTCATATATTACCTAGTATGCCTTTGGTCTACCTGTCCTGGACAAAGGAGAAAACACAGGTGAAAAAAAAGTAACCAGCTCTCAAGTTGGTTCTTCATTTCTCAAGTTCCTGATCACAGACCATGCTCCCTCTCTAAAGCACCAACCATCCCCACACTAGCATGGACACGATCAAATACAAACCCTAGCTCAGACAAGTAGACAAGAAGAAAAATGTTGAATATCTTTGTTCTATTTGAGGAACTACAGCTGAGATGATGTGCACCAGAGGAGAGAGTCTGTGAGATACCTTCTCATCAGCCAGTATTATGCATCACTTTAACTGTTAGATTTTCTCCCTCCAAAAATCTTATTAAATACCTTATGGGGTCTTGGTGACTGAATGATCAGCTAAAACAGTCAGACTATACATGTCTATAATGCACAGATGAAAAAGAAGTAGGGAAAAAATTCTGATTTATGGCATTATGTTTCCTGGAGAAATGTGTATCAAGAGGGTTTGATACTATCCTGGCTCTCACACTGCTTCATCTAAAGTAGAAAATGTAGAAAAGCATTCCTCAATGCTTTACATGGTGCACTGAATGTATCAGGGCTAGTTAAGGAACAATATGCAAAAGGCCATGAGCATGACATATTCCTGTTAGTCAGCATGTTACAGTCCCTGTAGGGCTCCCCATACCTCATGATCTTGTAGGTCTTGTTCTAAATGAAGTGCTTTTTTCAGAGCAGAAGCCACAAACTTCTTCCTTTTTTGTATGAAATTTTTCTCCTCCGTACACAGATCAAACTCCAAGCGAACATCTAAGTTTCTGGACCTCAAACAAAGTCCAGGGTTAAATAGGGTGTGCACAACAACTTAAAATAATGCCTGGATCCCTGCTTACAAGTTGCAACTCTATTATTAGGCATAGAAAAGCTGCTACTCTGGCCCCATAAAAGCAGATAAGAGATGGTATAAATAAAGCATAGAAAAGGCTGATAAACTGCAAAAAGTAGCAACATCTTACAGAAAGAAATATTTTTTATTACAATACTAATTTTCAGGAACTGTCTAACATAAATACTACAATCTATACATGGATACTATAAACAGTGGAATACTTAGGATTTCTTGCCTCAGGATCTCCAAATATTAAAAATACAAATACTCTGGTTTTTTTACTAGTAAGGAAAGCGAAGTATAAACACATATTTTTCTAAATATATAGCTCTACAGATGTTACAACCCGAAATCTGAACTGAACTCCTATACAGCAGCATAACAGGAAAATTCACCTACCAGAATTACCCACCTTCTGGACATGGGTAATGAACATAGGGTTAATAGGTAGATATAATCATTGACTAAATGCTTTCTCCCTTAGTTAGAGAAATAGGTAAGAAGGCAAAAAAGCATCTTTTTTTCACAACCACAAAACCCAAAGACAGAATTTCTTACCAGTCATTTGACTTCACATGTAAATTGATTGTCTCATCCTAGGAAAAAAAAAACAAACCAAAAATACAATATAAACACTGGAGAACATTTTACATTCTTTCTTTACCATCAGCTCTGAAGCCCTTGTCTTTTTCTAAAAGCCACATTTAGCCACAAAACCATAATAATCAGAAAATCCATCTAAATATTAAAACTTCTCCAAGTCCACTTTATTTCCTTATATTATTTTATACTAAAGATGAAGAGAGCAGTATGCAGTAAAAATCGACACAAGCTCTGCCAGTGTGCTGCATCCTGCCTCATCATTGGCATTTGCTCTGATCTGCATTAGTCCCCCAGGTGGTCACAGAAATCCCTTTGTCATGTGTTTGGCTGTGATTTTTTTGTTCTGTTTAGTTCATATGAAAATGTACAGGTCCATAATGTTAGGAATTGTTAAGAATCTAAGGGCACTAACAGTTACATATCAAAACCCCGACTTCACACTGATCTAATTAATTAATGCCCATTGATCTTTGGCCTATAGCTTCACATTTATTCTAAGAAGCGGGTATCAATCACCTTTGCTACTGTCACTTTCTCACTGAATGGAAGTGAATCCAGAGGAACAGTCAGGGATGCGTGGCAGTCCTTTTTATCTTCACCTGAAGTACACTGAAAAATAAATTATAATGTAGAAAAATGTTTCATGTACACACCATAAAAAAAGCACTGTCTCCAACTTACTTTTTTCAAATGGGGTCTCTGCTCAGCAGTTTTCAAGTTGGCCTCTAATATTGGTATGTCTTAGGGGTTACAAAGCTGTTTCAGAGCTGAAGTTCATGAAAGATAGCTCTTAACTAAAAATACAAACTCTTTCCATTTTTCCTCAGCCAAGTGTAGAAAACCATGATTTTGCTGTGCTTACTCAAGCTGCTGATGACATACCGAGCAGAACTGAGGCTTCTTCTCAGCTAGAGCCATGCACAGCTCTGACAGGCTGTACTTGATGTAATGGAAATTCAGAGGCTTCAGAGGTTGCCAGAAAGAGCCCAGGGACAGAGTCTGGCTCTTCTCATATGATCCCTTCACAGAAAACAAGAAGTCTTTCTCTAAAAAAAAAAAAATCCAAACGTTAAAAATATACAAAGAAGTTAATGACTTTGATCCCAGAAATGGAACATTAAATGGTCTTTCAGAAGTTTATATATAAACCCTTCAACAAGGCTTAAAATCTTCCAAACTCTGTTTATCCAGCAAGGGAGCATTACAAGAAATAGGAGAAGAAAAGGAAAGAAGCAAATAAAAAACAAACCAAAAAACACCTAAAACCTTATAAAGCTGCAGTAAATGTTTTAAAAACTCAGACATACAGGCAAATTGGACAAAATGTAAGTTGAGGTAGAAATATAGATCTTCTTCTACTTTACAGCACTTATGAGATTCATAGTCATTCTATTTCCCTTTAATTTCAAAGTCCAGGTTTTAAGGCACACTGTAACTGCTGGGTGTGTAAACCTGTATATACACTTCCAACCATCCAGTTCCTGTGCTGTAATTGTAAGATATAGGTAGGAAAATTACCAGATTAAAAAATGACAAAACAAAACAAACAACAAGCAAAAAACCTTCACACACACCAAAAAATCCAAACAAACAAAAACAAACAAACAAAAAAAAAATTAAAAGAAAGCAACTAACCAACCAAGAAAACTCAGTTAACCATAAAATAAAGGGGTTTTTGTTTCTAGTTTGAAGTCCAACCTGAAGGTTCTTTCTTTGTCCATCTGTTGTCCACTAGGACTTCCAAGCAGGAAATTTCACGAGACTGTAGCAAGGATGAACAATGAGAGATTCAAGTATATAAAACACACCATATCTGAGTCACTTCACTGCTACCTGTCTTTGGTCACCTGACTCCCTGGGGTCTGGAAAACAGTCTACCCTGTGTTTGTTAGGCTGATAAGAGAAAGAATTTGGCACTCTGAAAATGTGACAGGTTCCAACTGAAAGAAAAATGGTTGTGGTGGTTTTGGACAAGAGTGGGAAGAGAAGGGAATTAACAGGGGGGCAGTGGGAGTGTGCTGAGACTTCCTGAAGATAAACTGATGGGTTGGCCAAATCACAGGCTGTCCTTGCTGCCCTGCTTTGGTGAAGCTGTACAGTCAGGTGCTAAGTAATGAGTTAAGGGCAGCTGAGAAAGCAACTCCCATATCATCCTTTGGAAGTGGGGAAAACAGGATGGCCATGAGGGAGTCACAAAAGAAGTTCCCCAAAGGAATGACACAGCTGCAGTAAGTCAGTGAAAGAGCACTTAAGGCTTTGTCAATGGGTTTGATATCAACACGTGGTATGAACAGGTCTCTGGGTATCCCAAATGACTCTGCATATCCTTTCCTAACACATCCTCCCACAGGGAGCAGCACAACAGCATGGCTACCTGTGTTTGACCCTCATCTCCCTCTCCTTCAGCCTTGCCTGCAGTGAGGTGTTGGGGCACCTGCCAGATTCACCATTCCCATCACTATCATGAAAACAAAGATAGAAGAGCAATAGCTTAAAATTACCACTAATACACCATTAGTCACAAGCTTTTCAGGAGGGACTGGACTGAAAGAGAAAAAAAAATGCCATCAGAAGCAATATCACCTAAATACATCCTTAAATGAACACCAAGGAGTAATGCTTTCCTTGAAGTTTGTCTTGTCCAGCATAGTCTTAAACAAGTGACTGATGTTTAATTTTGAGAGACATCTGAAATGTGTTTTCCTTTTTTTAATTATAATGGTAAACAATAGTTGTAATGATGACTGCAGTTATTATCATTCCTCTTCCAGCAAGTAATAGGATAAATTAATAACCGGGATAATTTTTGGTAGAAAAGGAAGACAGAGTTTTAGTCAGTATGCAGCTAACTTCATCCACACCAGCTATTACTGTCATGCATTTAAAACTATATTACACTAAATGCTAACATGTGTTTGACTGCTTGCAAAGGGGCATGTCTATGGTTCCAGGTGGGTGTTACTCACATGCTCTCTGATGTAAACTCAACCTCTAGCATCTCCTGCATCTGTAAAAGATTAATTTATTATAAGCATCTGAATTTGTTTTCTTTCTCATTAGCTATGGTTGTCAATTATTATTCTGGCTCCTGAAAGAGTTCTTCAATCAAACAAAATTTCCTTCCTGCTCCAGGATATAGTGAGAGGAATGAAAGCGTTTGAGTTACAGTGATTTAAAAAGTGTTCTCCTGCTTTGTTAACCATCAGTCCCCAGGCCAAACTGCCCTGTCCAGTGGTGAGGCAGGGTAAAAGGGCAGGCAGTCCTAAGCCTGCAATAACTGTTGGCTTAAAACTGTCTAAAGGCTTTGTTTTTTACTGTGTAATGTGATGCTGCTGTATAGAAGAGGGCATTCTCAATTCTTCTCATCAAAAGGACTCCTGTAACATGGATAGCACATTGACATGTGCCAGACAAGTTAAGGTAGAATGCCTGCCAAAATCACTGTAGAACTGAATACCCAAATGTACCCGATGACAAAAATCAGTGAAATAGAAAATCTATAGCAGTATCTAAGTTGAATACCTACATCCCATGTTGAAGTCATCATGTAAGTGTTCAAGCACACTGAAAAAATTAAAGTTTGAAGAACTGCTCATCCACTGGTTTTATAAACTCAGTATGGATTTTTTGGGTTATTTTGAGTACATTCAAAAGAATTACAGGGCAAGGAATCATTTTTTAAGTGAATAGTGCAACATATGTGCTAGAGTATGCACAAATTCAGAAGTGCTTTTTCCAGGAAAAGAAATTCTAGCAAGGAAACTTTATGCAATGGTGACGAAGTTTTGTATTTCCAGCAAAAGCTATTTGAGCTACAGAGTCAAGAAAGAGGGAAAAAAGGCAACCCTTGTGTCAGAAAAAACACCTGCCTAGAGTTTTGATGAGCTAGCAAAAGCCTTCAGGGTCATGTCCTTGTCTATTTTGCTGATTAAGGTTTGGAAGGTTCTTCACAAGGTATATGAAGTGCATAACAAGTGTATATCTCCTACCTACAATTACTTTAAAAGAACTCATTAAGGAGGTAATATCAAAAAATGTATTTTCTTCCTGTGACCAAGGCAGTTTTATCACTCACCTTTGGATTTAGCTGAAATGTCAAGTGAACAGTTTCTCCAAGCTGGATTTTAGCAATATCAAAGAGAACAGTGAAGAGGAGGTCATCTTTAGTGACAGCATTTTCATCATACACTTTCATCTCAAGAATATTCTGTGAACAGAGGTACAGAATTAGGATCCTATTTTGAGACCTTCCAGAGACACAAGAGGATGTGCTCAGCTTGTTAAGGAAAGCAGAGAAAGTGAGAAATCATGCACAACCTTTGTGTCCACACAGAGATGAAGAAAGATATTTTGAACCTAACACAGAGTCGAGTTTGTTGCTGAATTGTCCTGCAGAGTAATTTATATGACAAAAGGTAGTAGAATCACTGAATAATGAAAAACACGTTTGGTCTCCAATTTGGTTTGAGGTCACCACTTTTTCCTGAATTGTGGGAAACCATCTAGTGGTCAGGACTTTGTTGCTATTGGTAGATTTAAAAATCCTTGGATATAAGCAGCAATTAATATACATTAAGGATGTACCATGTAATTACTTCATGGTTGCACAGTTTTACCCTGTAAATTATTAAACAGATCACATGCAGATAATTACCATGGAACCTACCATGGAAAGTGATATGCCTTTTTTAAATTGCACAAATTCCACTGTATAAATCACCTCCCCTCCCTCCTCTGTCATATGTCTGTTTGGATGGATAGGAGAGGGTAAAAACCCCTCCTGTGCCTGACTGGTAGCTGGACATGGGCTGGCTCAGAGAAGCCTCCCAGCATGCTGAGCAAGTGAACCTTAACTGCTATTTTCTCAGTGAGGCAATAATTCAGGCCTCCCTCAATATATTCAGCAGCTCATTTTCATGTAAATTACAGGGAGTGCTTATCTCAGATTCTTACTTATGCATCAGATTTAATTGAAATTTGCTAAGAGGCTTGATGTTTATTGAAGACACACAGGTAGGCTCATGGTCTCACACACAAACATGGATAAAAGAGAGTGAGCACGTGAACTTTGTTGTCTTAGAAGTTCATAATGTATCTCAGAAAGATCCACACCTAAATGTGATAAGTGATTGACTAGACAAATACACTGAAAGGAAGACACTCCAGAATCCAAGCATTCAATTTTGACATCTATGAAGAAACCAGCAAGGGAGAGATGGAGAATGACCTTGAGTCTGCTATTTACTGTCAGAAGACAGAATTGCTGCTGCCCTTTAAGGTGACCTATGTAAATGCATCAGGTTGTGATCAGCCCTGTCCATGACACTTGCTAATAGAAACATACTTTCAAGAGGCAGAGTCAAGCAGCCACAGCAATTTGATTTACAGGCCAGCCTTAATAGCCTGTAAAGGGTTACGGAAGGTGATGGAGGTGATAAGCTTAAAAGCAATAATCTGCAGTTAGAAGGAGGGCTTGCACTGAAGAGCAGATCAGTTTTCCTAGCTGTGATACTGCAATAGAAGGTCCTTATCTGGCTAAAATGACCGATTTATTTTCTGAGTGACCAACTGATTCAGAGTCCCAGTTACTCCCAGCTAGCCAGGAGAGGCATGCACAGGGTGCTGGCTGGCCAAGGGAGATCTCTGGCTGCACCACTGGGATTCTGTGTGGGAAGCAGCCAGGGGTGCTTGGGCAGTTCCCTGTTTCTATTTCTCCTGACAGACAATATGAAAGCAGCATCCCTGGGAGCCAGGGAATGAGCAGAGCCAGCCCTTGGCAGGGCCATGTGCCACCAGCTCTGGGAAGGGTCACCTTCCTGGAGCTGTGGGAGTTGTGCCCACAGCACAAGCCTGGGAAGCCCTTTCTAGCCAACTGTTTATCAGGTGAGAACCAGCACAAACATGCCCAGTTATTTTCTTCCACACTGACAGTGTGTTATATGGTTTTACTGAGCTCTGGCTATCATGATTTGGGAAGACGAATACCTTAACAAAAGACAAGACAGGAGAGGAGAAAATAACCACACCAGCAGACTCTGGTTCTGCTCAGAGGGTAATGAGCAGAGAAACTGCTGTATGTACAGAGAACCCTGCAAGGGCCTGAGCTTAACTGATGAGCTCTGCTTGTCCCAGATTCCCAGGACACATTTCTACAGTGTACACTCAAACCACAACCACCACCACGCCACACACTGAAAATTACTGCAGCTACTGCCACATGTCTTGTCTCCTGCTGTGAATTTACTGAAAGTAAACGTAAGACCTTCCCAAACACTACTCCCTGAAGGACCAGTTCAAGCAGCTTCTGTAGCCAAGGTATTCTTTTAGCTGTTCTGTGTGGTACTGCAGTTTTGAAAAACCTTCCAGGAGCAGGTGCTAACGTGCAAGAATTGCAGATCAGTGGGTGTTTGTTCCCATGCTGCAATGTTTGTCCCTTGCCTTTCACCCCTCTGATAAACCGGGGGGGCTTCATGAAATTGTGCCTCACTGGCATTTTGAAGGAAGTTTGAATTTTTTTAGGTTTGCAGGGAAAGCACTGGCTGAAGGATACAGATGGGTAGACATGTGAAAGCTGAAAGCTATACCAAACAGGACCAGTACCACCCAACTGTGGAAGAAAGCCCGAGAACCTGCATCATGGGCAACTTCTGCAGTTCAAGGCAAGAGGGATTGCTGACTGGAGACCATGTGGTGTAAAAACACATTGAACTATTGTGAGAGCTATGCCTGAGAGAGCCAGGGGATTGGCCTGCTGGTTTGTCACTTGAGAGAGTCCTGATCTGCCACCAGCACTAAGAAATCAACAGTGCAAGCTCTAAAACAGAGATTGATTGCCTCTGGTGTGACATAAGCTTGGTTTACTTAGCCTACCACTGATCTTTGTGGACTCCTAGACCCTGATGTTGATGATGTCTTTTGGAGGGAGAAAATAGTGGGACTTACAAATCTTCTTAAGCTTTAACATTTATCATCGTGATAAAAGTTCATCAAGTTCTCTCTTGCAAACTTTATCTGTTGCTTTGTGACTTTTTTTTATTTCTGGTCATTACTAAGGAATAGTAAAAAAAGTACAGCCCTATGATATTTTCACTACCTAGCTCATACATGTCTTTTACACCATTCAATTGACTCTGAAATTTTCACATTTGTTCATGAAAAGCAATGATTTAAAAAGAAAAAGAAGAAAAAGAGAAAAATTATACAACTCTATGGGAATGGTTATGAAATATCTTGGCTAATTTTTACATATCAGACAATTAAATTTAATTTTGCCACTACATTCTACTCCAATTCCCCTTACCCATACCCTTGTAGTCCTCCACACACATTTTTTTCTATTTTTATTTTGCCCTACATCTTGATCACACAATGACATCTCTGCCCCAAAAGAAAAACAAATGCACTCTGCCTCTTACCTTTACTTGGCTCTGGATCCTGAAGCAAAATGTTTCATTCCACACTGGATCTTTGCAGTTCTTAATGGTTTTGGTCCGGACAGTTTTCGGGGAAGCAGTGGGCAAGGACAGGCTTACGTAGCAATCAGTTTGGCTAACTGTATTTGGAAAGATATGTTGTAACTAACAAATTACCAGAGATGTCTTAAAGCATAGTATTATAGCACTCAATATATACAGCAAATTGCAAAAAGGAGCTGTTGTTTCAATAACTTTTCTGATAGCTCTTTATTCAATACCATTCACTACTATTTGTTACCTCCTGCAAGTGGGAGCTCAGGTTATTAATGGAGATTCAAAAAAACCACTGCAATAAGGACAACTGGTAAGAAAAGAGTACACAGACCTATTAGCACTTAACAAACTTATTATTTGTGCGTCCCCTGTTGGATGCAAATCAAGAGATTTCCGTGATGGAGAAGAAAAATGCCTACACATTCTAAGAGAACATTTTTCAAGAGTAAAATACTTTTTCAACGATATGAGCATTTACACAAGAAGCTTTGTTCTCTGCTTTTGAGAGGGGAACAGAAGAGTTCAAAAGGGTGTGGGTACAGAGGATCTTCCCCATCCAGTCTGCTGCCCACACATATCTGCAATCCAGTCCATGTAAAGAGCTGACTGTCTCACCCAAAACATGATCACATCCCTTCACCATGAAAAACAATATGCAAAAATAGCAGTGCACTCTTAACTTACTGTGATTTAAACTCTGAGCCCTGATAGAGAAGAAAGTTTTAATTTCTGAGAAAGTAGTAATGTCACAGAAGGTTGCACAGTGAGCTAGAAGTACGGCATTTAATCTTAATATACAGCAGTTGCTTTGCTGTATATTAGCACCACACTCAGACCAGGCTGGGTGGGCAAAACTCTCTCAAAATCACACAATGGCCTGGCTTGGAAGGGATCTTAAAGACCATCTAGCTCCAAACGTCCTGCTGTGGGCAGAGGCACCTCCCACTAAACCAGGTTACTCTATGTGCTGGACACTGCCACAGGGCATGGATGAATTGTCTCTTGTGGGTTGCCAGAGCTTTCAGGTGAGAGGCGGGTTGGGTACTTGTGTATCTGTGCAACTAACTTTCCCTTTGTGTCTCAGTCTGATGCACATAGAGTATCTGCTGGTGGTTAGGAATCTCTCTGATACTGCTGTGGAGATAACTGATTTTTAGCAGGGAGCAATGCAGGGCATTTGTTCCTACATGAAAGAGTTGATGCCTCATGAACCTGTGGTAACAAACTGAGACCCAGACGATATAGTGAAAAATGATGGGGCTCAGTCTCTCTACACTGTCATCCACCCTTTCCAGCCCTCCCATTTTGAGCAAATCTGCTGTCCTCTCTAGGGAGTGGACATTTCTTTTGTCTACTGGGCAACTACAGTGGTCTCCAATGTCTCCAGATGTAAGAACTGGTTGTTTGTTCACAGTATAGCTCAGATTTGGGTGTAACAACAGGAGTTTGGTACTGTGGGACACATGCTGAGAGGCAGCATGACCAATTGGGTAGCCTGCTGGAAAAGGTCTCATGACATGTTGGTTCCAGTCCCAGCTTTGTCCCAGACTGCTAAGTCACTCTGAGCAATTGGTTTCATTTAAATTTATCTTACTTCTCCATCTGCATTTCCGCACATGGTGATAACTATCCTTTCCTCTTTTGTAACCTGCTTGGATGTGACCCAGGAGGAGTCTGATCGGCAATTCTACTATTTTTTCTCTACTGGTACCTTGGTTCTCCTTCCACATTTTCTTTAAACTTGTGGGGTAAACCTTGTTGTAATGAATAGGTGTTGCTTGAAGTAATTTGTGTAATCAGGGTATGTATGATTTATCTTTCAAGTCTTCTGATACTGTCTAAACGTGAAACATCTTCCAGTTTTTCGCCATGCACTGGATTGTTTCCCCCTACTGTCCATAGTAGGTAAGAAATTACTTTAACATTGCAAAAATAAGTTTAAAAATATCCTAATATCACATACAAGAATTAGAGACATCTGCATTTGCAGTTTTAAAATGCAATATATCTGTTGATAACAAAACTATGTCTTTAGCCATCTCCCACACACTATTTTCTCTTTCATTGATTTTTAACATTTGAACAAGATCATAGTAACTTTGCATTTGCATACTTCCTCAGCTGGCGCCAGAGAAGCAGGCTGTTTCTTCAGCAACTGTATCTGCAAGTTATGCAATTATGATGTACCTGTGTTTTAGAGAATTTGTTCATTTATGGTCTGGAATATTTCTTTGCTGTACATATGAGCTATGACTCCTGGTTTAGAAGAAAGGCATTCATTGTTTTCAGAGTATCAAAGAAGTGCTAAACTTGTGACTTATACTCTTGTATCTAGATAGAGCTATGGTAGGTTCAGTTTTGCATCCTTTCTGAACACAACAGACCTATACCAACTTGACAGGTTAGTCTAGTCTTTAGCAAGGCTGCTCACCCTTAATAAGAACAAAAACAGAGATCATCACAATCTGATGATCCATATTGAACACCAACCAGGTTAGCAACCAGTGAGGTGTCAGTCTCAATATAGCCTAAGACAAGACTGTAGATAAAGATATTTGACTCTGAGAACAAGCAATTAAAGGCAGGACATTGCACGAAGAATAACAAATTAGACTATAATGTTGCAGGATGCATCTGATAACTTACATATACAACACAAATTTAATTACATTTTGGACCAGATACCAAATACACAATGTTAAGGTAAGTGCAGGTGATGAGATTTAGCACTGAGATCCTTTTGCATACACTTTTAGCCCTGGAGAGGAACAGGTGGATGCTCACTCAGTGTCTTCTATGTTGCATTCTCTTCCACTATTTTCATCATACAATGCTTTAACTCTTACCAGCTATTAAATATACCCAAATTGAAGAGGACTGACTTAGACAGCCTGGCATATGAGAAAGAGCTGAAAGACTTGAGTTTTCTAGTTAAACAACAAAAAGATTGTCAAATAATCTGTTTTGTAATGTCCAAATTATTGATTCAAAGAGGATAATGATCTGTGGCTCTGTGTGGGCAGAGGCAAAAATTAGAAGACTGCTCCAACTCTTAGAGGATTAGCTTTAGCAAGGGAGATTTTATAAATTTTCTGAGTAACTCGTTTCAGACTGCATTAGTATCCAGACATGTATGAAACAGTCTGACAGACAAGCTAAACTTCATCCTGCTTCTAAAGATGAGGACCAGCCCAGGTGAACCTATAAGGTGTTATATGGAAATGCTGCCACGTAATGTCCATGTTTATGCTGAAAGGTGGAAAACAGGATAATCATGTCATGTCAATTATAGTGCATGGAAAACAACCTAGCCATTTCCCTGTCAGGGTTGACTCTCAGGGAAAGAAGTGATAAGACATCCTTATATGTTACACCAGCCCAAGAGATCAATTACCAGATAGCTGAGTCCTGTCTCCAAAACAACTCCAAACCTCCTTCTTTGGCACATATGAAATAAGACTGCAAGTTCCTTGGAAGAGTTGCCACCTTTTCATCCTAAACAGGTACAATATCTGAGGAACAAGGCCTAAATCCATACACAGAGTCTCCAGGTACAATCACAATACAATCGGCAACATGAAACGACACAAAAAGCAGCAGAATGCAATGCAGAGAAGCCTGTGCACAGCTTAACTACAAATCATGCATTTCCAAAGCATTGGCACTATTTCACTGTTCCCACCCTCAGATAATCAGACAGTAGGGCTCAAAAAGTTGTATACTTTTGGAAAAGAGGTATTATCAGTCAGATTTTCTTTGTTCCACCTTAGACCATCTCGGGGCAATATGTGGTGTAATCTCAGCTCTATCACTAGATAAGATTTTTAAGAAGGTTCTTTCATTTCCTTTTAAAAAGTAAATAGCCAAAACCCAAGTCTTGGTCAGACATCAACACTATTGATGCAGACACAGAGGGTAGTTAGAGCATCTGAAGAAAGCATTATCAGAGGAAAACATCATAGACACAGACTTGGAAACAGGCTGCAAGCAGTACACAAAAATGCCTTGGATTTCAAAGAAAACAGGAGTGGGAACAAAATCAATACCAGAAAGGGATGAACCAACAAATCAACATTCAAAAATTTTCTTCCTTCAGAAAGTGTTCAGAAGAATGTTTTTCACCCAGTAAGGGAATACAAACACAATTGTTTTTAAAGTTTAGGTAAAATATTTTGTTTCCTTAAGCATCTTTATTTTGACTCAGAAATGCCTCTGACACGCTCAATAAAAACAGGTACTTATAGTACTTTTACTCCCCTCCAAGATTTTTCTGGAAAACAAGAGCAATATATAATGGGAGATGTAACTTTGTGCAGGAACTGACACGAAGGTGCAATGAGAATTCTGATTTCAATTTTTCAGTTTAGACCCAGAGTTTTGAAACAAAAATTTTGCTACTGAATAAATAACCTTGATTTCAGGGACATTTCTCCCAGGTATTTTTTCTTTCAAGTAAAATTTGGTGCTGAATGGAAGTTACCAAAAAGCTGCAGCTCAGTATAATAGTGGGGACAAGTTTGGCTGACTGGCATGAGGTATTCTCCTTTCGTTGTATTTGATCTATCTGAAAACCAGAAAATATTTGCAAATATGATTAATGAAGATAAAAATATCCAAAAATCTCACTTCCAAGAAGAAGCTAGCTTTGATGATCTGTAGGAGCTCACTGTAGATTTTGTACACATAAATAAAAATAGATACCCTGAGATATTCTTTTTTCCTATGGTGAAGACGGAGGAGCTATGCCTAAGGAAACAGCATGGAAATAATAAGGCACATCATGATAACTAAGTAACAAAAGTAGGGTGTAATGTGCCATCCCATTTCTCACAGGATGGTTTGTAGTAATTAATATGAAGGTAAAGACACTGATGGTGATAAATTACTTTGGTGGGAAAAATGCCCTAACAAACTGTAGCAACTCATAGGAAGCAGGAGTGTTTACACCACTGTGTAAATAGGTCCTTGTGTGCCTGAGAATTCTGGCCAAAGTCTCTAAATGTCAGTCACCATTTTGTGAATTAAATTTTGGACCTACAGGGCATAACAGAGAGGTCAAAATTAAAATTTGATTACTTTGGTCTACTTGATAAGAAAAGAATTAATTCAGCCTGGATTAAAAGCTTCCATTGGAGCAGTGGGTCATCCTGACATAAAAACAATGATTTAGTTGCCCTGTCAATGTGTACTTTGCTTTTGACAGCCAAGTCTTCACATTTTATACATCTTTTCGAAGCAGATGTCACCATCAGTTGTTTTTTTTTTCACATCAAAGTAAGCCACAGATAAATACACAGACTCCAGACTGTTGTCCTGTTGGTTGTTTTTTTGTAATTACAAGACTACAACTAATTCTATTTTCACAGTGAAATTAAATCATCCCATACTCTGGCTGGAGTCCTTCAGGACTCACAACTCATCTACAGCAACTTTCCTTTGAGTAAGAATGAATGAAAGCCTTCAGAATAGATATAGTTGATTAACAAGAAACATGTATACCTGGACTCCTTTTGTCCAGTTTTCATTCTTGAACCGAAAGGAAACTTTAAAAACACATAGTCAAGATTGGTCCTGAACAAGTGAGAAAAGATGAACACCTTTATCAGGAAGATATTCAGAAATATTGTCAATTTAATAGCAGAATACAATGCAAACAATAGCACCAAAATTTGTGAGTGAATCTTAACTTTCACTGGCTACTACTGCAGCACTAATTTATTGTCTCCTGCTGAGGGTACAGTCAGAGAAAGTGCCCAAGAGAGGAGCCATAGTCCCATGGGGACACTCTGACATATCTTCTCAGCAGTGCAAACTGTCACAGCCATGCCAAATCTAGCCTCTCTACTTTGCATTGGCCTCCGATATAACAGCAAATCACATCTGGGTTCTTGGTCCTTATCTACAATGTAATCAGTGTCCTCGGTTCAGCAAAAATGTTGCCCAAAGCTCCAGAGACCATCACTGACAAAAGACCTCAAGCTCTGAGAATCTTGCCTGTGGGCAAGGCTTCCCCTGGCACTACTCCAGGTCTTCAAAACCTCCCCAGTGACCAAGACATACCACAGGCCTGATTGCACTGTGCTTTTATCATACCAATCATCTCAGCAGCGTTCGTTCATCTACATCCATTGGTAGGAACGCTAAGACAGACAGATGCATAAAACAAAACATGTCCCTGCTCAGAAAAAAATGAATCACTAATGAAAGATATCAGTCAGACTGATTAATGGATAATGAGAACCACAGATACTGCTGGTTTTGATGAAACCAGAACAACCAGGACAGGTACTGAGATGGATAAGAAAATCTATTGGGATTCAATGAAAAAAATGTATTTAAATGCATTTTTCATAATAAAATACCAAACATGAGAAGTTGTACCTTTGCCCCATGTCTTGGTTCCAGCCAGAACAGAGTTAATTTTTGCAGTAGGCAAGAGGGGGCATGGCCAGGACCCAGAGCTTATTGCCAGGAGATGGGGGGAAAGGAGTCTCTTCATTAATATTGTTGCTGTTACTGCTTCCTTTCTTATCTCATTGCCATTCCAGTAAATTGTTCTTATCTCAACCCTTAATCTTTACCTTTTTTGACTCTAATTCTCCTCTCCAGCCCACCCAGTGGGAGAACTGGCACTCTGTTGGGAGAGTCTTAGTGAGAGCACTAAATTGGGACATACCACTCCTAAACCACAACAACACATCAAACAAATACCTAAAAAAATCCTGAAGTAATTCCTGTAATGAGTAAACCTTTTATATCAACCTTCTGTTATTTATGAATTATCAATAATTATAATAATCAAGTTATTAATATCTGTTATTTCTGAGTTCTTTGAATGTCCAAATAGTAAATAATAGTACTGTCAACACAGGTCTGATGTTCAATTTATGGTTAATGTTTAGCATCAAGTGAAATATACTTCAGTCTTAAACTCAACATACAATTGTACAACAGTAAGCAGGATATAGTATAAAATATGGTCCTTATCAAGGACGATCAAAAATTCCAAGATATAATAACTTTAAAGAAGATGTGGGAGACTATAAGCTTGGGAAAAAGCAATGCTCAGCTCATTTTCTTAAATGGTGAAAAGATGTTACTCAGCTTAGCCCAAGGAAATGTGTAAACATAGAAATCCTATTCAGAAATCAAAGAACATGCTTCTTAATTATCTGTTTTCTGAGTGCAAACTAGAAAGGTACTTTCTGGGCAGAGTCTGCCACTGCCTTTTAACTCTGCAAGCCAAATGGCAGAGGGAGAATGAAGGATCTTGAATCACCACATGGACCTCTGTCCTCTCAAAGCTCCATGTGTTTCTACCTTGCTGCCATCACCACCTACTCATTCTAGCCTCTCTTCTCCACCCAAGTTTCTCCCTCACCTCCACCCTTTTCAAACCTGTTTTAAAACAGGTTTTGACATTTTAAAATATTATAAAGTATTTTGAAAGATGTTTCAACCTCTTGTTAACCAGAAGCCCCCACCCCCCCAACAAGAGGATGGTGAAGTCTACTAGGAACACATAGTACCATCACAACAGTCTTTAAAGTTCATATCTGCTCCAGGAAGGACAAGAACTGCAATGCCACCTGCACTGGTACAGTATTAGAGCACAGTAGTTGATCTCACCTTTTCTTTTGAGACAGAGATGAGCCTACCATTTACCTAAGGTTCTTTACTCACACCAGTCTCTTAGCCAGTAATCAGTTCAACTTCCTAATGCCTCTATGAGGCTCCTGGTGTCCTTGCTGAAGCCCTGGCTTTGGAAATGAGGAACTATGGTTTTGAGAAACTCTTCTTCTTTAAGACTACACCAAGAATCTAGAGGAAGCCATAGACAAGAATCACACAGAATACCTTTGGCCACCAGGACAGCTTTCTGCTCTTACACACAGAAGCAGGCAGAGGCCAGCATGGCTGAAAGAAGATGCATGTACCCCTACATACAACCCACTGATACCTAGCAGGAGAGATGCAATCATTTCCACAGCTGTGCAGAGCAAGTAAGGATCTCCTTGATTATAAATAGCATTGTCCTTTTCAATGGCAGCTTATGCTGCTATCAAGGCACAGAGGAGGCTTTTTGTCACCACACTATTTACCATAAATACAATACAGTAAAATTGTATACAATACAATATACACCACCCTCCATCACGACCATCAAAGACTCAAAAAAGGGGGGAAAAAAGGAATTCATCTCCTAGATTAGAAAATAAAAAACAGGTAACCTGAGAGAAAGTAGATTTATGTATGTGTTTGGTAACAGTGAACTGAGAAAGAGCATGAGCAGACTTGGTTAGCATGAGTGGATGAAACCAAAAATGAGACTGAATAGAAAGGAACAGAGGTTGTTAAGTAATGCAGCTATGAAATTCATTCACATAGTATTCACTGAGATTATCCATTCATTACTCCTATTATTAACTGTGGTTATGACTTTATTATAAACATCAGTCAAGACCAGGCCTCCATTTCAACATGTACCTCAGTTGTTTCACAATTAGTTCTTGAACTTGATCTAATCAGCTTACAGTTACAGTAAAAAAGCCCTGCTCCAGGATATGACATCACAGGGAGGATCTTCTCTGGCTGCTTTTATACCTGTTTCAGTTTCTTAACCAGTTAGGAAATCCTTGTTTACAGGATTGTTGCAACTTGGCAGTTATCCACTTAACGACTTCTCTGTCCTTGTGCAGATTCTTCTTACCAAGCCTTTGTCCTGGGCTCTTTTAGGCTTTCTCTCCATTAATGCAAAAGCAGCCTGTCTGAGCAGGCAGTGACATCAGGAACCTAAATGAGGTGCCCTGAAAAGGCACCAACGCTCTTTTTAAAAGGACCACGTCCCAGGATTACTCTTAACCTTTGCAAGCATCAATGACCATGGGAAGCAATTTCACCCAAAAGCGAATGTGCCATTAGCACTGGCCAGCCCAGGCAGCTGCCTGTTGGCACTGCCCGTGTTGCCTGACTGCCCTCTTTGCACAAAGACTGCTGCTACCCACTCACACCAGTGCTGCAGCCAAAGTAGAAGGAAGTATACACAGCATGTTGTGAGCATGTCTTCAATCAGTCCTTTCCACGCACAATAGTTTCCTTTGGAGAACACGGCATTGAAAGGGGTTTTGTTATTTTGATGGTGTTACCCAGGGTTAAGGTGTTAAAAGGAAAAATATTGGTACTACTACCTCACAACTTCTAAAATCAATAGGCAGTGTAGCATGGTGAGCTTGCTGTGAAATTACATAGCAACATGCTCAGATTTAAAAAGGTTCAGAAAAAAAAGAGAAAGCCTAAAGAGAAGCCTAAAGCTTTATCTAATGAGAACACTGATTGAGATTATCTTTCCATATTAAAGAAAACAAACAACAACAAAAAAAATAGCTTTATGCTATTCCAGGAAAAGCTTTTTGTAGTCTTGGACTTTTCTAAATACCAAGTAGGACAAACCACTAATTCTAAAGATATAATTTGTCTCCTGAATGAAGTTTTTCTGTTAAATGCACATATGTAGAAAGTGTTAAGTTTATATTTTATTTGTAGCCCACAAAGTAAACAGGTTTCTCTTCCATACATGTCAATTTTCAGTGTAGAAGGTATTTTATCTCCTGGAAGATCAGTGAACCCAGCCACTGAGAAAAGGGCCAAGCAAAACCAGATATGCCAGCTGTGCCAGCCCATGGCCTGCTGTGACTGCAGTGGCAGCCTCTGGGATCAGAGAGTGCCAGGTGTGCTCCAGTGGGACTGTGCACAACAAGGCAGGTCTGGGCAGCCACGCTGAAAACAAGATCTGCTCTGGGGAATGAATCTACACAACGCTCATCCAGCTCTTGTTGCACCCAGCACAAGGGGTGAAGTGCAGCAGCAGAGAAGTCTCTCCAGAAAGTAACTGTGCCCTAGTTACATGGTGAAAATGCAGAGCCTGGCATAAATTTGGCTCCTATGAAATAACTGTGGGAAGTGAAGATAAAAACTATGCCCTCTTCCAGTGATCTTGTCTGGTGGACAAGTCTTTGGAAAACAAGAACTTGGAGAGCCCAGGCACCTCAACTTGAGACTTCTGCTCCTGATGCTGTTACTGACTCCCAATTTTGCTGGTGCCCTAAGTAAGCCATGTTGGACAGTTGCAAAGAAATTGCATCCTCCAGGCAGATTTTGCAGAAACACTGGAAGTATTTATGAAGATTTGTGACAGCCATAAAGCTGTCTCAGTTTTGAAGCCAGAGATAGAGGTAGTCATATAATGATTAGCATTCTGCAATTCTTAAAATAAATACAAGGAGGAGGTTGTCTTGGGGTAAGAGCTGAAATATCTAATAGGCAAAAAAGGCCTTTTCACACGAGCCTGAAAAGAACCAGGTTTTCTCATACAGGCATTTCTGCTGCCCAGGCAAGGCAAAGAGAAAGAATAAATGTCTGTAACTATTTAATTAACAATATAATCATATAGATCTCCCCAAAGAATAACATCCTAAAAACTGGGAATGGTGCTTTCCTGTGACACTGAAAAACAGTGTCTGGGTTCCTGTCCAGAGCAAAGTGAGATGACAAGTATCAAAATAAGATCCCTTAATGGCCTTCAGAAGCCAATAATTTGGGGTATAGTGATTAAATGCCAACACTACTGTTGACTCAGAAGCCAGATCTCTCAGCCACAGACCTCAAGAATCACAGACCTCTTTGGGAGAGTGGAGCAGGGAAAAGCATGGTTCAGTGTTGGTCGTAGCCCAAAGCGTTCATTACAAGCCAGTTCTGGGGACATTCTCTCATTTCAAATGAGACTTTGGACTGGTTTGGTATCACTAGTCATTTAGATTTTCACAAGGAAAATTTATACTAGCTCAAACAAGCCTAGTTGCTACAGCAATGTCTTCATTATATGTACTAATTAGATTATAGTTACTTGATAACCTTCACAATTAAGGAGTAATTCCTTCTGGTTCATGAGCAAGCCTTGCTCCTAACAGACTTAAACACATATTAGTAGCCTAATTCTTGTTATTACACTTACACCATGTACAAACACAACCTTTTGTCTGATACACAAGGAAAAGGTCAAGAGAATATGATTATAGGTGATTGCAACAGCTAACCTATAACACAAAAACAAGTCCTATGTTACATGACATGTGCAAGATCTCAGGAGACATGGACACTGCAGGTAGAAGTCCTTCTGCACAAAGAGGGCCTGTTAGGTGTACAGTGCCACAGATGAAGGAAAGCAAAGTGTGCTCATGCTTGACAGGTAGTCTTCCAAAACCTGATTCTGGCTCCAGTAGAGCCCCAATGGCTCTTTGCTTTGCTCTTTGGAATTCTTTCTGTGCTATCTTTCAACTCTCTGTCCTCATCTGTCTCTTAACAACATTCAATTTTACAGAAATAATAATTAAAAAAAATAAATGTGAGCCACATAAATAATTGTACTATACTCTCACACTGGTTTTCTCATTCAATGTAATACTTTTTAGCAGTCTCATATCTTGTGCTGTGTATCACAACACGTGGCATTGCTCCAATTATACTAACAATTATTTGCTCTGGGAGACCGTACTTGTAGAGGGGAGATAACAACTCGCTGACTCTGTGCTGTGACACTGGTAATTTGGTCCTGATTCTCAGAGGGAAAATAAAATGTGGTGCTCTGTTGCACACAATAAAGAAAGGCAGCTGGAACAGGGAATGGATGAAGCAGCTCCTCTCAGACCCTGTCACCCAGCACTGCTTCTTCTGGCTCTTGCCAGCAAATGCCTTCTTCCATATCTGGTTTTGGAAGCAAATCTCCAGTGTTATAGCTTCAAACGTGAAGTCAGGGAATCAATCATCTGCTCAAAATTAAGATACAGGATGAAGACTAATAAAAAATAAACAGCTAACATTAATAGCTATGGATTTCTGGAAGCTCTCTTCTCCTTAAGAATGTAAAGATGATAATTTCCAACCATTATAAAAGGTGAGAATGAGAGAAACATCCCTGATTTTAAGGCCAGAGGCACACATTTGGTTATCAGCTCCGTAGGTAGTTCTCTTGATGCTATTGCCTGTCAGAGAAACTTAGAAATTGCTTTGGGCTGGTAACATTTATGCCAGAAAACAGTTCAGCTAAGATAGAAATGACAGAGAGGGAACTGAAACAGCCTTTCACTTTTCTTTGGAGATTTGCTGTTTTCAAGAAAAAGCAATATCCCTGTGCTAGACACAACGGCAGAAAAGCAAGAATTCAATGGTTATCGCCATGGAGGCAAATATTCTTGCTGTGTTAACTTGGTCTTATTTGATGCACAAAAGTTCATATTCACTTTATTTCCATTTTGTTCCTGATTTGTTCTTTCTTTCTGAGTCAGATATTTGAGATATTAAGCTTTCCTTTTCCTACCTGAGTAATTGCTGAGATTTTTCTCTCTTCGCTTTCACCCATTTCACCAAGTTCTCAGAAACATTTAAACAGTACTTGTTTATCCTGAAAAGTCTACTTTGAATACATTTCAGTGAAATTTTGACAGAAAAAGTAGTTGTTTGACAATAAGATATATAATGTTCCCTCTGTCTTTTTTTTTTCTTTAAAGAAAAATAAATTCAAAAACTGCAACTGAGAACTAACACCTGAATTTCTTCATCAAAACTGGCTCTGAACCTTCTTAGCAGTTAAGGTACTTTGCAGTACACCACAATAGACCTTTTTTGTTTATAGCTTGTTACTATGATTAGTGGTAATAATAAGGTATTGTTCATATAAAACTGTATTTAAAGCATAGTCCATATTCAAATATGCATTGATATTTGAAACCACGGTGTCACTTCATACACAGATACCAGTTACAGTGCCAGCAGCAAGCACATGTTCTCTGCTTTCAGAACCGAGCTACTAAAAAGTGCAAAGAAAGACTGTGATACTCACAAAGATCTGCCTTTCTCAGATTTTTCATTCTTATGATTTTCACAAAGAATGAACAGCAGGGGCATTCATCACTCTGCAGAAAAATGACAAAGTTTATTACTTGCATTAATGTTAAATTGTTTGTGCTTCATAAAACATGGTCTCCCAGAAATTCCTGTTGCAATTATCAAAGCCATGCAGCAAAATTGGAAGATGAACTGCTTGTATTTCTTCAGAAGTTAAAATCGTGTCTACATAGAATCGACATCAATCTAAATGGAAAAAAAATTGCAGGAATATTCTGCTGTGTACATATGTAATTGACAGAAGAAATGATTTTTTTGTGTCATTGTTTGGTGAGTGAGGCACCACCAGCACAATGCAGCAGAACATAAAAGAAAGCAGATGCAAGAAAACAGCTTTGGAAGAGATGTTGACAAAACTTTCCCACCCAAACCAGATGCTGGATATTTGCAAAAGGATCATTAGCTGAAACATCAAGTTCAGAAGGAAAGACAAAAACCAGACCTGACTCAAAACAATTATTAATTCTTGGAGATTTTAGTACCTGAAACTTTAGCTATTGCTTCACTGAAAGCACTACCTAGTTACTGTCCCATTCTCTGCTAGCAAAATGACTCCATCAAATTCCTTCAGGGAGTTATGTCACTCCTTTTCCCAGTTAGGAATTGATCCAGGTGAGAAGTTACAAGATCTCCTATCACTCTTGAACTATGATAAACTGACCTTGGCTTGTTTTTTATGTCTAACTCCAAAACAGAAGGGCATGTTTTAATGTCTTCTGTCTGGGTTTAGGTTCTGGGTGGAAAAAGTCTCCTGTCCTTCCCATCACCCCCCTATCTCCAAGAAGCCTCTACTTTTACTCTTGATGCTGTTTCAGTGGGTAAGGGTAAGGGAAAGAGCAGAGAGGACAGTCTTTTTCCTTGCTTTGTATGCATACTTTCTGCACAAAGACCATTGCCAGGTTCTGCTCAAAAGGATGAACTTGTAGATCCTTAGTGTTTCTTTGACCAGATTGATTAGACATTCACGTGTGTTATTTCTTAACCCCATTTGAGATCTGCAAGCATCAATGCATATTTATGTTAACACATATCCATGCTATGGAGAGAAACCCTATAATCTCCATTTTAAAGCCAGGGAAGCAGGGCACAGAATAATCAAATCATTTGTTCATAGTAAACTGAAGGTTAATTTCAGAACTGAGGAGACCGAGTATGTTCATTTCCTGAAACTCAACAGAGAGTTTTAGGGCTTTCCCTCCCACTTATGTTCCATGAAAAAACTAACAAACAAACCCCCCAAAAAAACAACAAAAAAAAACCCCACAACTTCAGAGACAGATCAAGATTTTTTTGAGCATCAGACATACACAAATTTAAAACTAGGGCCATCATGTTAATTCCCATTTTTAACCTTGTATTATATCACTACCAGGTGGCTGCTAGTACCTGGTAGTGGTACCTGGGCACCACATATCTTTATAGTCACATCTGGCAGATGCTGCACTGTGGAAGAGCACAGTTTATATAATGCTTGAGTCAAACTACAGACTCAGCCCAAATTCACAGAAAGCATCTGAGAGCACTTCAGAATGGATCCTGGCCTTCATGTGAATCATCCCCTGTGGCTGAACTTCAAGAGTGCCCTCACAACGCAACAAATACCAGCAGAGCTATATATAAGTATACATGAAAAAGTAAATACATACATGAAATTGGAAATAAAAGCTCACAAGTCCTCTTCTCCCGAGCAGAATCCCAGGCACAAACCCACCCCATTTTCAGCTCCTGGAGCTTTCACACCCTTACCTCACAAGCACTCCAGTATGAGCCCATCCTGCTCCCAGCTACAAACAATCAGAGATGGATTGCCACTTCACTGCTGGAGGCTGCAGCTGTGATTCACAGACTACCCCTGCAAAATTTAAGGAGGCACCTGCTGAGGAGCTAGTGGTGTATCCAAGCCCCACCTTCCTCATTGCATGAAAGGGAAAGTACAAAGAGAGAAGGGGAGGGAGTTTGCTGAGTTTATTTGATAGCTAAATACCAGAGGTGTGTGTTTGGGGTAGGCTGTACACACCAAGGTGCCAAGAGTTATCAGCAATTCAAGATAAGGGAGTGATAACACACAGTACTCATGCATGGATATCTATGTTCTAGCAGCCTCAGCAATGAACAAATGAGAGAAGGTAATAGTAGCTACATGGGGACACACAGCACCCCAATCAGCAAATGAAAGTATTGCAAATGAAATAACTTTAGAAGGCCTTTTCTTCAACCAAACTGTATTTATTTCCCTTTTCTTGGAAATAGAGGGCCTGGAGTTGCTTACTGGTAGATGTTTCCCCAATTTAATTCATATATTTGTCAGTGGGATATACATTCTCCTGCTTTCAGAAGCCTTTCACAAACACAAAACTTCTGAGTAAACCAAGACCAAAAAACCCTCAAATTCTGCAAATTAAGGCACACATTGGTTCATCTTAAATGTTAACATCTTGGTATTTTAAACACAATACAGTGTCATCCAATTATGATGTAAAAATGACAACAAAGTCTTCAAATTTCTGGCAAAAAACTGTGCAGCAGCAGATTAATAGCAATTGTATGGGTTCAGCTACTAACATGCCCAGATATCTGATATGAAACCACCTCTGCAAAACTGCAGGAGGTGATAAGATACACTCAGAGTACCCACAGCCTGTCTTCCCCTTCCACCCTCACACATCAGGAAAACACACAATAAACAGAGATATTTTTGGCCTTAGAACTTTTCTCTGAATGAAAATTATTTAAGTAAGTAAACATTTCAGGATCAGGAATCTACTGCCAATAACATTTCAATTAAAGAAATGTGAAAGCTCCAGAATTGTGGCCAATAGGTTGAAGGAGGGGATTCTGCCCCTCTGCTCTTGTGAGACCCCACCTGGAGTGCAGCACCCAGCTCTGGAGCCCCCAGCACTGGAAAGATGTGGACCTGTTGAAGTGAGTCCAGAGGAGGGACATGAAGATGATGAGAAGGCAGGAGCACATGTTAATACCCAGACTATGGAAAAATATGTTTTCCTCTTAGGCTAAATAACCCCAAACAAGAAAAGTAATCCATGAAAACACACACACAAAACAACACAAAAACCAGAAAGAAAGCACACAATAAACCACCCAAAAATGCTACAACCAAAAAAAAAACCCCAAACCCTCAACAAAACACAACCACTCTAACCAAGCAACACTGAGAAGCTGTGGCGGTTTGTCTTGGCTGGATAGCAGATGCCCATCAAAGTCACTTTATTATACACACTCCACACTTTCCAGCTGGACAGGGGAGGGAAAACTTAATGAAAGTCAAGTGGACTAAGATAAGGGCAGGGAGAGATCACTCACCAATTATCATCACAGCAAAACAGACTCAACTTGGGGAAATCAGCTTAATTTATTACAAATCAAATCAGAGAAGGATAATGAGTAATAAAACCTAAATCATAAGCCACTTTCTCCTGCCCCTCCCTTCTTCTTGGGTTTAACTTTACTACTGATTTTCTGCACCTCCTCCACCCCAGCAGCTTCACTTTCTCCAGTGTGGAGTCTCTCCCACAGAAGATGCCTCCATGAACTTCTCCAACCAGAGTCCTTCCCAGAAGCAGCAGTTCTTCACAAACTGCTCCAGTGTGGGTCCTTTCCATTGGGGTGCAGTCCTGCAGAAACACATTCATCCAGCGTGGGTCCCTGCCAGCAAACCTGCTCCTGTGTGGACTCCTTTTTCCATGGGCCCACAGGTCCTGCCAGGACCTGCTCCTTCACAGGCTTCCCACAGTGTCACATCCTCCTTCAGGCATCCCCTTGCTCCACCTGGGGTTCTCCAGAGATTGCAGGTGAATATCTGCCCCACCATGGGCCAGCATGGGCTGAGGGGGACAGCCTGCCTCACCATGGTCATTTAACAGCCCGTTAAATATTTATTTAACAATTGTTTAGCACAGGTGTCAGGGGAATCTCGGCTCCAAAGTCTGGAGCACCTCCTCCTCCACTGACCCTCATATCTGCAGGCCTGCTTCTCACATGTTCTCACTCCTCTCTCCCTCTGCAGGTGATGTTGCACAGGTTTTTTCCCATTTTTAAATACATTATCCTGGAGGCAGCACAACTGTCCCTGATGGGCTCAGCCTTGGCCAGAGGTGGGTCAGTCTTGGAGCCAGCTGGCATTGACTCTGTTGGAGATGGGGGAAGCTTCTGGCAGCTTCTCACATCAGCCCCCTTTGGAGGCTGCTGCTGCCAAAACCTGGCCACGCAGACCTAACACAGGAGTGTTCAGCTGAGCTATGAAACTACTGGACCACCTTGTGGTGGTGTAACACCAGCCAGAAATTAAACTCCAAATAATCCACTCCCCTCCCCGCTCCCAACAGGTAAGGGAAGGACAAAAGGAGAGGTTTATGGGTTGAGATAACAATTTACTGAAAGCAAAAAACAGTGGGACAAGGAACGCACAGTAACAGCGGAAATAGTAATAACAAAAGTATACAAAAAGAGGTGTTTTACCTACAAAAAATGTGTTCACTACCTGAGCTTAGTACAAGAACGGAAAACAATGGGCCAATCTCTAGGCCTTTGTCACCTCTCCTACCCAAGCGTTGTCTCTGCAGGAATTTCCTCCACAGTAAGTGCTGCAGGGTAGGGAGCTGGAGATAGCCCACCCCAGACGTTGGCTCTCAAGTGCCTCTGCTTGAAGAGAATCTAGTAGTAGTGCCAGAACTGCCACTTGAGACAAAATACCTCGTGTGAACAGATGAAACACCATGCCAGTTGCTGAGAAGCTACCATTCCTGGTTTGCTTCAGATCATCTGAGATTTTAGCGTGCACCACAAATTCCGAGATGGGACATACAAAAGGGGAAGCAGGCTGTACAAGACAACTACAGAGAGCTGTTTCCTTTGTCTCAGGAACACATGTTTTCCAACCAGTCTGAGGCTGGTAAAATCAGGAAGGAGCAGGTGCTCACCATTACTATCAAAAAGTTCACAGGCAAAATCAAATAGGGTGTTCAATGCTGGCAAAAACATTCCCAACAGGGAACAACAGCTTAGAATTGGAACTGCACCAGAGTTCCTCAGGGAGCCTGCAGACTTTGCAAAGGTGATGGAATGCCCTGAACTTTGCAGTCACAGGAGGACTTTGACAAATATAACGATACCTTCCCAGGCAGGTATTGAGGAGTCAATCACCATACCTATTTTGACAGTTCAGGTACCTTAATTTGAGCTCATGAGTGGCTGCTCAGTTAAAACAGTGAGCGGGATTTTAGACTATAAGGCAGAAATTGCCTAGGTACCTTGTTGGAAAATTTGTGGAAAAAATATACTCTTCTATGGGTCTTGACTACTCATTTTAGGCCAGGCCCTGAGGGATTCCTGTAAGGCTCATCTCGGCTGACCCTTGACAAGCTCCCAGATGCCAGCATCTGCCTTTCTCTCACAATGCTTCTATGGGACTATTACCTAAAACCAGTAAAAACCAACTTCTTAACCAAATCCAGATCTAGAAAAGAATACCTCTCTCTCTCCAGTAACTCGCCTCTACGGAAGAATTCACACCAGATACAGAAGCTCCACATCTCTCTCTGCTGGACCTTTCTCGGCCTTAAGTGTGTTTGAGTATGGGATACACTGTGGTGCAGTGAACAGAAAACTGGTATCTTACTGCATGTCTCCAATGTTCAACTACCATGTATCCTGCAATCCCCTTCATGTGATCTCTATTTTGGTAATAGTTCTATACACTACACTGAACAAGTTCCAGATCATAATGAAGCAAAATTGCATTTTAGGGAGATAACTGCAGAATATATAGATGTGATATAGGACAGGACACGGTTGTGAGAGGAAATAGCAGTAGTCCTTCAAAACAAATTTTTAAGTTTCATTTAACAGATAAGAATAGATGTCATCAAGGACCTAAATGGCCACTGATCCATATCTCTGTTGTCCAACACTAATTTGAAAAATTAAACATTCTTCATAAAATATTTATTTCATAACAATTCATGACCAAAAAAAAGCACCTGGGTGTAGCCCTGATTTTCAGCCTGAGATGTTTTGATTTCTAATATTCTGTTCTCACAGAGTGCTAAGCAAACATGGAGAAATGTTTTTGCTAAGTTTATCTTGTTTTGAATTCTTGTTAAGAGGAGGAACTTCTTGATGGCCCTCCATTTTGACCAGTATGATTGAAGAGGTCTTAACTTTGCCCACCAATCATATGGACCTGTGTAAATAGTATATAAGGAGTAAGAAATTTCAATAAAGTGGAGTATTTTCAGCCTTCTGAAATGGAGTCTATGTGTCTGAATTCATGTCCTACAGCGACACCTGGGAAACAAAAATCTTTAAAGACAGAAGGCCATTTAATTCAGGTTCTGAAAGCTAAGTAAAATGTTTTAAATTGATACTGCATGGTCATCACCTTCTGTGTGTCTGAAGAAAGCTTTGTGGTTTTACTACCAACAGTCCCAATGAAATGCCAAAATATTTTGCATATGAAAAAATATTAGCAACTAGCCACCAAGACCGTAAGAAATTGCAGACAAAGAGAGCTAATGCTATTTCTCTATCACACACAGCTGAATCTTCACCTCTTGAACATCCCAGTGAGATGGTGTTAACCACAGAACCTGCTGAGTTTAATACCACAACTCTGGATCAGGTGGAGAAGGTTACTTAGAAAGACATAGCCCCTGTCAGGAGTGGTGAAGGATCTATCACATGTATGCTGTCTTGGTAAATGCTCAGTGAGGGACAGCACAAGGCCGTTCAAGCAGAGGGCTGTGCCTGTGGCACTGGCTGGCTCAGGCCTTGCTTCTTCCGTGCCACGGCTGTGCGCAAGGCCTGAAGAATCATGTTCTCGTTGTTCATTATGTTGTAATTAGCTAGCTTCAGGAGCTTGTTGAAATCTTCTGCTTTCAGAGAGACCTCCCTTGTTGAGTATGGAGAGGAGAAACTGGAGATGTCAACCTTGCCCTGTTCCATTTCAGCAGCAGTACGTGACATGCCTGTCAAGAGGGGAAAAAAGGAAAGTGTTTTTATAGTTCCATGGAAATACCATACTTTGATAGGTCGAGAATAACTTGGAGAGATCAGAGATGCCATTACTATGAGGCTAAGCGCAGTGCTATGATCTCTGAAATATCTACTTCTGAACAAAACCTATTGGAATAAAACAAGTGTCATTAAACGTCATTTCCACTGCAATCAGCACCATCTACTGGCCAGCTCAGGGTGATGCCATTATTTTTGGTTTTTCATCTATCCCTCTCATATCCCTATTCATATACACTTTTATGCAACTTTTATGTGTCCCTAATGATTTTAACCCACATACCTGTAATTCTCTAAACGCGATAACTAGTTTAGACCCAGAGTTCTGTTAAGCCAAAAGACTAAACAGCAGAGTTGAGAGTCAAAACACCCCAGACACCAAAGTCCTCTCCAGAATACATTCTGTAAACTAAAATAGACTCATGCAGGGGGGGACATTCCTCAATAGGGAGCTTCTCTTGAGCTTCCCATTGGAGAACCTATGATAGATATGCTAATATACTAATGTGCAAAGTTCTATAATTGTATACACAGACCATTGCGAGGGCGCATTTTGCCGGTGCATTCTCCAGGAGTGCATCTCCCCTGGAGGTGATGCACTCTAAAGATCCTTAATAAATATCAAATTAAACCCCTTGTTCCCCTCTAACCATGTTTAGTTTTTATTCCAAGAGCACAGGATAAGGCACCGAGGGCACATCATTCTGTGTGGCCACCGGTGCTCAAGGCTTGCCAGGCAGGCTCTTTGGTACATCACAAACTATAAGGAGTAGAGATAGATAGGACAGGAGGAACCAATATATTAGTAACTTTGGAAATCATCTTAAAAGCAAAGTCTCCATCTCAAATACTAGTCTGGAAGAACACTTTATGTACTATTGCTTTGATATTCCAGCATATTCAACCAGCATATTAAATAGCCTAAGTAGAAAACACAGTGGCTGTCCACAGAACCATTCTATACTGTGATTCTCACCTAGATCTGACTGTCATAAACATTCCCAGGGAGTGGGAATGTTCCTTGAGTCAATAAAGTTACATGGGTACTTTTAACTTACCAGGTGCCACATATCTTTGAAAAGTGTCGTTCACTAATGGGAAATAAAGCAGCAGAGGAGCTCCTGGGGTGTCTGCACCATCGAACATGTAGCACTCTTTCAGGTTCTTCTCATCATCCGTCAGTCCAATGCAGGGAAATGGAATTCCCTGCTCTGCAAAGTATCTGCAAGCCTGCTCCAGGGGCTGGTCAACAGCAGCAGCACAAGGAACAGAAAAGACAGCAAAGATCAAGCGGCTACCAAAGCCCAGCAGTTCATGCAAAGTTGCACGAAACAGACTGAGAGCCAGACAGCCAGAAATAATGTGGACACCTGCAGCCCCCAGGACTGCTTTTCAGTTGCCTGAGGAACCATTTGGAAATAGCCTTCCAGGAAAACACCTAATATCAAGATGGTAAAGAGAGTTTGAGTCTGTACTAAGGAAGTCTCTAAAATGAGAATACGATATAGGAACAAAACAGATAAATTCAAACCATGTTATAGACCATTAATTAAAGCGGAATTAAGTCAGAAAAAATGTGGATCTAAACAATACAGAATTTGCAGTCCAAGACAGTAAGATTCCCAGTCCCCTTATCTGTTTATATAGCAGCATAACTTGGGAGTTGACCTCAATAAACTTTAGCAGGGTTTTGAGACCAACATATCCATGTCTAGGATTTTGAATTTTAGAAATAACATGAGATTTTTCTAAGAACATATTTTAGACCTCAAAATATAGCACAAAAAACATGCATCAGAAAGCTCATTTGTGATGACCAGTTTTGTTAAATTATCTGACAAAGAAGTACCACCTCGTTTTGAATTAAGTATTTCCAAAATATTTCAGAATACAAAAAAGAAATATAGTTGAAGATATTATCATTTCCACTGCAGTACAAAGACAAGTATTTTTCACGTGTAATCGCACCATTGAAGTGTCTTCCACTTGAAAAACTGACAGAACCTTAACCACTGAACTTGGGTTTTTTGGGGTGTCCCTCAGGGAGAGGTTTACAATTACAAGTCTGTATTTTGAAGCCTAAAACTTTCTATTTATGTGATAAATACTGCTTTCAAAATCTATAATCATTTTAACCAAATCAGATTTCTGCAAATACAGTAAATACCTAGCTTCAAGTCCACTATTTCAGGAGAAAAAACCATATTTATTAAAAGAGATAAAGATGAAGAAATTTGTTAATCACTAAGTCATTCCTGGACAGCTAGAAATTCAACATTAAAATAAAAAAGAAAAAAAAACCCTTACATTTATAAGCAAAATGCAGATTAAATTCAGCCCTTGAATCACAGAAGTTTCCCAGCTATATTTGTGCAATTAAATATTATATATAAGACTATAATAGACTTTGCAGCTGGACTTTCTTAACATGACTTTGCCTGCCCGTATTTCAGTGGTGAAGAACTTAATGATATTTCAAAAGTAGTTTGAGAAAAATGTGTGGACGCTGAATAGGCTTAGAACAGAGGGAATCTCAGACTAAAGCCACGGAGCAGAGCTAGAATTTTATCCAATGGGATTTTGTTTTTCACGAAATGTTCTATATATTGGTGGATTTCTCAATAAAGAGAACCTTTTTTGCCTTCTGGATTTAACTGGAGTCTATGTGTTGTGTTGTGACTCAACAGCGACAAAAATGGACATGTTTTCCCCTCTAGAAATTTCCATTTTTCTTCTAAGGTTTTAAAGCAGCATGTTACTAAATTCCACTAAGTTCCATGTTTCACAGACACCTCTTTGAAAGTTGCGGAAAGCAAAGCAAAAGCTCTTTGACAGAAAACCAGTTTTGAGACTTCTTACCAATGTCTGTGATCCGCCTGTGTAATTTAAGTGTATGATGACATCCACTTTCCGCTCTGGTCTCATAAGGGGTGGGTAACTGGTTTCAAAGAAGAAAGCTGCATCCACCAGCTCCAGGTGTTCTGAGTTGCCTCTCAGGTCATTAGGAGAGTTGTCTAGCAAAGTGTCTAAAGAGTGGAAGATTCAGAGCAGTTAGCAAACTGCAGAAAGACATCTGTGAAGTTAGAAAGGAAAAGGTGAGCTTCCTTCCTATACAGGGTTTTCCCTTTGCTTTAGGGTAGCATGCAGCAATCCTAAAGCTCCTTCAGCCTCTCCACTCACATTTTGTTTTGTTTCTAAACTCAGGAACTGCACCAAAACCTACACAGATGTTGCCTATATGCAGAGCCCCACCCTAGCAATTTTTATTCCTGTGAGGACTTTGAGTACCCAACGACCCAATAAATTAACATTTGTGAAAGTGAAAGGTGTGAGGAGTTCCCTCATTCTCCCTTCTCTCAGTTTGCACGAACAGATAACCACAAACCCCACTCAGTTCTCTTCAGGACATGCAAACCTCGCTAATCCCCTGTGCCTGCCAAAATGAGACATGTAGGCAGGAGAGCCATCCACACCTTTCCATTTTGTGAAGTGTTCATGCTGGATGTACTCGTTGTGCATCTGGAAGCCCCTTAGGAAGTTGTGGTACTTGGAGACGGCAGGGCGATCCGTCAGGATATCCCGCAGCGTGGTGGAGAGGCCGCTGGTGGGAGTGAAAACGCACGTAGCCATCTCATAGGGCTTCTCAGGCAGCTCTGGCTGTTCCTCTGCAGACACACAGCATAAATGGCATGACACTGAATCATAAACGTAACTAAGGCAAGATAGAAAGAGGAGAAAGGGTCAATGGGTCTTCTGTAATCCTGTGTTCACAGCTCAGCATTGCAGTATTTGCCCTGTGATCTGCTGTAAGTTCCAGTTAATTTCACCAGAGAAGTATAAACTTACTTGTGTTTTCTAAACTCTGGTTGGTTACATGTGACTAAAAGAACATTTTTCTCATAAAACAGTATGATTTTGGCACACACTGAAGGAATTTGCTTTTCCAAGCAAACAACAAACAGGGGAAATTGTTTTATTAGTACAGTTTAAGGGATTACTGCTTTCAGGTTCCATGTAGGTTAAATATTAAATTTAATGCTTCTTTTGAAAAGCATGGAAAAATTTTAGCATTTTACTTTCAAACTAAGTATTTTTACTTTTAAAAAAGCCAGTTTGGTCTATTTGGTTCAGATGTGGACACCTGAATTCAACAAAACTTGCATATTATTTATATAAACTCAAACATAAGATTTTGGGTTTTTTTACATGCAAGCATAGTCCACAGAAATGTGGCACAAGTCTGTTCGCTGCCTTTGCTTGAATTTTGTAATGAAGATGCTCATGAGTATATTCAAGGAATGGTCTTTGAGTACAGAGCTGCTTCTCTCAGCTGGTGTAAGAGCTCCACTACACCGACTCTGTTCGACATTTACTAAGTCTTTTGGTTTAGTCAGATTTTGTGGGAGGGCTGTGCTGTGCAGGGCAAGGAGATGTTGAAACAAACACAATGAAGCTTCTTTCTAGCTAACAAAGTGTCATGAGGCTTTGACAGAAGTATTTCTTTCCCAGCCTTTTAATTACAACACTTAAGGGACCACCTTATGTGTCCATCCCTGGCTCTTTTATATCAAGGCCTATCTGATGGTGCCTTTCCTTCTTGTCACAATCTCACTATTTAAGCAAAACACTGGCTATTCAGTAAAATTGAATAACTTCATTTTACTTACATGTGCCATACCCAGAGACTGAGAGAAACAGGATGACAGAAAAGCTCAAAAGAAGGGAAATGTGAGGGCAGTTACCCTATCAAGGGGGGCCTAGAGGAAGGTATTTTGGTTTACCTATTTCAGTGACTTTGTCTTGGGTCCACCTGTGCCAGAAGTCTTCTGAATTGTCAGCTGCATGCCAGGCATCCAAGAGATTTTTGGAGAAGATACTACTCCACATTCCTAGAAAGTGGGAGAGGTATAATAAGCAATGCAGATGTAAGCATAAGTTCCCTTAAAACTGCCTTCTGCTCCTTCCCCAGCTTTTCTCTAACTTTTTTATATTTCTATCTAATTTTTCCAGAAGTTCAGACATCTGTTTCAATGGTAGACTCAAAAGGTAAACTTATTTCAAAAAAAAATTCAAGGTCTTTTCCCTCTCACCATGTTTTACCTGGTTATCTGGAACTTTTTAAAAAATTTTATATTCAGTTGTCACGTTCCTATTTTCATTTCCTTTTTCCTTTGATAAAGAAATATTTTCAGCCAGCTCTTCTCTGATTCTCCTCTTTCTCACCCCACTGATTTCTTTTCAACTTTTTAATTGGCTTCCCAAGAGTGTCATAGATTTCCAACTTTGAAAAGCCTTTGCAAGATACAGGAGATGATGATGCCTCAAAAGCACTCACAAAGGTACATGACAACTTCTTTGTCATTTTAGTTTTTTTATCTCAGACCAAATGATAAAACCACTTTTGCTGGCAAGGGCAGTTGAATGAGTCTCAGGAAACACAGAATCATAGAACATCCTGAGTTGGAAGGGATCTACAAGGATCATCGAGCCCAACTCCTGGTCCTGCACAGGACAGCTCCAAGAATCACACCCTGTGCCTGAGAGCATTGTCCAAACTCTTTGAGCACAGGCAGGCTTGGTGCTGTGACCACTTCCATGGGGAGCCTGTCAGGCGACTGACCCAGTACCTCTGCTGCCTCATGCTAACAACAGGTTTCTGGGGCTGAATTCCTGAATCATTGATGTTTCTATTAAAATCTTGTCACTCCCCCAGGTTGGTGAGTTACCTTGCATGAAGCAGATTCGTGACTCAGGGAGTTTCTTCATCAAGCGACCCATGAAGAACTCGCTGCCAAAATCCTCTGCGCGGATGAAGGCGCCGTACTTCAGGAAGCCCACCTCGTAGGGTGTGAACTCCACCCACTCTGCCAACATGTGCACCAACAAGGTTAGCTCCACTACAGAAAATAGTCCAGTTGCCAGGTTTGGAATAAGCCTTTCAGGCATTGGCTCTCACAAGAAAACTGGCTTAGCACAGGTCCTGAGGAAACCCTGCTGACAGCCACTGCTGAACCAGCTGTCACACTGCCCACAGGTTTGCAGAAGAGCAAGGTCAGAGCTGGGGGAAAATTTAAATTCTTCTCCTTTTTATCTAGTGAGTATAAAATTTTCTCATGGAGGGTGGACTAGAACTCACATTGACTTCTATTGCATTTAGCCAGCAATGAAAAACAGAGTAATAGAATGGTTAGGATTGGAAGGGACTTTAAAAATCATATAGTTCCAAGTCCCAGCACAAACCAGAACATATATTAAGCAAACTTAAAGCTCTAGTGAATCACTTTCTTGAAGAATTCATATGATTTCTGAGACTGTGTCACAGAATTATGTTGTGTTGTAAGTCCGAAGTTAATACATGAAAATGCACAATCACATGCCAAGAGATTTTACAAAATACTGAACTCTTGACATGTATCGTGTGCCAGCCTAGACTCTTTACATTTCTGAACACTACTTCCCTGGGCTTGGAGTGAGAATTTGAAACAATTCATCATTATTTACAGTGTATCCCCACAGTGCACCTCCTTGGGTGAAAATATAGCTTTTCCAGAATTGAAACATTACCTCTGAAATCTTTGGTGGCAACTTTGTCCTTGACATTAAGAGCAAGGTAGATGGGCAGTGGATTCTGACCTTGGTTCACTGCCTGACGTTGATCAGAAAGTCTGTGGTGGCTTTTCTGGATTTGGAAAAAAACCCAAAGAGTTAGCTCATAATCAGTTCCTTGAAGACATCAGCTTATAAAGTCTAAGAAAATTTTCCTGAATTTTCTCCTAAATTTACTTCCATGTACTTGAATAACAGAGGAAAAGAAAGCAAGAACAATTTCTGTTGAGATAACTGGCTATGTTCAGCTTTCAGTATACAATGACAGCAATTAATTACTTCACATTCTGTTTTAGCTTTGTATGATTAAATGTAAGTTAAAATATACAGCATATCTAGGTGATTCAGCTGTTATCATGTATTATCATGTACTTCATTCGTTAATCATAAGAGTTCTTCAAGGCAGCATGTTAATGAACCTTCCAATCAAGCTTTCTTTTTTAACGTACCATATTGAAAATTAGCATCCACAGAGGAAAAGTCCTTGAGCTCTCCAATACTAATAACTTATAAGTGAAATGGTGATTTTGAGTATTCTTCAGCCAAATTAAATTCTAGCAAATTTTGCTATTATGCTAGGACTGAAGCTGGAAACACCGTGTGAAATACGATAGGAAATGAGAGTATTAAATTTTATCTGTTTCATCTAGACAAAATGTAAACCATGTTTACAGAATTTTTGAAAATTTTTGAAAACAGCTTTTTCTCCAGCTATCATCAGCCTGGAGAAAGTTTGGAAAGTTTTTGTTTGTGTCATTACAATAAAATTAGAAATTGAAGATCCTGAGAGATCAAATTCAAAGTAGCTGAAAGGCACCCACTGCAGCTAATATGTCTCACCAGCTCTGGATCTATATACTTTCTTATCACTAAGTCATTATGCTGTACATAAGGAGTACATCTGCAGTAAATTTAAGTTAAGAGTGCAGCTTGTGCAAATATTGCAGCAGTGGAGAGATAAAAGTATAGGACAAAAAAACCCACCTAAGAACCTTAAAATTTTCTTGCACAGCTGTAGCATTAATCAGCATTCTGGTTACTTTAAAGCTAGTCTGAGCATTTCTGCTACATTCAGTCACACTTCAGGCTCCAGTGTATGTAGACTGTGTCTTCAAGAGATTAATGTAAAAAAGTGGTGTTCTGCCTATGCACCAAGTACAGTGTTACTGACCAGTTGTTTCTTCCTAGGGGTCTAGTTTCTTGCAATAGTCATAAATATTAAGTCAGCAACTTTTTGAGAAGAAAGATGTATAGACATTACCCCATCATTTAACATGGCTTCAATCATGAGCCCCCAGAGATCAATAAAAGATGTTTTATGTCCTGCTTGGGTCCTTTGGCTCAGCTCTCTGTAATAATTCCTTAGACTTTTCAAGCAAAAAGCTCCCATCTTGCACTTGGCTGCTTGCTTCCGTGCTTCAACAATTACTTCCCCAAGATCCTTACGTGACCAATCAGCATCTTCATACAGCTTTGTCATTGTCCTGCAGACAGGAAACATGATAGAATGCAGGGAGAAATGAACAGAATGCTTTTGAAATTCAGAGAATACACTTTGCAGAGTTTGGGGCACTTATCATTTTATCTTTTAGTTACTCTTCTCTTTGAGCTTACTTAGAGCAGAAATGCAAGTCTAAAGCCAACCAGTCAAAAATCACTTAATCTGAGATCCAGCACAAGCAGCTACACCAGCTGTCTCTGCTGTTTCTGACAAACAGTAAATAACAATAAAGGATCACTCCACATAGGATTACGGATGTTTACACATCCAACAAAGTCTCCTCTTTTGGTTAGGGATAGGTCACGATGCACAATAATCCTTTCATAGGTGATCTTGGCACTCATAGCCCAAAGAAGGAAGCAATAACTCAGTTGATCACCTTTACCCTCTCTGAAACCAAACGTGGCCTTTTCTTAACACAGTAAGATCCAAACAACAGTATCAAAATGACTCCTCACCATGTTGTGCCAGATGAGCCACTGATGTATGAAACACAATCCAGAACACGCAACTTTTGGAGACCCAAAATGCTGCCATACATGGCAGTGAGTGCTCTTATGCCACATCCTGCTGTGGTCACAGCCACTATAGGCACCTGTTAAACACACAAAAAAAAAAAGCAGAAAGCATAGATGAAAGGGTGGCATTAAGGCACAAATGATGTCAAAATATTACAGAAATGCAAAAGCAGCATCCAGACACTAGTAAAATAAAACACAAATTATGAGATAAAGCAGCATTGCTCTGTGCTATACATCCTATGTCTTGGAACTTCAGGGAGGATTTTTAAGAAACACAGAGCAAACTATTGCTTTGAAATACCTTCAAATAACTCACTTGAACGCTGAGTGGAAACAGAGATTTTGCTTATCTACACAGAGCTGAACTCTCCAGCTGAGATCGCTCTGGTGGCAAAGTGTCCTGGAGGACGAGCTGATGTTAATGATCCTCACTCCTTATCCAGATGTAGGTAAAAAAATCATCCCTCATCTCCAGGCTTGAGGGAAAGGAGAGAGAAAAATCCCTGCAGAGTGCCGTTAACTGCTTACCTCATGTTCTTGCAGATCTTCCTCCAGATGAAGAACATCCTTTAGTGCAGCAGCAACTACCTTCTTCCGATTTTGCAAGAAATTCTGTTCATCTGTGCAGAGGTCAAACCCCAGGCGGGCATCAAGGTTTCTTGGTCTGAAACATAGACCCTGAGTCCTGAGACCAGGGCACAGATACTGTTAGATTATTAGTCACTCTGGACAAGTCCATCTGTGCTTGTGTGTGTTTACAGTTTGTGGACAGTAAAATACAATAAATGAGAAAGAAAAACACCACAGACAGGCCTCTGCTAATTGCTGTAGCTGAAAATGAGAACGCAAATCGGAAGGCAGAGCAGATCATGACACACCGTCCTGTTATGGTATCTACAACAGGCTTCCGGTTTTATTTGCTCATATAATAAATTTTTCAAGTTTCAGTAGTGCTGCCATGCACCCTATAACTAGATAACCATGGTCAACAGGCACTGCAGCTGTGAGACTAGAAAAACAGCTACCATGCCTTGAAGTTGTTTTGTTCATGTAATTCAGAAATGTGATTTCTTTGCAGATCTGGTCTCTCCATCTGTGGGCATTATAGTGCACACAAATCAAGACTTATTGCTGAGATACACTAGCAGCTTGAAAATTTGGAGGACAGGGACCCATGATTTCATTTACCATCAATTTAAAAGGAGAACCTCACAAATAAAAGCCTACGACCCAATAATGAACTCACACATCTGCTCCCAACTGAGCCTGCATTGAACCCTGCTGATTTCAAATAAGCTTTGTGTAGGACCAAATGCCTCCCAGTTATAGGATCAGGTCTTGCTGGAGACTCACTTACCATTCATTTGCCTTTGTGTACAAGTCAATTGTCCTGTCCTGAAAATCACAATACAAACAGTGTGAGCATGCTCAGGTCGTTACTCCTGCGCCTTCCTCCCCCACTCCATCCAGGGCCTGAGTTTCACCATCTTTGAACACAGCAATGTGGCTGGAGAATCTGGCCAGAAATGGTTTGGACTTTGAAAGACCTTCACAAGTTCCAGCACTATCTGGCTTGAATCAAAATAAGCCATTCACCCAAGCTAGGTGGGCTCAGGGCGCCTCAGCTTCTCATAGTTTAACATTCATTTTTTGGGAAGGTTGTTGAAAGCTGGGCATCTGAACTACACTCATATGGATGATCTCTGTTTTATCTTCTACTTCAGGCATTCCCTTTGTAAATACAAGTCCTATTTGTCATGTCCATTACTGTTAGCTTGCATACTGCATTGATGAACGTACGTATTAGACACGTCCTGAGGAATTCAGTTTAAACTCAGAACAGTGTTGCACAGGGCATGCCTGGAGCCACGTGCAGAACAAAAGAAAAAGTAAGTATTGCATAGTTCAGAGTGGCTGTCATTCACATCTTACATGGTAGTATGCTTCATGTCTGAGGGGGACTGAAACACTGAGCTCTAAGACTAATCATCCACCAAACTGAATGCATATTGGGCTGGTTTCTGTTAAGAAAGGCTTGTTCTCACCTCTCCTATGGCTATTTTCTCCTGTATAGGAAGCGAGTTCAGAGGTAGAGTCACAGATTCATTCATATCCCTTTCATTTTGACTTGACATAGACTGGGAAAAAAAAAAAAAAAAAGGGTAAGNCAACCCCCCCCCCGCCCCTGTTTCACATACAGGCACAAACCAATTCCCTGCACACAGGTGCAGGTGTTAGAGGTTCCCAGTGGCAGAGCTACCTGTTAGCAGTGCTCACGTACCCTGCTGAGCCGCCTCCGCCGGGGCAGCGCCACAGTGAGCGTAGACTGGTTGTACTTGATGCAGTGGAACCTGGCCGGGGACGCCGGGCACAGGCAGGAGCTCAGCGTGTGCGTCTGCGTTCCTTCGTACGACCCGTCCACACTCAACGCAAACTTCCTCTCTGATGAAAAGGGGTTTCAAACTTCAGTTCTTCGAAAAATGCGGATAATTTGTTTGCACAGTAACGTAATGAATGTTTTTCCTAAAGCAATGACGTCATTTTGATGCCCAGATTATAGGAAGAATAAATAGACTGACTGATCTGAGGGTTTCAGGTTTAGAGATGGTGTACAGAATGTGCCATGTAGTGACTGTTGCTATGGGACCACTGCACTTAGATATATATGTGATAGCTGAGACCACTGCTCTGCTCATTAGGTAATGATTCACTGCCAACCATAGTTTGGGGGGACACCCTCTTCTGAAAGTCTGAAATATGTAAAATACCTTATTATTATACCAGCACAATGTTTTAATATTACATACTGTCTTAATGCTGAGATGCTTTGAAAATTTCAGGCTTCTGGGAGGAACATGGGTTTTTTGTATCAGACCACAGTTCTCTTTGGCATCAGTTAAGTCTCAGTCTCTCTATCATGTTTCTCTTTCCTTAAACATGTAATATTTAATTTGAAATATTTCTAGCACTTTCAAAATAATATTTTTCATGTAAAAGGTGTCAGATATGTCTGTTCAAGTAATTTTAAATGGTCTTTATATAGAAAGATATCGACCCACAAGGTTCAAGGTGAAATATATTCTGTAAAGCTACACACCCCAAAGTATATAGTTAGCCTTCAAAAGGATTACCTCACTTAAGCAATTTCAGTCACATCTAGCAAACTTTTTCTCTGAGCTCAACTGGATCATCCAGGTGCTTAAGCAGTGTGCTGGATTGGGGTCATCATGAGATGTCAGAATGAGATACTTTAAAATTTGTGTAGGAGGCGCACAGTTCCACAAGTATGGACTTGACATGGCAGTGATACACTGCTTGAAGTGTGCAGCAAATGTCTCTGTTAATATACTGCCTGTCGTGTGTTTCACCCAGTGGCATATTTTATATCGATATACCTAAAGAAATTTTATTAAGTTAGATGTTAAAAGAAGCCCAATTCTCATTCTGCCCATTTTCGTTGTCCCAGAATCCAGAACCAACAGGAATTAGCTTTAGTTTAGGACCTAAAAAACCTCACTTCCTTGCATAAATGCTTTGGAAAAATCGAAGTATCTGGCAAAAATGTCACTGCAGAGGAAAATATTTTGTGGGGAAATTAGACCAGGTGCTCATCTTACCACATCCAGGAATAATCTGTGTATTTTTGATCAGCTATAACCCCCTCCACAAGTCACTGGCACCAGTGTCTTGCATCCTAAATAATTTTAAACCAGGATGTTCAAGTGTAAAACACTGAGTGCTTCTGCCATTAAGTGGCAACCTGATTTGCTCTGTAAGTCAGTGACAGGCTCACCCATTGTGTCCTTCCTCAGCCTCCCATCGTTCACCTGCACGTCCAAACAGGAAACCTCACGGGACTGGAAGAGACAAGCGGGGCAAGGGACAAAGGCATTCACTGTCAGCAGAGCTCTGCCTCCTCCAGGCCACTGGACAGGTACCCACAGGGTCTTGGGGCATGCACCTCAGGGGAGAGGTGGTGCCAGCCTGTGACCTCGCCACCAGGTCTGGGGAGATGGGCTGGGACTTCCCCATGGGAAATAACACAATGCATAGAGGTGAGGAAAGAGAGGGCATCTGCTCACTCTGCCTGCCAGAGTGGCCCTGCAAGGGCAGAGGGAGGAGCAGTCACAGGAGAAGGCTCTCCAAAGAGGGTGCCCAGCTCTCCCTGGGCAGAGGGAGGGATGTCATACCCCTGAGCTCAGCTCAGTTTACACAGAGGCAAGCACTGGCAGCAGTTCACAGTCAACACAGCTCTAACCTCTCCCAGTGTGAGTCCTAGCTGGGACCTCATGGGAAAGCTCCAGCCTTAGGCTGTGTCTTGGTTTGTGCCTCCATGCCACCACAATGGCCTGGTGCCTTTAACTCTAGCTTTGCAACAAGCATTCCTATACAGCAGGGAAAAATATTATGAAATAAAAATTACCACTAGAACTCCATTAGTAACGATGTTTTCAGGAGGATCTGGACTGAAAGACAAAATGAAATACAGTCTATTCAAAACCAGAACGTTTTTACTTTTCTCCTTTTTTTTTTTTTTTTTTTTTTTTTTTTTTTTTTTTTTTTTTTTTTTTGACTCTTCTTTAAACATTATTTCATTATCTTTACCTTTAAAAGTCCACCTTGGGACAGGCAGCCCGGACAAACAGTATCAGAAATTCCCCATGGACATTCAATTCAGTTTACCTCTCGCATGTTAGAGTCTGAACTTTATAACATTTGTGGACATCCCCCCAAGAGAGGAGCTCCTCCTCACTGTATCAGACAGGAGCATTTTCTGACACATTGAAGACAATTTACACAGGGGTGGCATAACCCCGCTATTGCCCAAAATTGTTCAGTTCAAACCTGTGGAATCAGAGCTAAAAAGCTGCTGAATTCATCCAACATGCCATAA
>VZTR01030112.1:620030-656054 GCA_013400775.1 Chaetops frenatus
GGGGGGGGGAAATTATCATTTGCCTTAAAAATCAGCAGCACTAGGACTGATCTACATGCTTATTCTCTCCATTACCTGTACAGTCAGCAAAGAAACACAGAAAAAATAATTCTTATGACAGAGCAAACATCTGGGATCCCACAGTAAGGAACAAGAGGGGAAACTTAAAACTTCCTCCTGTGTAGAATGTGCCTTTCAGCTTGGTGAGCAGCTGCCATCAGGGATATCTCCCACCAGCACGTGTGTTTTCCTCTCTGTGTGTCTGGATGCCCAGTGTAGATGCATGTATACCACGCACCATCATGCATTCTTTCTACATTAACCACTCTACCCAAAGTTACCTTCTGTTTTATTTAGATGTTGACAGTTCTAGAGGCTGCAAGTGTGAACTGATTTGTAGCAGTAACCTTGTGTTCCATTCTTACACCTCCGCCTATTTCATTTTACACACCTGCTTTCCATTGTGAATTCAACCTCCAGCTCCTCTTTTCCCTGCAAAAGAAAATTAAGGCAGTCACTGCAGCTCAGTCTCCTGTGAAGAGAGATACCCTACAGGAATCTCTGCCTTCCAGGGGTCTCTATAAAGCAGTGTCCACCTTTTATTACTGCACATGCCACAGACTTAACTTCCTTCATGTTGCATCTGTTCTACTTCTAGTATCATATACTTCTAGCATCTTATCCATTAATTTAGCAGACTCCTAGAGCAGGCCTTGCAGGACAAGTGGAGTGCATACTGCAGTGCCTCTTGGTGGCTGCTCCCCTCTGCTCCCTCTTGGTGTACTCTCCACACAAGCATATTCTCACCTGACCACACCCTCTTTGCTTTGTCCTTGAATTTTTATCCATACCTGTGGATTCAGCTGGAAACTTAGCTGAATGTTTTCTCCAAGCTGGATTTTGGAGACATCAAAGAAAACAGTGAGGAGATGGTCATCTTGAGTTACTTTGTCCTCGTCACAAACTTTAAGTTCCAGAATGTTCTGGAGAAAAAAATAAATAAATATGAAAGGTTTAACAAATATAACATGTTACAGATATTTCATTTTAGTTGAAGAAACTTGGGAAAGGATTTACAGAATGAAAAAACAGAAATATTGCAGTTGCTCTCTGTGTTGATTATGCGGGCAGATACAGTCTTATCAAACCATCAAAATCTCAATAAGCACAGTAAGAGAGTGTGAACACTTCACAAGGGATCTCAGAAAGACCCATGGAGTCAAAGGGCTGTGTGGTATGCTTGGTATCTGGTAAAAATAGCTGTTGGAGGTGTCTGCATTCTTACCTTAACCTGGCTCTGGATCGTGAAGTGGAAGGTCTCGTTCCACGTGGGGTTCTTGCTGTTCTGGACAGTCTTGGTGCGGAAATGCTGCACTGAAGCTGTTGGCAGGCTCAGGCTCACATAGCAATCAGACTGACTTACTGTTGAAGACAGGGAAAGCAGGAAAACAATGGACCAGTGAAACAATCTAGTCCCCTGTAAGGCAGTGCCCTGTGTGCATTTTTAAGCTCTGCACACAAAAGAATACACAGAATTTAGGCCTGGCACTAGCTAAGGTACCACCAAGCTGCTGCTAGACAACCATCTTGCTTACTACTGTGAAATCCTGTCAGTGTGCTCTTCTTGAGAACTACTTCTTTTCAATTCCTGAGGAAAAAAATAGCAGTTGTGTTGCTGAAGAGCCATCCATACACACAGGGGTACATCCACACAGCAGCCTCACAGGGCTGGGCACCGTGGGCATTAGCAGCTGTGACAGGACAGAGCCTGGCTCCTACACACTGGGCTTCCACAGGGAAGCATGAACATGCCTTTGTGTGTCTAGAGTAGCTCTGTCTGTAAATTCTGTCTTGCCTGCTTTCTGAGCATCCTTTCTTTCCTCAAGGACCTCTGTCTGCCAATGCAGAGGAGGCAAGAGCTCAGTGCATTGAAGATTCCCATGAAGCACAGAAGGCAAGTCTCCTATCAGAGCATGTTATTTCAGTCTGTTCTCGTCCCTTACAGAAATTTAAAGAAGAAAGCAACTATAGGATTTCTCAACAAAAAAAAATATATATAAAGAAAAAAATTCAATAAAAGATTAGTCACCTCTGTAGATGAAATTAATTTATTTTATCCTTCCGTGAAGAAGATTATAAGAAAAGCACTGAATTATTGAACAATTTGATGGATAATATTCGCTCTGAGAAGCACCAGTACTAGGGCAGAGTTTCCAGCAACAAAGCTGTATAAGAAAAGGTACTGCCTAATGTCACTCTGTTCACCTGCATCTCTATGCCTCAGCCAGAGCGGCAAAGGTATTTGCAACACTTCATGTGCAGGTGGAAGCTTGTCTGTGCTTCCCAGCACACAGCGAGCTGACATTGCTCTGCTGTTTCCATTCAAGGTATGTTCAGGTCATAAAGTTCACCTATTAGTTCTTATGTTTCCAGATACAGGGAGGGCAGCTGAAGTGTTTTTGTTTTCCTTTCTCAGCTGGAGCAGCCAGTTGTAAAGTGTGGCTTCCCACCTGAACTCCATTGTAGGAGCTTTTAGTAAGGAAACAGTGGTTAGCAGCAGTCTGCAGTGCTTGAATCATCAATAAGCACTTTCCTTCTGAGGTCAGAATAATCTGCTGGCAAATACTTCTGTCATCATTATTAGGAAATAAAAAAGCAAATATGAATCATTAGATTTATAATCTTGTGGACGTACACTCAAAAGTCAGGGATGGTGACCCTACAGAACATGATGTCTTAGTTAGGGATGACAACTTACAAGTGTCAAAGATAGCATGAGGAGTATTGCCATAAATGCCAATCCCATTAGTAGAATTGTATTTCCTCTATTTGTAATGTCATGTATTCAAGCATTCCTGCCATTGCATAGGAGACACACCTTCATCTCAACAGCATCTGAATAGGCTTAAATCTTGACACTTAGTTTTACTGGAAGACATAATTTTGAAAAACACAAAATAATTGACTTGGTCCATTACTGACTCCCCATATGTAACACAAGAATTAACAAAATCAGCTTTTTTTTTTCCCCCGACTTCTCTGAGGTTTAAGTCATCTTTTCTCAATAAACCTGCATGAAAGAAGAGTAACTTTGACTGATGAAGTAGTTTTCATATGTATTAAGCTGTAGGATTTCTAAAAAAACATCAAAACACATAGAAGTCAGCTGAGCTTCTAACAAGTCTAATAGCTCCCAAACTTCTGCATGCATGCAGGAAACGTCCCTATAAAAATCTTTTTTGGCCCTTGGGAAGCCCAGACTGACATTAGCACAGATTGCTGTTGGCTCTTGTCCCCATTAGAAGGATCCGAATGGGTAAGTCTGTCGGTGAACCAAATTTTATTTCATTGACATTTCCCAGTTAGTAATACATGTTCTGACTTCATCTGTTGCATAGAACAAATCAATTGACTTTTGTCTGTAAGAGGTCACTGTTTGCTACTGCACTGTATCATCCACCTTTAGGAAATAATTACCTGTCAGACAGCAAAGCCCTATCTTTTCATTTAGATCTCTGACTTTCTCTAGGAGACTTCAGACAGCCACTAAACAAGCCTGCTTCCCTCTTCCCATCTGCAAAATGTGTTTGGTGATGCCCTTTGTGCTTCAGAAGTGTCCTCTGAAACCTAATTACCTCTTGTTTGTAAAGTATTCTCCGGGTGTTAAGAGGGAGGCATTTACAACACCCAGGAACCATTTTTACACATCTCTGATACCTCAGGCTGGTGTTCTGCCTGACCACCTCCAGGTATAAGCAGGTGTGTGAGAAATGGCTCTCCACAGCCTATCCTGTGCCCTGCCTGGTCGGTCTCACTGCAATACCCCCAGAGCCTTGGCATGCACACGTGCGAGGCTCCCACTGCCAGCCACGTGCAGCAAACCCCACCGCCCTGAGACCTCAGCCTAACCACCACCTAACCACAGCACCTGGGCTCTCTCTCTCTCCCACAGGATGCACAGGGCACAGCATCACACCTGTCACCTGCTGGGCCCCTCCCCTGGACCACGACATAGCTGTGTGAATAGCTGTCAGACGTGCTTGGGATGGCAGCCGTGGTATTCCTGTGGGGCAATATCCGGCCAAACGCAGGTGTGGCAGCAGGTATTTATGAAAGCACGGTCTCCTCGTCCACTCATTACACTAAGTGTCTAATTATCTTCCAGGATAATAGCAGGCAGGACTGGATCTTAATTACTCTTTGCCATTAGGAAGCATTACAACAACATGACCCATGCTGAAAAACACCACTGCCACAGCCCCATGCTGAATCCTGAACAGCAGGGCACCCACTCATCTGTCCCAAGCTGAAATCTCACCTGCCTCATGGAGAGCCCAAATTCAAGCAGGCCTCAACCAAACATTTCAATTTTAATTCCATCTCCTTTTTTTGATGTTAATAGCTGCAACCTTCAGCCCACCTGTAACCTGGGCAGAAGCCTCAAACATCCTTCTCCTCATGGATGGCCTTTGTCTCCTCACTATTGGGATACAAAGGACAGATAGCACTCTGGACATAATTAGCATAAGAGATTCGATAATCAAGATGCCTTGGCAAGAGAAAACAGAACTGTGAGGATTAAATCAAGGCAGCTGAAGATTAAACCAAGGCTTACCAGAAGAGAAAATTACATCAACTTCTTCAAGCAAGAGATGTTGTAAAATGCATAGGTTTGTTTATGTGATTATTAACCCAATCATTGTAGTAAAAAATTATTAACCTTCCTAGAATAGCATATAAACATGTGTAGTCCACAATAAATTTAGATTCTGACCACAACCAGTCAGTCTCTTCATCTCTCTTCGTCGCTGATACCTCACTGTTTCTGGGAGGTAGATTTTTTCATTACACTTCTGGCATACTTTTTTCTTATTGTGCTGAAAGGACCTGAACCAAGAATATGGTCTCAAACACTGTTTGCCCAGAGCATCTCCTGGACACAGTCTCCCTGCACTTGGATCTAGCCTAGTCAGTTAATAGGAGCATTTTTCATCTCTTTCTCCCACTTCATAGTAGTATCTGGCTGAGGGCAGGGGGACAGGTCAGCATTGCTGTCTTCTACAGGGTGAAATATTAGATAATTGATGTCATGAAACTTTTCATATTCTTTTTAAAATAAGAACATGGGCTATTTCTGTGGCCTTCCAGAAGGCCATTTACAGACTATCAGAATTTGTTCTGTCCAAGATCAGTTTCTGTCCCCAGAGAGAATTCAATATTCATTTTCTAGTAGGTAAACTTCAAGAAAAAGCTATCACACTTTCTCCCACCCTGCCCTTCACTCAGGGTGGAGCACCCTACAAGTATCCCTAAAATGGTATTTATGTAATCTCATTTACATCCTTCCTTAAAACCCTCCTTTGTTGAGGTGTTGCTAAACAACCTTCCTTGTTTGTCTTTGTCAGTCTACATCCTCTGATTTTATAATCATATTTCATGCAGCACCTAGAACAATAAGCTGCTGGTGTGTGATTGCAACTGCTTAAATGGTGAAGTAAGTAATAAATAGCAATGCAACAATAACAACAGTGAAAGAACAGAACACCAGAGGAAGTCTGCATGTTCCTGCAATAAGTATCATGGTGGAACACAGTTCCTCAAACAATAATGTATTTCACTAACTATATTTCTTTCCTGGATCTGAAGGGACCTTGAAATGAATCGATCTCATATGTGGCAGAATTGCTACTGCAATTAAAAAAAAAAAAAAAAAAAAAAAAAAAAAAGTTTTGTTAAAAATTTGAAACATATTTAATAATTTTATAAAATATAATACCCAAATTTATGTCTTATATAAAAAAAATCCAAAACTTGAAATTTCCAGAATCAAAAAGCATAGTTTAAAAAAAACCCCAAAACTGTAAAAGCTTTAAAAATACCATTTTTTTACTAAGCAAATGATGAAGAATATTTTTAACTCTATACTGGTCAAGGTCCATTTAGCCAAGGGCTCACATTCAATGTCCACTGAGGGGTCTTGGGCATTTTCAGGAAGCAGAGAATGATGGCTTAAAATTGCTGAACTTTTTATCTCCATACAGTAGCATACATTCACATTGTTTAACCCTAAACACTGTTTCCTTGCTTTTCCATTTGTTAATTCCAATTAAGGACTAAATTTCTCTGCAGCATCTTGGTTTTTAGTCCCTTTGCCCACCTTTTTTTTGGGAAAGATCTTTGGTGCCAGAGGACATTATGCATCATATTTAGAGATGGGTGTCTAAGGAGAGTTTAGGAGGGAAAACTTCATTTAATGCTCTCTCAGCCATCACAATTTAAAATACTTCCTGAGCCTACTTTCACTGGATTTTTTTCTTCTATGAACTTGTCCAGACTCTGCCTGCAACCTGCATAAACTTTGGCATTTGTGGTCTCCTGCCATGGGGAATTCCCAAGCTGGCTCACATGCTGTGAAAGGCCATGTCCTTCTGTTTGTTCCAGAGCCATGGTGGTTGCCCAAGGTGAGCAGTTGATCTTGAAATTTGAAAATTGTCAGCAGACAGGGATGTATTTTTAAGGGTGGGTTGGATTGATGCACATCCAAGTCTTACCCCATTAGGGAATCAGGACACACCCAAATCTGGGAACTGGCAAGCAATCACAGGTCCAGGAATATCAAGAGCCCCAATGAGCCTGATGAGGATATGGGTGTGCTCAGTGAGAAAAGGGAATGTGGAGAACACAAACAAGGCACTAAGTTATCAATGGTATCAGATATGCATTAATACACAAGTGGGAATTTGTGTTATAAATTACTGAGGGATCAGTGGGAAGGGTGCATTAAAAAGATTTGGGGTTTAAAAAGCAGAATGCAACACTTTAAATTGTCTTAGTTAAAAATACTCTCTTATGCACTGAAGTCCTATTAAAGGTCTTTTACTATCTATTCCATAAGAGATGTTTGTGAGGTTTTGAGATTCTCTTGTTACAAATTATTTTTCCAATCTTTACTACCTGGAAAATGGAACAGATAGACCAATAATAAAGTTAACCAGCAGCAGTAGGTTGGGAGACCTTTCAATGGATACTAAACAAAGTGATCTGAAAACTTCACAGAGACCTAGTGCAAGGCTAGGCACAATTGGCAAGAGACAAAAGAAGCCAATTTAAAATGTCAGAAATTTGTAAGGTGAATGAAAAATAGGTGACACTTGCCAACTCATTCTATCCATAAAAGTTTGCAGGAAAAAGAATGTAATAAAAACAGGACTGGGAAAAGAAAGAATGAGGAAAAAACCAGTGTTAGGAAAATGGTCCTATATAGAATTCTACTTTGCTGGTGATGGAGGACAAGTGCTTCTGAATTTGTAAAGATGTGTCAAGCTAATCTCTAGGGAACTGTAAAGATGACTGAATCAACTCAACAATACTCCCCTGGTTTTACACAAACCAGCAAAATTTTGTTCATATTATCTCAGCTCCCTTTTGCTGCTTCTCAGTGGAACTCCTATAAAGTTATGAACATCCAATCTGCACTAGCTTTTACACTGTCAGCAAAGTTAAGCAGAGATTAAATTAATTCATTTAAACTTTTGAAATATAGGTTTATTTTATATGAGAAAGAGCCTGCCATTGAAATTTGTGACTTCCTGGCTGCATAGAAAAATATGTCCACAAACAGCAAAAAGAAAATCTTTCTGATAAGTACAGCTGAAAAATTTCACACTCCTTAAAATAAAATGTTATTTGAATTAAGCAGCTGTCAGTCAAAACTAGATCCAAAAATTAAACATAAGCAAGGCAGTGCTCCCTGACTTGTATGATTTCCTTATCCTATATGATCAAATGTCCACAACAAGCAAAACATTCACCTTTTGCAAGTGTTTGCCCTGGTTTTTATATGCAAAAATTCCTCCCCTCCATAATCACTTCTGTCACTCAAATTGCTCCTTTAGAAATCTTTATGGGCTGGTGGGACACAGCTTGGATTGGGAAGCAGAAAAGCCTGAGCATTTCACTGCCTGCCCCGTGCCCTAGAAACTTTCTAGTATTGAATAGGACAGCATCAAAACATAATAAACTCCATTCAGAACAAAAACAGCTTAAAGATGAGAACAAAAACATTGATCTAGATGAGCAAAAGGTAGAGAGGAAGTTTGGTAAGCTCATTGTCATGCAGATGTTTTAATGGAACATCATTATCTAGGGAGATATCCAAGGGTTGCAGTTTTCCACACTTCTTGTTTCAGTTCAGTGTGCATATCTGTACATTCAAATAGGCTTTAGCTATAGGAATGGATTTCTCTCCAGACTATAACTGAGCTTAAATATGCTTTCCATGCTGTAGAAATAGTCCAGTGGGAAGGTTCATATGGATTCTTCTTCCCCATACATTCATCAACAACAAAGCATCTTACTACTCACTAAAAATCAGAGTGAGAAACTCTTCTTCACATATCTTTGGTCTCTAGACAACCTGTTGCAGAACTTGAGGCAAATAATGTTGGAAAGGCACAAAAATATCTTGTCCTGGATCTTTTTAAGTTAACAACTCTATCTCGGTCCTGTTTATACAGAAACTTTCTGCATTCAGGCCTTTCTATATCTATAAATCAACAGATGTAAGACAGTGAGCTATCTCCTCAGGTAAGAGGAGGTGGTTGTCATTCAAGCAATTTTTTTCTAATGTTTTGCAGTTCAGATATTTATGGAACATTAATAAATATCTACATAACTATAATTCCTAGGCAGTTTATAAAAGTATTTCAGAATAGAAAAGCTAACTGTGAGCCATGCCTATTGCTGAATGAAATTTGATAATCCATTAGAGGTGTCAAGTGTGCAGTCCTGAGCTCACATCAAATATTCTTTGATAGGCCTGGGGTTACACAGGGTGGACTTCACTGTAAGAAGGAGCCATGGAAAGAAAGTTCTTATTGCAATCTTTCCTGTGAATTAAAAAACATTTATTTGCAGATTCAGATGTGAAATATTTTATGCAAACATGTTCTGCATTACAACGGGTTGCTAGGTTTCAGTGTTACATTGACAAAGATATAAGAAGAAATAATGTCTTCTAACTGTGTTGCCTCATCTTCAGCATACCAGGATCACACATCTTCTAGCTTTCTCCTTTTAAATATAGTCTGCAGTGTTTATATACTCAGAGTAGTTTTACAAGCATGAGGGTGCTCCAGGGGTATAGCAAAGATACTCACACAAGTCTGCTTTCCTGGCATTTTTCATCTGAATGATTTTTACTGTGAGCAAGTTGCATGGAGATGGTTCTGTCTGTTGAACAGCACACAAAATACATGGGATGAGAACACAAAAAAAGGAAGAACAGAAGCATAGTCGGAGATAGAACTGAATTAAGTGTTTCAGTTCCAAACAACAAAAACATTTCTAAACAGAGGTTCCTCCTTTTGCATTGACTTCTTCCCAGAAGGTTTGTAGCCAGGTGTGACCACAGGCCAAACCTCTGATGTCCTCCATTTTCCACTCTGAGGAAACTTGTGGTAACCCTCAACTTGAGGTATCTGACTCTTACAACCCAACCTCATAGAAAGGCGTGATAAAGAATCTTGCTGTGTTATTAATACAGCTGACACACATCTTGGTCTGAGAAAATTCACAGGATGTCATATATATCCATTATATTTCACAACAAACAGCAAACAATCTAGAAGGGCAGGAATTAGTAACGATATCATGGTGTAATGATGCTGCTCATCAGTTAATTTATAGCCACATAATTAGATTCTTATGTCTGATATAGAGCAGTGCTGGCTTTTAAAAAATTAGAACCTGGAAAGGGCCATCCAGAGACTTACCCCAAACTTCTCAGGAGGAGTGAGTGAAAGCCACAACTCTGTAATTACTTCTCTGTGAATAATTTAGTTCACTCAATCTTTCTGGAAGCATAACTCCCAGGAAAGTATCAAAGGAAATAATTTCAGCTTTCCAGTACTTAAAGGGAGCTTATAAACAAGAGGGAGAGTGACTTTTTATGCAGCTAGTTATAGCGTGAGAGGGAACTATTTTAAATTAAAAAAGAAGAGATTTAGACTAGATATTAGGAAGAAATTCTTTACTCAGAGAGTGCTGAGGCCCTGGAACACATTGCTCAGAGGAGTTGTGGATGCCCCATCCCTGGAAGTGTTCAAGACCAGGTTGGATGGGGCCTTGAGCAACCCGATCTGGAGGGTGATATCTCTGGCCCTGGGGATGGGGTTGGAGCTAGGTGATTTTTAAAGTTCCTTCTAACCCAAGTCTTTTTATGATTCTGTGATTTTGGGAAACCACCTAAACCTAAAAGTGGTTACCAAAACACACTTATCAAATCTGTGAGGAAATTGGTTTGATTTTGTCATCTTCTCATCTTAAGCAAGGATTAGACAAACATGGTACTTAATATGTAGGGGCTGAAGTTGAGGTATTTTTTTCCCTAGATAATTATCCTGCTCAAAGGCATAAAAATTTCCCATTTATGCTCTAAATGACCAAAAAAAAAAAAACAAAAACAACAACAACCCACCCAAAATCCAACCAACCAACCAAAAAATAATAATAAAACAACACCCCACCAAAAATCCCATCAGCAACAGACAAACCAACCCCAAAAAACCTCCAACAAAACCACACCAAAAACACAAGAGGACCAAAATGGAAACACGAAAACTGAGTATTGATGCAAGAAGGACGTATAAGAGACAGTTCATGCACTTTACCTACAGAGCAGGGAGTATCACTGCAAAAAATATATAGATCAGTATATGACAATACATTACCATTCATTCCCTTATGCCCCAAAACTGGCACCATTTTAAGGGATCTATATTTAACACCTCACACAATATTAGTTTCCTGACTTTCCCTATACATTCATTGATCCTTATTTTTCCTTAGTGTGTTGTTTTGCCTAGCCCAGTTGGGTGGAAGCAAAAAAGTATCTTTTTTTTTAGATTGGGAATTTTCAAAATGGTAAATTACTACACCATTAAAGTTTTTGCATTCCTGAAGGCCAAAACACAAAATTAGTGACAAAATCCAGTCAGAAAGAAACCCTGCTTTGCTCTCAGCCTCTGTGCTCAGGATAATTCTCAGAGCTGAAGATACAAGAGGTGAAACATCCCCTCCCACAGCAGGTCCCCTCTGCCCCCAAGGGCAGCCTGCCCAGCTCATTGCAGAGCCTCCTCTTGCCTTTTCTTACCTGGCTCTTGCTGTAGAACAGCCCCATCGTGGTCTCTTCCCCGTGTGAGCCAGGTGTGAAACGTGGTAGTGGATGTGTCCAAAGGAGTCTCAGGCAGGCAGCTCCTTGTGCTTTAAGCAGCCAGGAGCCGGCAGGCAGGTGTGTGTGAGTGCCTGACTCAGCGCAGCCTCACCCTGCCACCACCACCTGAGCACTCCCTGGCTCCTCCTCCTCCTCTTCCTCCTCCTCCTCCTCCTCCTGCCCAGCAGCTGAGTGCGGGCTGTACATCTGCACCAAAGCACCTGGCCCTGGCACTGCAGAAGAGTGGTCTCTGCTCTTGGAGTTAGAGGGAAGACTGAAAAGTGATCTTCCCTTCAAGGTTATAGGCACTGAGCAAAGGCTTTACCCTTTTAAGCATCCTCATCACTTTTTGAGGAGGCCACAATGCCCTTGCCCGCAGGTGAGCTGTCAAACTGCAGTCCCTTGTGGGGAAGTGACCGACTGGCAGCAGCCAGGGACCGTCTGGCTGCCCAGGACTTCCTTGGCCAAGGGCATCCAAACAGACCAATGTGCACACAAAAGCCTTTGTGCAGCTTTTGTTGCTTAGAGAGAGTTCACCGTCTTTGCCTAAAGACACATCGTCATCCTCATCTCACCTTCCATTTTGCTCTATTCAGACAGTAAATTGTCTTTCAGCCAAGCAGATATTGCAGTGACAAATATTGCATGGAACAATTCCCAAGTCACCTGTTGAACCTGTAAGAGAGTTTCTCTTGTAAAGAAAAAGCTTCACAAGCTCACTCACTTTCTCAAAAATTTTAATTCATGCATCTGAATTAAGATGCTTCAGTGAATGACCTCTAAGAGTATATATTTGGGAGGGTGAAATGAATGCTGAAAGCAATGTTAATTACTCCTCATGTTCTCACATATTCTTTATGTCTTCACATTTATAAGGGATAACTGCACAGGACAGTACACAGCATATGAGGTGGTCCCAGCCTCATTGAGGGAGTAAACAAAATTAGTACACAAGAATGAAAAAAAAAAAAGGGAGTTTGGATTTTGGTTTTGTGTTTTTAAAACCATCCTTGCCATTATAAAAATTAACAGATCAATCAATTTCAAAAAAAATCTAATTTCACTTTGCAATGAATTGAGAACCCACGGAAAAAGGTAACTTTGCTGACATAATATAATTTTAATTTCCTAAAATATTTGGCACTTTAAGATATTCTGTCCTAAGAACTAGATCCAACAATTGACACCCAGACAAATTTTGAACATAATAAGGATGGGTAACTAAGAGATCACAAGAAGCAGCAGTCAAAGTAAGGTAACCCAAAAGAAAAACATTCCCAGAGAGATGGCAAAATTTCAGTTACAAGCCTGCATGTTTTTATGAGAGATCTTTAATATCTTGAAATTTTTTATATATGTGTGTGTATATNCACTATTTGCACTGTTTCAAAAACACTGGGGAAACTGAAGAGCTTGAGAGTAGTGGGAACTCTCAGGGAAAGGTAAGGTTCATGTCAGCCAGCAGGACACAATAAAAAGCATTAATCAGGCTCAGATGTGAACCTACCTGGCTTTTTTCCATCCTATTGTTGAGCAAGTTTCCCCTGTAAAACAGACTGAAACATCCTCCATTCTACTCTGTTTCATTTCCAGTAAAAAGGCCTAGGAAACCAAGACAGTAAACCCAAAGATATCTCTAGGAAGGACCCAGAGGCATCCCATGAACTAGCTATTCTAGTGTATTGAAGCAGAACCACAATTACAGCTTCCTCACACATGGAGGGACAATAATCTAGATTTAAACATACAATATTGTACCTGAAAACAGGGTTACACCTTGCTCTTTCAAGAGTTTCAGGTATAGAACACAATGAACTTGCCCATAAGTGAAAAACATTGCCCACTCCTTCTCCTCTTCCACCCAAATTGGTCTTAGATGCCCCATCACCTGGTTATATTTTTAGGGGAAAAAATCAAAGAATCCTTTTCTTCCATCCATTACCTAGAATTCTATTCCATGCAAACAAATTTGTCACTTCTGATGACAATCAAGACTATCCTGATCTCAACATTAATTCTGCCCATAGTGACTCTGTCTAAATTTCCTTGCAATGGTGGGAGTCTTTTATTAACAAAAGGAAGATAATCCAAGACCTTTTCTGAGCTCCTGTGACTAACCTCTCCATGAATCACAGCTCCACAGTACAAGGCTTATGTTGGGAAAGACTGAGCTTGTGATCTGCCTCTTGCAAAGTTGTGAGAGGAGTCTTTGGCAGCTACTGTCCCCCAGAAGATCTCTAGAATTTTTGATAACCAGTAACTCAGAACAATCCCTGCAAAGACCATTTGCCTGTAAGTGTTGAACAGGTGTGAAAGGTATGTCTCGAAAGGATCCCAAAAGGGTCTCTTGTATTGCCCTGTTCTGTGCAAACAGCTAGCAGCCACTTCCCATGTTATGAAACACTGGGAGAAATCACAAGGTAATCCTTCAGGAACAGTAAAGGCAGGTAAAGATGAGTGAGACAGGACAGTCAGCAGAAACTCCAAGAGAAAGGTGAAGGAAAGTTGGGCAACATGTCTACTACTTAGGCTGAACATAAGTGCTTCTGGGAACAGCAGTTCAGAGAGGACATGTTTGATCTCTGAAAGCAAAGATGACCTAACTCTGGGGTAACTCTTTATTGATGGCGAAAACTGTATAAATTTTAACAATACTGATACTAACTTCAGAAACTTATTTTCAAAGATTTGTGGAGACAGTTAAATAAAAATCTCATGATGGACAGACAATCAAATCAAAGATTAAAATCTTCAATAATTAAATAAGCAAGACCAGCACAATGGATTAGATATTAACCAAAGAAATTCCAGTTCAAGGGATTGTTGCTCTACCACACAGAAAACACACCATATAAATACTATTTTGATACAAATTTTAATGTGACACATAATTCATCTTCTGCAACATTATAATAATTCATATTGAATATATGTAACAGTTGGTAAAGTAACTTGGTAACAAAACTAAAAGCAAACGTGCTGCTTTGAAGTTTGTTTTGGATTAAACCGCTGATAAATTCCAGTCTGCTTGTCTGAAGAGCCACGTAAATAAGATGGAGTCCAGAATGTCCTTAGGACAACGTGATTTCCACTGCAAGTATCACTGATAAGAATCAAACATCTTGACCTCACCAAACCATAGACAGCCCAAGAAGTACCCCACGAAGGACCGAAGCTAGTGTGTGGTGGCTAATAGTTCCGCTGCTTCCTCCGTGCCACTGCCAAGCGCAAGGCCTCAATAATCAACTTCTCATTGTTCAGGATGTTGTAATCAGTCAGTTTCACCAGCTTGTCAAAATTATCTTCACTGAAACACACCTCTCTTGTTGTAAATGGGGAGAGGATGCTGGAGACATCGACTTTGCCTTCAGCCATCTCTTCAGGACTCCTTTCCACACCTAAGGGAGATGGACCAGTAAGGTTTCATTGCAGTATGTGGCTCCTATCAGTATTTACATAATTACAGGTAGAAAAGGGAGACCAGAGGGAAGTAAAAGTAATGTGCTAGTAGCACTGTGTTCTTCAGCATCTGGATCAAGCCTCTGTCCAAATATGATTTTGCATCATTTGGCATTTACACCACTCAAACAGCTCAAATTTAGAGAAACATTAGTAGCAGCAATGCTAGACCACTGCTGGGAAAACACAGCCTTTTTTACCCAAACTAGAAAAGCACAAGCAAAAAGAAAACCAGATACTCTTGTACTAGATAAAATAATAACCATCTCACTGAAAGTTCAGGAGAAATTATTGCACTCAGAAAGAGGACATCATTCAATCAAAACCAAAGATCTCTGTCCCCTCAGGCCTCAGCCTGGGACATTACTTCTAAAAATGTGAAAAAAAACTTGGATGAATGGGCTTCACACTAAAACCTGCAGGTTTTTCCTCATCTCTCTTTGCAAGCAGCAGTGCATGAGAAGTACATGTCTGTAGAGTAAAACACCTTGTGTGGAGAACCTGCCCCTCATGGTGTACATATACTGGAATTTTTGCCTTCATACCATCTCTAGTAGTTCCTGTGAAGTAAGTGCTTATATTCATCTCAAGTGTTTATAGAAATATTCTGGAGTTCACATAGTTCAGACCTACTGACACGGACCAGTTTTTTTGTCAGTGATGAGACCAATGCTGGCATTGGAAAAGTCAGAGATGACAGATCTTCGATATGGAATGGAAAGGATCCACTAGGAAAACAACATTTTATTAAAATTGCTATCACAGGTGACTCACCAGGAGCTTTATATTTCTTGAAGGTGTCATTTACTAGGGGGAAAAAAAGCACTGTTGGAGCTTGTGGACTGTCAGCCTCTTCAAACACATAGCACTCCTTCAAGTTTTCCCTGTCTTCCTCACTTATCTCAATTTTGGGAAATGGAATTTCTTGCTCTGAGAAGTACTTTGCAATCTGATCAAGAGGCTGGATGAATGAAAAAACATATATATAAAATTATTACAAACATCAAAACTGATCCAGAGACCTGGATATTTTTAACTCTAGCAGCTAACAGGAACATTCTAAGGTTTGAATCTTCCTCTGGCAAGATGTTAAATTTCAGATGGAAACAATCATAACAACACCAGACATTGTAGCTCATCTTATTTTCTACATTACTTAGGCAAAACAAGAAAATAGTCACTTTCTCTGAAACTGAAAATTAATCCAAAAGCCACAGGTCTAATTTTATATTTCTATTGAAAGAGGTTCACAAGGGGAAGGCAAAGAAACTGCAAGAATGCAGAGGAAACACACTAGTCCTGATTATTTTGCATCATTGTCCTGATTTCTTCATTATTTACCACTTTCCCAATCTTTCTGTCCTCTGGATAATTGGTGTTCCTTGATAATGACTCCCTATTAACAAATACACTTGTCAACATATCTTATGACCTCATAAAAAAAGCTTTAACAGCTATATTTACTATAAACCTATGTTTATTTTTATGTTTATATTATTATCATTAGATATGCAATACTAATTACATTATTTTTAATTATTAATCAGTCTGACATTAGCCACTACGTTTCCCTAGGGCTGGTATGAGATATAAAGGCCAAGACACAGGTTTTCCCATTTAGTCTGTTAAAATATTGTCAGGACTTTCCATTGCCTTTTTAATTTGTTCAGTACAAGGATAACCAAAATCAGTAGCAGAGTTTCAGAACACTCCATCAGTTTATAATATAATCCAGAATATAATCCATCCGTTTTTAAACACTGTTGGGTCCTCTGCAGTGAAGCCCTTGATGATTTTAAAATGCCTATATCCATCATCATCTTCTAATATCATTCTTGATTACTGAGAAATAAATCACCTAATAAACGAAATAATAAATTAGATAATAATAATCTAATTCCCACTCCAGTACTGAAAAGTTAAGTGTTTTACCTTATGAGTGGTAGAGACCAAAAGACTATGAAGGAACAAAATCTCACATACAATGGCTTTTCTTACCAGTGTTTGGGACCCTCCACTGTAATTCAAATGCAGGATGACATCCACCTCCCTCTTTGATCTTAAAAGTGGTGGGTAGCTGGTATTAATGAAAAAGCCAGTATCAACCAGGGATAGCTCATTGTCTGCTGTTTCCATCAGTTTATTTGGGAAGGAGTCTATCACTGTGTCTGAAACATAATTATTTCTCATTAAAACAAATAAAACACAAGATTGATTTCTCCTCTGAAGGAAGGTAAAGAGTGAAGAATTAAGAACTTTGCCCCTCATTTTTCCTGTCTTCCATTCACTCTAGCTGCATTTATTTACAGGAGTAAGTGATGTGCTACTGCTTTTTCCTTCCCCCCTACCTGGGCACCAGAAGCTGCTTTAGCCCTAGAGGGGAGATCTCTCCTGCTTCCTTAGGCTGAGCTCACTTTATCCACAGGAACACAATCTCCAGACAACCAGATACAATTTCACCCTTCAACACATCCCACCAAAACTGAAATGCTATTCAAATCCGGATTTCATGTTTCCATTTATAAAGGGACAAGTGGCTATTCAGAAGTCTGTCTCGTCTCTTCCTCTTTGTTGGAAATACTAAGTGAATTCTGAAACCTAAACCTCCTTAGAATATTACTGAAAAACATGCTGGTTTACTGTGCCTTTCCAGGTGGAAAATCCTTCACTCTCCAGGTACTTGTTATGCATCTGGAAGCCTCTGATGAAATTGGGATACTGTGCAATGGTTGGACGTCCTGTTAAGACATCTCGCAGAGTGGAGGAGAGGACACTCGAGGGAGTGAATAGACACGTGTCTACTTCATAGGGGTTCACAGACAGAAAGGGCTCTTCTGCTGCAGGATGGAAAGAAATTTCAAGTTTAGGATAGTTTTCTGAAATTATCAACATTTTAAAAAAATGGAGTGACTAATAACAACAGGTACCATCATCCCTCACTCCAAACGTAAATCTAACCTAGTTACAAGCCCTTAAGGTCATACCAACAAATTAAATGTAGCATTAGACAGTGAATTAAATGACAGCTACCTGCAGGCAGCAGGCTGCCAAGCAGTAAGCACCACCTTCCACTCTAAGCTTCCTGAAATGATGCCCACCTCTACTGTAGCATGTGGTGGAGAGGAGAGAGCAGTCCCAAAATACACAGGAGGACAGTACAGGCCTTTCAACAGGACACCTTCAGAATGCATAGCTGTGCCACCCAGCAGCAACATCAGCTCAGTTAGGAGACCAGTCTCTCCAGGTTCCCTGTGCACTTAACAGCAACAGTGAGCTTTCCCCACAGGCAGTTCAGTGGAGGGAACAGCCCTCTGCAAGAGCCATTTTCTCTACCCATGTTATTACTGGCCAAGGAGGACAATCTTAAGATGTGTTTTTGATACAACATGACTTTTAGATGTCTGTTGGACACTGGTTTTGTGTCTGTATGACCTTCAGAAAAAGATACAGCTTTTCCAAAGCTTTTCCATAAAAGTGCAATTTAGTTTTAAATCAGGCAGAAAAAAATTCTTATTTGACACCTCTACTTTGCTTTCTTCATCTTTTACTCTCTGACTTTGACAGCATTTCTTTATGCATTAGACACCTCACAGAAGATTAGCAATATATACCAGTGATGCAAAAAAATTTAAAATCTCACCAATATCTTTTACTCTGTCTCTGGTCCACCTGCACCAGAAATCTTCTGAATCAGCAGCCAAATTCCAGACATACATCACATCTATAGAAAATATACTACTCCACATGCCTGTAACGTGAAAGAGGAATAGAAGCTGATTGACGGAGTGGCCTCGGAAGAATCTTAATTGATGCATACCTGCAGTTCTTCCCATTGGATACTTCCTTTCTGTCTGCATGGATATCTTTGTGGGCATGCTTCGTAAGTATGGCCTTGCTAATGTAAACTCACACCTGCCCAACCTGTTTGCCAGTGTCTTCCCAGTGCAGTCCAGCACACACCATGTGCTGGCCCATGCCAGCAGTGTCTCAGGTAGACCACCTTTCCCCAAGGCAATAGGCACCTTGCATGTAGCAGATCCGGGTCTCTGAGAGCTTCTTCACCATCCTTCCCATAAAGAACTGACTTCCAAAGTGTTCTGCGCGAATGGACGCCCCGTACTTCAGCAGGCCGACTTCATAAGGAGTGAACTCCAGCCACTCTATGGCAACAGCAGCCAGACCATGAAAAGGCAATAACATGTGATATAATACTAAAGAGAAGCGTTCCAGAAAGCAAAAAATGAGAAAGACACTGGCTAGTTAACAGCACACCATTCCCCAGCCACGGCTCTATCTGTATTGCTGGCAGTACTGATGCCATCAGGTCCTTCCACACCGTGGCAGGGCAGCCCCGGGCTGTGATACAGCAACCTCCAGCAAAAAAGCTGAATGAAATGAAATGTCTGAATGAAACCACAAGCATTCCCTTAATAGAGTTAATCTTACTCCAAAGTATGTGCTGCTCATGCATAACTTGTTTCCTTTAGGGCTCTAGTGACAGAGAGCTTAGAATTCACTTGGAGTCATGTACTTAGCTGCTCATCTTAAACAAATACTGTGAAAATTAACAGTAGAGGAAATAGTGATTTTCCTGACACTGGACCCAAAAATTCAAAGTTTTTTCTTTAGTTGTTCAAAATAAGATCACATGGAGCCATCATAAGAATTTACTTCATTACAAAGTTTTTCTGACCAGATCAGCTGTGATTTTTTTTTTTTTTTTNTCAGTCACTATTACCTGAAAAATCAATGATTTACTGGAGGTTCTATTTAAATTATAATTTTTTAAAGAAATCTAAATGATAACCATTACCTCTGAATGCCTGGGCACTATAGTTGGACTTGAGGTTGATGGCCACATAGATGGGCAGTGGGTTCTGGCCATTATCCACCGCCTGCCGTTGGTCTGAGAGTCGGTGCTCATCTTTCTGGTTTTGATTAAAAAGCATTAATGGAATGAGGTGAAAAACAACTTGCACTTCAAATAATACAATGTGAATTATCAGCCTTATCCAACCTTATCCAAGTTCTTCTTTACATTCCCAGGTAACTGGATTGTTCCAAAATATCTGCCATGGGATATTCCAAACTTGGCAAATAACCCATAAGAGGCAGCTACACTCTATATGGGTTCTCAGATTTTCAGATATGTAGAAAAGTCAATTGCAGATTCAGCAAGGAAGAAAACCCCACCATTTCGAGGAAAAATTATGCAGCTATGGGATAGGTAAAGTTATTTCCTTGGCTGGGTCTTAGCAAAGAATTTATCATATTTTAAGATATTTTGCAAATATATGCAATATAATATATTGCACATGACAATTTAAAGCTTCATTGTATAAACTTAAACCAGAAGGAAATTGCTTAAGATACACTATTTTTAAAGTAACAAAATTTCTTAAAACTTGATATCATATTTAGAAAATGGTCTTTCTCACTGTCTGAACCATCTCCATATGCGGTCTACACCTAGGTCACTTTATAAAGGCATATCTTCATTTATGCTAGAGAAGCAAACAATTTCAAACTTTTAAGTGCCTCTCCTAGTCAGAATATTTTATGTCCAAAATGATTCATCTACAATTCAAATTATGTTTCTTCAGGGTACTTGTTTCTTTAAGGAGAAAGAACACCTTGCCTGGTATGATGTGGCTCCTTCAGTTCAATGTCAACCTCTCTTTAAATCTTGAGCAGTGTTATAATAATGAATCTGAATAAATATTGTTTAATCAACTGCTAAGCTAATTATTTGCATTAGTAGTACTGTTTGGCATCCCAGGATTTATTTTCTTCTCCATTGTAGCTACAGAAGCTCAGCAGTAATGTGGAAGAAGAATAATACCTTATCGTGTAGCATGGATTCAATTACAAGACCCCAAAGGTCTATGAAAGAAGTGTTGTGTCCTTCTTTAGTCCTCTCCATCAGGTCATTATAATAGTACTTCAGACAATCCAAAGAAAAACAGCAGATCTTGGATTTGGTTACTTGCTTACGAGCTTCCTTTATTGCATCCTCCAGATACTTTTGTGACCAATTAGCATCTTCATATAAGTTTGCCATGGTCCTGAAGAAATGGCAGTAGAAAATAGTGAAAGTGGAGTAAGGCTGTGGTTTCTATCAGAAAATATTTGTGCAACTTGTTTGTCTGTTTCTTAATTATGATGGGGTTCACAACTTAAAAGTAAACAAAATTAAAATACACTAATTTCAGGAGCAAACAAAACCTCCAAGCTTTCCTGGTTCGGATATGATAAAATGGGCTCAAAAATTATCTTGAAACTCAAGGGAGAAAAGAAACCAAGACCTAAGGCTATTAAATTCAGGGGTTCCACAAGTATTCATCAAATGCCTTTCTTGGAAGATGGGGAGTATTCTAGGGAGCAGTCACTACTACTCTTCTCCAATCTTGCACTTGTCAAATGCCATTTGCTAATGGCTTGTGCCAACAAGAAAACTGGGCAGTTTTGGGCATGTCCTTCTACGACCATTCTTACCTGTCTCCTTGAAATCATAACACAGACAGGTATAATCAGATCTCCACATACAGAGAAGTTAAAAGAAAAACCCACCATTGAAGTTTGGACTTACATAAAGTGACACACAACTCAGCGAAAAAAATTCTCCTCTTCCAAACAGGTGCAGAGGAGTGGGGGTACCTAGAACCTACTTGATTAAATACTTCAGTTATTTTAAGTATGACATCATCTGCTCTATGCCCACTGGGAGTAGAGAGCACTTCACAGGAAGCCACCATATCTGCAGTCTCTCCAAGGTCAGTAACTTGATATCATTTGTTGAACTTTCTGTGACAATACTAATTCCTCTAGTCCCAAATACAGCTTTTACCAGAGGGAGATGCACTGTAAATCCAAAATGGAAGTGAGAATAACCAGCAAATGGCAGCCATAAATTCTTCTTCCCATCTTTCTTCAATTTCCAGTCTAAAGACAAATTCATCGCATTTAGTCTAAGGTATAATTGATATAATATGAAAAGGGAATAGAGCATTTAGATTAAGATATCAGGCACAGACTGAGTCAGTGTGGTGACAAAAGAAGTTGATGAATGTGGTGATTGATCTCTTAATCAGTATGTTTTGTTTCTTTGCTCCAGGTGGACAGAGAGGAGATTGTGGGGAGAACGGAAATGCTTTTGCTTTGCTAAGTGCCACATAAGCTAATGGTGTTGAGCAGAGAACACATAAACCTTGTTTGGGTCATTCTCACCATGTGGTACCCGATAAGCCCCCGATGTAGGAAATGCAGTCTAGCAGGTTGAGTTTCTGGAGGCCCAGCAGGCTGCCGTACATCGCTGTGAGCGATCTCGTTCCTCCCCCGGTTGTCGTGATGGCCACCACGGGCACCTGTTCAACACAGCAAGGCAGAAGGAGCAAAAGCCGTGCATGTATTAGACACAAACTGCCCTTACTGCAGAAATCTGACAACAAGTTGCAGGCATTGGTACAAGCAGGGATGCTACTTGGCATGAAAATGATGCCATCGCTGCAGAAGGCTTGTTTGCCACCGCCTGACGGATGCCAGGAGGAAGGCTTATGTCTTCCCCCTGAGATGGGGTGGGAAGCTGTTTACTTAACAAACAACTGGAAATCAACCTCATCACCCTGGAATTTTTCTCCCAGTGTATTATTAGAAGCCGTCACAGAAAATACAGGATTTTCCACAGTGGAGCAGATTAGGGATCGGTGATTCTGCCTCTAACAATGACCAGCGTGACAAAGGAAGGCACAGCACCCTGTAATCAGCCACACCACACAGTAGCCAAAGCCTTCCTGGCCCCAGGCCATTAATTACTTTATGTCCTGAAGCACAGTCATTGACAGGGTTTCCCCCTTCACGATCCAAGTGTAATTGAAGAGACAGACTATTCTTCTCCTAATCTTTTCCTGATCTAGTACACCCTCTGCTTCCGTTAGCATCCAGAGTGTGGGTGCTCACACGCCCCATGGAAAATGTCTATTTATACCTTTAAAGTATTAGCTTCTAATTTAATAAAAGAATTCGTGTTTTAAAATCAATGAATAGAGCATGAAGAAAATAACTCTCCTGCTCTAAAAAAAAAAAAAAAGCACAGAAAAACCAGAAAATAGATGCTCTTCCTACCCTAAACTCTTTAAGATCTTAAATCCAGGAAATTTTATAAAATAATAATAATGAGGAAAATCTCATCATCTTAAATAAAGTCAGAATATACTCCAACAATTATATTCTGGAGTTTACATTTTCTAACCTATTTTATTATAACTCCAATGATTTTTTTTTTTTGTTCAAATGTAAATCAGTTAACAAGGTAGAGGGGATATTTTCCCATATTTCTGAGGTTAAACACATGAATAGGACAGCCAGAGTAATTAGACCTTTACAGAAAACAGTTTTCTATGTGTGAGGAAACTCTCAGACAACTATGTAAAAATGTGTAAAAATGTTCTTTCCAGCTTTGTGGAAAACTTTGTATTATTTTCTGCTTTGAAATCCAAACTAATATTTTTGAATCATATTTTCCATAGCACCCTTTTTTTTTTACTGTCAGCTAGAGAGTGTTCTTGCTGTTGGTATATTTATATTTTTCTGATTGTCAGCAACCCAGTTAGGCATCAGCAGTTGCAAAACTTATGACTCAATTACAGAGGCAGGAACAGGGTCTAGAGTGATACATCTAAATTTACAATCAGCTATTTCATCTACAGCTCAGTGATGCTGAGTGACCCACTCTTCTTTTCCAGCTTGATGGCTTTATTCTATCACTCATTTTTCCCAACAACACACCTTTTTTTTGCTGCATGAATTCACTCCATGAATTTTTGTTCAGATGTCTGTGTGAAAGTGTTTGTTTCTTCTTCTCAAAACCCTTTACACATGTGCCCTGGCCACCACCTTGCCTCTGCCACTGAGTCAAGGCCCTCTGTTTTGCAGGCAGCATCCCCCAGCTGTTCCATGTCTGGCTACTCTAAATTTTCCTCCTGAGACCTATGAGCGATAACCATAACAAAGAGGAACGGACTGTTTGAGGGGCTGTTGAGAAGTTTTTGGATTTGTAAAGACATTATCCTGCCTCCCCTGTTCTGCTACATTAACAGGCCACTGCTTCTCTTGCTCATGCCTTGCCCTAGGTGACCATATCTGGCCCACACCAGCAGGATTAATTAAGCTGGGATTTTATTTGTCATTTAAATTTGTGAGCCAGGCCCTGATCCCCTGAGACCAGTTGCTAGCAGGGGCTGTATTGGCTTGCCTCATGCTCTTTCAGATCCTCCTCCAAATTAAGAATCTTTTTCAGAGCAGCAGCAACATATTTCTTCCTTTTCCGCAGGAAATCCTGCTCTTCCGTGCACAGGCTAAACCCCAAGCGCACATCCAGGTCTCCTGAGCTGGAATAGACAATGGGGAAAATCAATGCACACATCAACTATTCAGCTGATTTCAAGATCTGTAGGGCAGGTAATCAAAAAGTAAATCATCTGTAAAACAAGTTATTTCCGAGTCTGCTTTTTGATACGGGAAAGAAGAAAAACAAGCATTTCTACTGCCAGCAAGAAATGGCAGTAAGGATGAAGAGGAGTTTCCGAGGTACTTTAGATCTCTTGTGAACATGGACAAAAAGACAAGACACACAAGTCAGGGAAAGATCACCAAAAGGAGTAATTTCAGAAGTAATTTTTTCTGTATCCATTCCCATTTATCACTATGACAGCCTGGAAAATTCAGGTGATGACATCATCACTTAGTCTCAGGTTTTGACAATCCACTAACAGCATTTAAAGTGAGGGTTCTAATGAGTTATGTGATGGAGCTTGAACTGCAGAGCAAGCATCAGCCCCTGCTCAGGCTCTGTCTTGGGAAATCCAGCCTTCCACCAATGTCCTGGACAGATTCCTAGATAAACATGTACAAGCTTCATCGTGAAAATATACAAGAATACCCATCACTTTTCTTTTTTCCACATGTGCAGATACATGGAATTCTGTCCCTTGAGACCTTTGAAGCACAAGCAAAAGAAAATTCAGAAAAAAAAGGTGCAAACCAAATCAAATGGCAGCTAATGTTATGTGCCTTCAGCAACATAAATGTGCTTATTACTGAGAAGAACACTAAATATTGACCAAATCTTCTGGGTCACATCACCCTCTGGTGGCTGCAAACTCTGTCCTGAAAATAATTTTCACTGATATTTCAGAAATACAAATGTTTCAAGGATTAATGCTACTAACCTCTGTTCTCCAGCAAATTTCATTTATCACACAGTTGTAATTTTGAAGACAGAATAAGGTCAAATGATTTAATTTACAAAAAACAAACAACTCTTCTAGCAGTAGATTAAAATTTTTCTTGCTTTCTTTCTATATCTGTGTCTGTTAAATTTACATGTCAGTGTGTTTTGTTACAGACTGAGGTTGTACAGGTAGCTCCCCATTTATACAAAATTCTTCCGTGCTGTGAAAATCCACCTTGCTTCCCTTCTGTATATCATCCCATAGCGAGGGTGCTGTGAACCACAGGAATTTTTCAACTGTACCATAAATTGTCATTATCTTCAATTTTACCTATCACTGGTGCAATTCTGTCCCCACAAGTGGGTTGGCAAAGGTGCAGCTGCTCAGGTCTCAGCTCCCACTCTGCTTGGTGAAGCAGAAGGGGCAGAAGCCAGGCTACCCTATGTTTGCTTTGCTGATTTTGCAAAGTTAAAGATTGATAGAGTTTCTTTTAGTCATTGTGTAGATCTGACTACTGGCATGAACGGGAAATAAAATTAATGTCTGAATGCCAGAGTTTTATTCATGTGTGAGAACAACAGTCATAAAGCAGAATAATTTACTCTGATTGAAGGCTCACAAACTCATACTGTAACTACAGCAGACTTGCACTTACCTCAGGCACCACGTGAGCACAACACACAGCACTCACACAGTGTGTGTTCATCTCTGCACCTACCACAGAAAAAGCCTACATAACTAGTTTATGGTAGTCCTGGATCACAGGACAAAAAGAGGCTATCTTACCATTTTCTTGCTGTCAAGCACAAATGAAATGAATTATCCTGGAAAACGAGAAAGGTAGAGCTAATTACCACCAAATTTTAAAACATTTCTTCAAGCTTGAGCAATGCTCACACTAAGAGAGGTGGTTCTCAAATAATAAATCATATGGCTAGGGACATTATTTTTATACAATTAACCAAAGCCTCACTCCCTGCCCTGGAATCAAATTTTCTCTAATAAGCCTGTGTGTTTGGGGCAGGTAGTGTGCCACAAGCTTGCACGTTTACACCACTTTCCAGTCTGTACACTTAGAAGGGGCAACAAGAAGGAAAAAAATTACCTTATTAAAATAAAATCTTAAAAAATACACAAAAAAGCACCCCTAAGATCAATATTTAGACAAACTAAAATCTGAATTAAGCTCATAATCTGGATGGGTCTTTTTTCAGTTCTTAGCCAGTATTACCCCACTATTAAAACAAAAAAAAAAAAGTGGTTTTGAATGGATGTGCATTTGACAGTCGTTGCTTATTCCTTGAAACCACTTAATTCTAACTGTGGGATGCAGGTTTGCAATGAATTTTCTATTATTAATTGTTAACACCTCCTTCCTTAGAAGTGAATATGACAACCTTAAATTTTTTTAACGTTTCTAATAAGTAGCTGTACAATTCTATACAGTGATTTTGTTTACTTGGTAACTTTATTTCTAGCAGGACAATATTAAACACATTTTTAAATATATATTTCAAAATATTCACATCACTCACCTCTTCTAGTATTATTTCCTTCTGGAAAGGGAGTGAATTCAGAGGGAAAGAAAGGACCCCAGATTTCTCTGTTTCATTTCCATCAGCCAGCTGCAAAAATGTAAAAAGCAAAGGAGTATGAACACATGAAAGGTTTTTCATCTCCAGAACTTCTCCACTAACAAGGCTAGTTCAGTTTACTGGTTCTGTTAATTTCTTGTTCTAATTTCATTTGGGTTAATAACAACAGACAGAAGGAGAACTTGCCTCTTCTGGTAATATGACATCCAGCCTTGCCTGGTCATTTATGATGCAGTGAAATATAATTATATGAAAGCTGGGGCCAGAGTCCAGCAAAATCTTCTGGCTTCCTTCATGTGATCCTTTCACTGTAAATGTAAGCTCTGGGTCTAAACAGAGAGGAAAGGAACAAGCAGAATTTTAACTCTTACAAGCAAACAGACATAGCTAATAAAAAAACCCAACCTGCATCTATTCTGCACACCTTTTGTTGAATTTTCCTTATACCACAATGACTAAGTAGACTGCGGGTGGCCAAAACAGACTGTAAACTCATCTAAAATATCTTGGTGAATCTGTATAAATAATCAATATACAGAATTCACATATTTTTAAAATACTACAGCTTGCTATTTGTTGGATGCTTTCCATGAATAAATTAAACCAAGATTTGGATTTAAAGGAGTGTCTGTTTAAAGGCACTTAGGATTATTCATGTTGCATAACAGTCATTTATTTGATGGCAGTCTGTTCTGGATCATAGTATACATTTTATAATATTAAGACTAATAGTTAAATGAGTCTATAAACCCAAAACTCAAGCAGAATTTTGGGCATGTGCCCTCATGTCACCAAAACTGAAACAACCCGAAGGCCGTGTTTCTTGCACAGAAAAGCCTTTATGTTCACAGAGAGATCATATGCTGTTGTCCTCCAAGACCAGGGCCAAGACACATATAATTTTATTAAGGTCACTAACCTTTCCTCCCCATGTTACATCTCAGTCTGAAACTTCCTGTAAGGGAACTCAGTCATTGCTACCGTTTTCTTGATAGGAGTCAGTTCTCCGTTCACAAATTAATGCACAACGGTCATGAGTTTTTGAGATTTGCCCCAGGAGCAGCTTTACACAAGCTACTGTTCACTTGAATCAGCTTAAAAACTAGTGAAGAATCCTGCTGTATTTGTTAGAGCTACATTTCCTAGACAGAGTACTGTTTTGGGGATTCTAGGGTAGCAGAGGACTTTCCTGCAATTTGCAAAGACTCATTTGATACAACTTTACATTTAAACTTAAGTTTATTATTTTTGCCAAAGAACCAAAAAAGTCTCCTTCTGAACCCTAAATGTGCAGAAACTTTGTACATACTCAAGCCCAAATCAAACATATGGGATAAAATTTCTACATATTAATTTAATTATAAGATAATTTTAAAAGACCCCACTTAAAAAAAAATTGTTTTGAACAAAAAACAAACAAAGAGAACTAACCTAATTTTTCCAAGTTTCTCATTCTAGTATATGTGGCTCTATTTTTCCATCAGTTTAACATTTGCCTCATAATTAAATACTTGATGAACTTGAATTTTGACAGATACAATCTTTTTGAAAGGTGGGGTATGGCAGAACAAAGTATTATGTGACACAGAGCAATGTGCACAACGGATTATTAATTTTTTTTCAACATCTGTTATAATGACTGAATCACAACACAAGAACAAAAGGCTAATGAAGCAATAACCTCACTTGTGGATTGCTGCTTCAGCTTCCCTGTATCCACTCTAACCTCCAAACAGGAAACCTCACGTGCCTGCAGCAAGAGAGGATGAATGATGATTGAGAGAAGTGTAAATATCATTGCAAGTGATTCATACTGTTCCCAGCCAACCCCTCTGGTTGATCAATGAGCAAGACAATTATTATCTATTGCTATGTCTTCAGATAACACGAGGGCAATAGTAATAGGGTACTTCTTTCCAAAACTGAAATAAAGAGGAACAACTCATGACCTGCTTGAACTTGGAGAGACAGTTAAGCAAAGAAGATGAGCCCTATTTAAAACAGTGAGCATATTAAGATATGGGACTATTTTTATGAACATTGTAACACTTTCTTCATTAACTCTTGATAGTTCTGGGCCTATAGTTTATAGCAGAAAGCAAGTGGCATTACTGGGTTTGGGACACAGTTCAAAATTTCCCGAGTTAGAAACATTAACACTTGTTATTCAGGCACAAGAAAGATCATAATAAATAGCTATTTTACCACTAGTACTCCATTTGTAATAATGGCATCAGGATAGTCCAGACTGAAAAAAAAAAAAAAANGTCATGGGTGGGAAAACTCAGACAAATATTTAAGTCTATGATTAACACATTAGTTGTTACATGACCTTTGACATTTCTGACTTTGGCATTCTCACTCAAAAATACTTTCAAGCTTAGGATTAGATGATGAGCTGAGGTGCAATTTTTTCCATCCACTCATGATAGAAAATGAAGCTGGATTTCTACTCCCGTGGTCTTACACATTTGTTTTAATAAACCATACAATGAATACTGGTATGTGACATATTTAGTTTGAGGGCAGCTGCAGCTGTTAAATTCTTGATTCTTTAAAGCATTACACAGTTTTACCCAGGTTTTTGTACTTCAAAAACTTATACATCTGCCCAGCTTTCCACAACTTATAAAAAAAATTACAACAATGGCAGAAGAAACTGTACTTACCTCTATGAAGTGATCTGCAAATCACACATGAGATTGTAACAGATCACTGCATGTATAGATATGTTTCCACACCTAGGGGCAGGGGTGAATTGTTGTACAGCCAACAATTTTTATATTCTAAAATATTTTTCCATCAGAAAAATTAGGCAATGTCTCATTGAGGATATCTTATAATTTACTGTTTCATTAAATTACAGATGTAAATTCATAAAATGTCTCAAGAACTCAGATTGCTCCAAAGGGAATACATACACATGTAACTTCACAAGGACTGAGCACTGACTCCCCAACCTGCTGCAGAGAATATGAGCTGTTTATTCAGACTTTGCAAGCCATGGATTACACATTTTGAGGTCTCATATTCTGTACTGATTTCTGTATTTGATGTGTGTATTTTATCTCAGTTGAAACCAAACAATACAATTCCTTTAAAATTAGATTAATTACATTGTTTTTATTCGCTTTTAGTGAAAATTTACCACAACAATTAGATTTCAGTATAAACACACATTATAGTATTCACTTCACGATTGCAAAGTTCATAAACAGTTTAAAGTTTCATTTCCAAGTCAGTATTTTCCTTTAAGAGAAAAATATGAACTGGGTAAATACTGTGCAGAACATTTAGGAAAATCTTTCCATTATAAGGAAACACCAACAACAAAACCCAAGCAAACACTTCGCATCAAAAAACCCCAGTTATACACTTAAAATATTGTAAGCTTTTTTTGAAAATATGCTTCTAAAGAGTTCAAAGAATATTGGTCAGGAATTGGTCAAAATATACTCAGTGTTTCCATCTGCATACAGGTAAATGGGTGTAAATACCACTCAAGTTTTGTTTCAGACAAATTTTTGTACTTAATTACTATTTTGTAGCCAAATAGTTGTAACATTACATGACATATGGTGTCACCATCCTCAAATACTTCATTAAAAAATTAAGGAAAGCAAGAAATAGCATGGTAGATATTATAAGACCTCAGCCTGCATAGCCTAATGAAATGAAAGTGCAGAGACAGGGAAGGATATCTCCTCGTGGAGGTAAACACCCATTAAAGTGTAGTATTATTTGAGGTGCTGGTATCAGCAAAGTATAAAGTTAGGCTCAGAGTTAGGAGGTCAAAGACATGACCTTGAAACAGGGTGGGAGAACCTGCACTGTTGTACAGAACAAAGCAGAGCTTGGAAGGATCCTGGGGAGAACCAGGACACCTCAGTCATGAAGGACCAATGACTGAGATGTCTCTATTGGGTTGTCACCTCTGCTGCCACCACTGTAAGGAAGCCCAGCTGCTGTCACTTGCTAGTTACTCCCCACACTGCTCTTTTAACTTTTACATCCCGAATTTCAAGGGTTCTGCTGGTCACAGCATAAAACAGATGCTTTAATTTTTTATTTTTTTTTTAACCTGGTGGTCCATACCTTTGTTTTAAGAAGAGCAAGGTCACTCATCTTCCTCTGAATCTTATGAAATCAACTGTGGCTGGAAACATAGCTGACCTAGGTGCAGCAGAGCTCAGGTTGGCAGGGACCTTACAATATTTTATCTATCTTTGGAGCACTGAATAACTCCCACTAGTTGAGATTAGCTGGTAATTTCTCTAACAAGGCACCTGCTATTAGACAACCTTCATTACACAGAGTAATGCTCCTGTTCCCTTCTCCATCACAGTTTGTGATTTGTGGCCTTTTTTTTATTACAGCCCTCAGTTTCACTAGGAGAATTGGGAGTGTATTATGGCCTGTAGCAGGGAAAGACAAAAACAGAGACTCTGGGCATCCTTCCTCACTAAATGATCCATTGAAGGAATGCCTAAGGCTGCAGTGGATTCTATGAGTCCAGGGAACATTTCCCAACACCTAGTACACATCAGACTTCTGCCTTCTCCTTTTTGGATTACGCCTGACTTATAATGAAATGGGCAATTTTGTACAGGAATGTACAGTCACAGATTCTTATATTGCAATTCTCATTTAGAATAGACTACTGTGCTCCATTTGTCCAGAGAATCTGGATTTTTTTTATAACTATCTACAAAATTTGAATTCTTTCATATCAGATCCAGCTGTCCCTTCCTTTAGTAGCTTCCATAATAATGCAGGCTACTTTTCTGAGCTTTCTGACAATGCAAAAGAAGCAAGGGGGATGGAACTGTTTCAGTAAAGAAAGCTGTATTCATCTCAAAGGTTCTTTCTTGACTTAAAACTTTTGCCTTCAGTGCTTCTCTACACAAATACAAACAGTACATTTGGCCCCCAATGGATGGAGACTCAGCCTGAGGGTTTCTCAGCAGTGCCCAAACCAATTGGCTGGCATGATCTGCTGGTTCCCCCCTCACATGAGGAGGATTTCTCAAAATAACACAGCAGAACTACAGAAAGAAAAAAAACCAAACTTTTATTTTCTAAAAATCCTGCTTTTGCCACATTTCAATAATTAATATTTAACTTTTATACAGCTTTTTTTACACCTATTTACATTTATTTGTGTTAATTGGGCTTTGTGTTAAACATAGTCTTTCACATTTGAAAAAAAAAACAAAAGGGAGAGGGAGCAGAGATGAAAGGTTGTGTAAGAGTGGTCCTTCATTCTTCTAAGAGTAGTTAGAGATGCACTTCCTCAGCTTGAGACATCTGAAAGATAAAAGAGGCCAAAAAGAAGATCAGCAGGTACAGCAAATACCCCGGGGCTCTCAGACCTTTCCTCGGAATCTCAAATTACCTCGCAGTTCAGCAGAAGCCTCTTTGCGGCCCCTCAGTGTCGGCTGGGCTTCAGTAGAAGTCGGAGGGGAGGGGGATGTTGAGCGAGCGCAGCCACCTGCTCCAGCGGGACCCCGTCCCTGGAGCAACGCGAATGGGCTCGTTCTGATGCTGGACCCTGCCAGGGAGGACACAGGGGAGAAGGCCCAGGTTACCGCTGATAATCACCAAAAAACAACACGAAAAGCACTGACGCTCACGAATCAGCAACCTGTGTACAACGGCCTTACCTTTTCTGTCACTGCTGCCCAAGCGCAGCAGCTCCCACGCCAGCTGGGCTCGTGTTACGGGCCCAGAAAACATTGGGCAGGCATTTGCAATCCCTTGGCTCGGTTGCTGGTGAAAAGGCACTTGGAGGAAGGAGCATGCCTTCCTCTCTGTGTCGTTAGCATCAAACATCTGGCCCCCAGTGCCTGCCACCCTGCAGCAGCGAGGTGAGCTTTGGCTGGTACTGCAGCAGTGGCGTACGGGCGAGGCAGAACTAGAGAGGGTATTCATCTTGCAGTTGTGGAAACCCACTACCAGAATGAAGGTTTTCTTCCATTTTAAATAAAATATAACGGGGACGGATGCAGGAACAAATTTTGTACAGCCCTCCAATGTAACGTGAGGTAGCTTTTATCATGTTCTTTTTGGTGAAAGCAACACAAAACACAACCTTTGTGGTGAGGTTACACGCAAGCAAAAATAGGAGTGGCAAAGCCACCACCATAGGTGCAACCCAGGAAACTTTCTTGGCCTGGGGTTGCACTTCGTGTGTGATATTATTCATCTGAAATGCTGGAAAGAAAGAACAAGCTAATGTAGTAAATCTTGCAATTAGTGAAATTTAAATGAAGACGGGGAAGAAATTAAAAACTACAGATAAAGAATATCAGGAAAAATTGCTGGTGGGAATAATTACTAATTTCAGAAATAAACTGCTGTATAACCTCCCCAAATGTATGTTCTTATTGCTCCCATCCCAATACAGGATTTCTAGAAGCTATACCACATGCTTAGCTCTACTCCTTGTTTATCAGAGGGCTTTCTCTCTCTGAAAATGATCTCTATTCTCTGTCAACACTTCTCCCATCCAGCAACAACGAAAAACTTGCCAAAACCTGCTGAGCTTGTTCAACACAGGAGAGGTTGGTTTGTATCCAGAGCTTCCTGGTGACCCATCTCAACTACTTCACTTAAGTTCTTCAGACCTTTTCATGGCTCTCTAATTTATCTATGCAATCCATTGTCTAAAATTTAAGTGAACAAATCCTTTCATTAATTATTCCTGACATCACACATTCCAAACTGAGCGAAAAAAACCACCTTCTCAATATCCTTCCAAACCCACAATATTTAATCAATCCAGATGTGCTGAGACCTTTATTCCAGGCTCAGCTGTTGGGCAGAACAGCATTGACCACCACACAAATGCAAGAAATGGGAATGAGGAGTAGTAGGGGAAAGGTCCATCTGCCTTCTGACAAGAAGCCCACTTGCTCAGTCCTACTGTGACCTCACAGGGACATTCCCTCACTTATAATGCAGCAACTTCCTGCCTTTCCATGTGGAGTTCTTCAGGCCACAAGCATTACATTGGTCACTCAGGAACCACACCATGAAAAAAAAAAGCAGATCAGATGCCTTCTTGCTGGAGCAACTGAGCCATGACTGTCAAGCTTTTTAAAACCTCTTCCTTGAGACTGCAAAGGATCCTTTTTTTTTGGTGCAGTTCCAACCATCACCTTCCAACCAATAGAACTCCTACTCAGGCACCACTTGCAAAAATTGTCCCATTTCTGCCTTTATTGAATACAGCTCCAGGAAAAGGCAGTGTTGGCTGCGAGTCAGACAGAAGTGTTTGGCACAGAGCTGATGGCACACATGCTCCAAGACAAGTTCCAGCCTCTGTTCCCTCATGCAAACCCACTTGTGCACAACATCCAAGCCAGACCACCTACCTGGACCTACCCCATCAAAAGACAGGATTATCAAGAGAATGATTCTCTGTACCAACCCCATAAGCCATCCCTGTAACTTGCAAAAAAAGGAGTACCCTAGGCAGGATATTTGGAATGCCTGCTGGAGCTTCCCCCTTGCCATTCCTGATGTTGTGACACTCCTGAGATGTGACAGGCACAGTTTGTCTTGATGCTGCTGGGCCTTTTGCCAGCTCTAGTGCACAGTAAACAACGAACAATCCACCCTGATGACTCTTCATGAGTGTAATAAGAGATTCCGAGACTCTTTCAGTTCTGATAGCTTTTTGTGTGTGAACACCAAGACCTTTCCTTCTCCACTCTTAACACTGAGCTACTGTCCTTTCACCAGGAAGTTCTTATTTCCCCTGCTGTCAGGAATTCAAAGTGTCCACCCTTGTATTATCCTGCTAGGCCTCCTCAAGGGCCCCAAATGTCTTGAGAAGATTCCAGCAGTACCATCTGAGAGCAGCACCTTCTCTAAACACATCCTCTGAACAGTAAAATTCCACCAATAGCATTCAAGCCTACCAAGTGAAGCCATTGCTGCTCCTCCAGCTTTCCTGGTTCCTCAATCCTCAGACTCCCACAGTGGTCTTTGGACCTTACTTTACACAAAATATTTGGTTCCTTTCTCTACCACAGCTCCCCATGTGTAGCCAGATAAATTGAACAGATCAACTTATGGAAGTGCATTTTATCATGTTGTGGATTTGAAAAACCAGATTCCCCAAGAAGTGGGTAATTAAGGCATTTAGGTTAGGCACTCCTTCTAAGGCTCAGAACTTCCTGCATATTGTCATTATCCTCATACTTCCTTGTGCATCTCATTGACTCAATGAGAAAAAAGAGTAACAGGAAGACGCTGGTGCCCAAGAGACAAAATTCAAACAGGAAAAAAAATCACATTTCAGATATTTGAAATCTAAACGTATGTATTCTAAAATTCCATTTTATTGGACTTGAATGAAATCATCTAGACACTGCTTTTAGAGACTGCAAGTTTAAGAAGCACCATCACATATGGACCAGCTTTTCAGACTACTTTTATACTGAATATAACACTTCATTAAGAATTTAGGACTCTACTCACGTGTTCTGCAATGTGAACTCCACCTCCAGCTCCTCACGTGCCTGAAGAGAGGAAAAAAGAAAGACTGATTACTTATTTTTCTTCACAGCTTTCATCATACCAGTTACATATAATTTTTTAAATATGCATTTAGAATAGAACTTCGGAAAATTCCCAGAATGTAAGAAAACCATAGTGTCAACTAAAGATATTAAATTTTAAGACATTGAAAAAGCAGTTGCTAAAATGAGTTTTTTGAAATCTAAATGCTTTATAAGCATGTTTGCATGCTTAAAAAGTGCTATTCTGCTAAAACAGCCATTTGTTCAGATTTTAATTCCCAACACAACTCTTTAATACCATTACACTTAAAAGGAGCTGAAAATTCAGAATTTACACCAAGAGCCAACAAACACTCTAGAAATACTCAGAATTAAGACTCTGGATAACTAGTTTTAGCTAGTTCCATCCTAGATTTTTAGCACAGATATTTGTTTTAAACAAAAGCTAGCAAAAAACAGTCATTGAAGTCCGTCTTAGAACAGCAGCAAAATACAGTTTAAGTAGATGTTTCCTGCAATAAAACACTGTAAAGGGATCTATTGAGATGGAAGGAGAGAATTTACTTTTGCTCTCACCAATTCCACGGCTCACCTGTGGATTCAGCTGAAACTTCACGCGCACAGTGCGTCCCACGGTGAGTTTATCAATGTCAAAGAGAACTGTGCAGAGTTCATCATCCCTGGTGACCGTGTCTTCATCACAGACCTTCAGCTCCAGCACATTCTGCACAAAGAGGTTAAGAATACAATGGAGTTACTGCTGTATCTAAGAGCTCCATAAGGCAGGAAAATCTCAAGACTAGGTTTTCTTTCCTTGCTCCTCCAGTTTTATAGGAAGGAGGAAAAAGGAGAAAGGGAAAGAGAAAAGGGAAAGAAATTTGGGATTATTAGACATTACATTACCGTTAACTCTATGTACAAAAAAAAAAAAAAAAAAAAAAAAACAAGCTTGCTTAATTTTCCCAGGCAGACAAAAACGGCAGGGAACGCAGAACCTTCTT
>VZTR01030112.1:656294-700847 GCA_013400775.1 Chaetops frenatus
CATTTCCCTTAACCCATATAAAAAAAAAAAAAAAAAAAAAAAAAAGCAGGCTTGCTTAATTTGCCCAGGCAGACAAGACAGGCAGGTCATGCAGAACCTTCATGAATTAGTTATAAACAACTGCATTAAATGTTTCTACATTTATTTTATGGCCTTTGGATCCAAGCGTATAAAACAGTCACAGATACATAGAGATGGTTTAAAGGATTTTCACAATATCTGGAACTGAGTGATTGTGCTGTCGTTTTCATGTGATCTTTTTCTTGGGTTTCACTTGTGTGTGTCAAGACTGGGGATGGCACAGTAAGGCTGTATTCTGAAGGGCATTGAATTCCTTCTTATTACAGTATAGTAGATGTTTAAGGAACAAATACGTGGAAGAGAACAACACTAAGGAGGATGTAAGCAACAGGGTTTTTTTTCCTGAGGAATCTTTAACATCTTCAGTGTTTGAAACTAGCTACAAATGCCTATGGGTTTACTGTAGTTCTGTGTAATCTAATGACCACCTGCAGGCACCAGATGGTGACAAGAGCTGGTGTTCATTACCTTGACACGGCGGTCGATCTTGTAGCAGAAAGCTTCGTTCCAGACGGGGTTTTTGCTGTTCCTGATGGTCCTGGTCCGAACCTTCTCCGCCGAGGCAGTCGGCAGCCACAGCGTCACATAGCAGTCTGAAAGGGTGACTGTACAGGGAGAAGAGGAGCACACTTAACATGTATCCAGAGAAAGAACTGTATCCAGAGAAAGCATTACTGCTCAGTGCCCTTTTAACCCTAATAAGGCAAAGCTAGCACAGTTGGGGCTTTCTTCCTAAAATATACAGGATTGGGAGTAAAGAATACAATGAAGCACTTACATGAAAACAGACATCCTGGCACATTTGCTGTGTCCATTTCCACCTTTTCACTGTTATTTAGACATACCTTTTTTTTTTTCTTAATGTTACTTTATGTTTGAAATTGCACTGTCCTCCATATACAGTTCATATTTCATTTAGCTTTATCTTCATGATTATCCAAATGGCTGGAACCGGCAACACAGCCTTCAATCTGGGCTATAGAAAGACTTGTTTTCTATAATTTCTTCCCCAGATTTGGTACCTTAGTTTAATGAAAGCCTTCCTTGAAGTGCTGGCTTAAATGAAGAACAGCAGGGTTTTTCTGATGACAGGTGTTCTCCCATCAAAGCTGAAAAATTTGATTTCTTTATCACAAATCAGTATGTGCCAACTTCTTATTCATTCATGTATTTGACATAGGTTTTAGAATTTGTGTGTTTCTCAGCAGTTCTTTCAGAAAACAAAATCAGTTTCATCACCATAATTTCTACAGACTGGAAGGATGCTGTTGCCACTCTTGTCTGAGGAGGGGAGCCATGAGTGCCAATGAAGACATCAGCTTCTCCTGTGTTCTGAGTCCTCAAGTTTGGAGGGAGAGCTCCAGGGAGTGAGACTTAACAGAAGCATGATACAGGCACTGATGGCCTTTCTCTCACACCTGTAATGCAACCTCCCTATTTCACATTAGCAATGCTCAACCAGTCACCTGGTTCTTACTGCAATCTTGTGAGTCAGAGGAGGCCAAATAAGTCAGCTCACAGTCAATCCCTGCATCATGCTCAAAATGTGTAACAGTGTTATTACATCGTATTAAGAACAATTACTTCATGTATTTCCTCCTTATCTTTCCATAACAATCACAGATTTAGGTTTTCCTACCAGCCAAGCTGTGTCTTTATTGTGTAGTTAACCATGCTATCACAATCAGCAAAATCTGGATTATGACTATGGGAAGGAAAGCATTTCCAGAAAGAGGCCTAAGCCACACCTGATCAGAAGACTGTGACTGATCAGATGTTCAGCAGAGGCACAAATGCAAGGGGATGAAAATGCAAACAGTTAATGATGACTAAATGCTCCAGTTTCCATTTTCAAAGAGGGTGAGACACAGTGATTACTTCACAGGAGCAATATAAGGATCATGCAAATGAGTACACTGAGAAAACTTGAATTTCTTGGAACTGTGCAGGACCATCCCCCACCTCAGGTAGGGCTTTGATCAACCTTCCACTTCCAACCTGCCACTGCTCATGGCAGGGGGGTCAGAACTAGATGATCTTTAAGATCCCTTCCAACCCAAACTGTTCCATGATTCTATGCTTTGCCCAAGAACCCATAATGCAGTCAATGTCAGGGTCCAAAACATAGTCTAGATTTTCAGGCCTCTACTCAAATCTATTAAAATTATCTTGTTCTGAAATACCAATAGGGAGGGATACTTTTAAAGCATTTTTTATTTTTCAGTGGTAAAGTAAATAGGAACATGAGAGTCAATGAACAGGAAGAAATATTCACTTCGATAAATAAAGCACGAACACTTCAATGAGAAAATACATGGAAAAGAAATAAAGTGACATAGGGAACACCAATATTTAACCAGTAAAATCAGAAAGGTAAAGTGGAGGACATAAATGCTAACTCAGAATTGTAACAAGCATCATGCTTTTACCATTAGAAACAGGTAGAAAAGGGACATTTTCCCATAGTTGAAAATACTGAGGTTTCAAGTAAAACTAGCTGAAGTGTTTGCTGTTTTGATGCCTCAGAAAAAGTAAACCCTGCCTAAAGTAGCCCTCCCAGTGTAGACACAAAAAAAAAAAAAAAAAAAAAAAAAAAAAAAAAAAAAAANNAAAAAAAAAGGCACAGGTTTTTCACAATAGTATCAGTTTCTTCAGACAATAAATTTTCTCTTTAGAAAATATTCTAGCTGAAAAGCTTACCCTCTGTCAGATACACTTTAAACAACTTATTGGGATGCCCAAGAGTTCTGAATTTGGGCATCTCAAGGAGATCAAGATAGGATATTCATCTGCTCTTGAGACCAGAACACCAAGAAAGAAAGCCATATGGTGTGGCAGACATACCACCACGTTTAGTAAAAAAAGAACCTCATGATTCACTGTGATAAGGAGTGACTGTGAGCAAGCTGCTTGGAAAGGACAACCACAAGGAAATGAAACACAAGCAGGCTGTACAGAAGTACAGGAATACAGAAATGCACACCCAAGGGTTCATGTGGGTTTGTAGATGCAATTGCAGTGGTGGCCTAGTCAGATCATATATTGGGGTGGTGCAAAATACCATTTGGGCATTTTAAAATTTGTATTTTGATAAATAAAAAGTTGTGTATACAACTATAAGCTCACATACTGTGTGCTTCTGTACATAAAAATAGAACTTTAAGAAACCCCTAACTTAGCACCTTAGAGGTGCTCTCACTTTGTCTAATGAACCAAATTAAAAAGAGAAATAAGCACAGTAATATTACATAGTGGAAGATGCATTAGTAACCCAGAATACCACATGTAAGTGCACCAGAGATCTCTTCCCTGATAGTAATCAGTCATTCAAAAATACTGTTGTTAAGCACAACTTCCATGTGATCTAACCACATCCCTCCTGCCAGAAACCACCAAAACCAACCTCTGGTAAGTGTTCCCTCTACTCTTGACCCATCACACCAGTTGAAATCCCAAAAAAAGATTACATTAACTAAAATTTTCTTAGGAACAATGATGTGCTGCATTAAATTCTGAGCATACCAAAAGAAAATTGATTTTGAGCCATGTTCAGCAAGATTTTGGAAAACATAGTGTGGACTTTTTCTCTTTGTTTTATATCTTTCAGATTTATTCATCTGGTCTGTAGAATCAAATTTTCTTATTCTCTTTGTCTTTATTTCACCTTTTCCTTTCAAGTCTTTCCAACCTCTTTATACAGATGTTTCACCATTCACATTTCTCCATGAAAGTAATTCAGTGGCAAAATTACATTTTGAAAGGCACCTGTACAAGTCTCAGTGCACCCAGAAGAGTGGGTTATTGGGGACCCACATCTGTGGAATGGAAATTGTGAGGACAATCTTCTGTGAATTTGAAAATTCAAAATTAAACCAGTCCCTCCTCTGGGTGAGCCAGTGCCAGATGTGAACATTGAACAAGCTGTTCTTTCCACCTTTTGCAAGTCTGGTTCTCCCACTGAGGATATTCATTTGAAATTTGTTATCACACACTCAGGTTCAACAAGCTGATGCCCACTAGTCTGCAGAGGCAGAGAAGGTGAATTGTTACAGGGATACAACTGGATATCACCAGACTCAGAAGACTTCCCTACTGCAGAGATTTCTTCTGTCCTGGGCTTTTCTCACTATTAACTCTTGTTCTGTGATCTGGCTATGACATTTTTCTTTTGAGTTCTCTATTCTAGATATCATTTTTTCTCTTCCCCTCATTATCCTCCACTTAAACACCTGCCAAGCTCTGAGAGTGGTGCTCTTAATTCTTTTTTTTCTGACTTCTAAATGGCTCCATTCTGTAGGTTAAGTAAATTCCAAGATGCACTGGATTTTATCATCACTTCCTGCATATGTACAAATTCTGCACAAGTAACAGAATGTTTTTGCTTGTACATCTGTTATTTTCATATGTTTTCCTGCTATTGCTGATTTTACATCTGCATTACCAGTTCTCTTCTTTCTTCCATCCATAAATTCTGTAGAAAATACTCAGGTTTCTTACTTAAAAATACAAGGATTTTCACTGTTTACAGAGCAGACCTCAGATCAGCAGCTAAGACTGATGTCAGAAGGGTAGAAATTTATCTCATACAGTAAGATATAAAAAAAAAAGACATAAAATGCATCACCTTGCTTGAGTCAGTCTCTTTAAATTCAAGAGGAGAAAGTAATGTTTCAGTATTAAAATAAAAATAATGCTTGCAAACTTACAGCAATACACGCTTTTATTACTACATAATTTGAGAACAATAACATTGTCCAAATATTTTCTTTCAAAAATTATAAGAATCATCCAACAATAGTAGAAGTACTCACGCAAGTCTGCCTTCCGGACATTCCTCACTCTTAGTATTTTTACAGTGAGCAAGTTGAAAGGAGATACTGGTGCCTGCACAAAAATTCAGAAAATGGAAAAAAAGAACACAGAAAAAAAAGGATAACATCATTATTATAGTCTGTAGTCACAGACTACTGTAACCCTGAAGTTCTAAGGATGTAGATAGAACAAGATTTTCAAGGCTGAGCCAATACAATTCATCAAACCAGCTGCAGCAGTCAAAAAATCTGTACAAACTTTTGGCACAGAACTCTCTTCAGGCCTGAAATAGAAGTAACATATTTCAAAATCATTTAAGTTGATGATAGGTGCCAAGAGCTGGATTTTAGAAAGATCAGATCTTCCTATCTTTGCTCCCTTATCATCACAATAAACACCCCTATGGCACACGTGTGTGTGTCCTCGCCTCTTGCACACCACTGCCTGCAGTGGAACAGATTGTCTGTCTCTGGGACACCACATACTGTCACAGGAGCTGTGAAAGCAGAGCTATGGTCTGCCATGCACCAGCACAAGTTCCTGCACGTAGCCAAAAAAGCTAGAAATGCAGCTGACAGTGATGAGATTCTTCTCATGAAGACTCTGAAACTCTTATGTTCAGCTCTGATCCCCAGCAGAAAGACACAAAAATCATCCCAGAGCTAATCTTGGGAATTTACTCACAACTCCACCAGATATTGGAAAACTTGAGCTCAGAGATATTAAGGCTATAATAACTCATAACCTCCATGGCCCATACTAATGAATCTTCATATTCCTCAGGCTATAAACTAACCTTTTCCCCATTTCACCTTGGAGATAACTGCTTCATTTCTTACTCTCTCTCACATACTAATATCTCCTCTATTTCATATATAGCATCTTTCATTTTGAAACCAATGTATGTACAGATACCATTTCTCTCAACACTTGCTCAAATGGATATTTGCACTTACTGTTTCTGTTTTAGAATAGAAACAGGTTTTATTGTGCCCAAAAGCTTATCTAATCTTCCTATGTGTACAAGTTGGTAAGAGTAAGATACTAATACAGAGTGGGGAACAAAAGGCTGGAGAGCAGTGCCATGGAAAGGGACATGGGGGTCCTGGTCTGTGGCAAGTTGGATCTGAGTCAGCAGTGCCTGGGCAGCCAGGAGGGCCAGTCCCATCCTGGGGTGCATCAGGCACGGCATCACCAGCTGGGCAAGGGAGGGGATTGTCCTGCTCTGCTCTGCTCTGCACTGGGGGGCCTCATCTGCAGTCCTGTGTGCAGCTTTACTTTTATGCACATATTTATTTATGTGTATTTAGCCACAATATAAGAAAGATATGAAAAATATTAGAGAGTGTCCAAAGGAGGGCAACAGAGATGGTGAAGGGCCTTGAGGAGAAGCCATATGAGGAGTGGCTGAGGTCACTTGGTCTGTTCAGCCTGGAGGAGACTGAGGGGAGACCTCATTGCAGGCTGCAACTTCCTCAAGAGAGGAAAAGGAGGGGCAGGCACTGACCTCTTCTCTGTGGTGACCAGTGACAGGACCCAAGGGAATGGAAAGAAGTTCAGTCAGGGGAGGTTTAGTTTGCATATTAGGAAAAGGTTCTTCCCCCAGAGGGTAGCTGGGCAATGGAACAGGTTCCCCAGGGAAGCAGTCCCAGCACCAAGCCTGACAGATTTCAAGAAGTGCTTGGACAATGCTCTCAGGCACAAGGTGTGATTCTTGAAAATGGTCCTGTGCAGGTCCAGGAGTTGGATTTTATGGTCCTTGAGAGTCCCTTCCAACTCAGAATATTCTGTGATTCTACTTCTACCCATAAACCCTCTCACTCTCATTTTCATAGACATACCATACCCTCACAAAGTCAATACCTCACAAAGTGACCTAACACAACCACATGGGCTTTATTGCTTAATACAGGCATCAGAAGTGCCTGTATTAATCATAAAGCAGCAAAACCAAAAATTATACACTGATGTTAACTAATGAATTGTTCCTTGCTATTATTTCCTTCATACAAGCTATACATTTTGCAAAATCATTTTTCTTCCCAGCACTATCACAGGGCTTATCCTGAAGTGCTTCACAGTGCTTCGCCACAGTGCCAAGCAACTGGGACCATGACATGACATTGGACAATAACCCAATGTAATGAAGGAGGTCCTTGTCCTCACCAAGGAAAACTTCAGCCCTTCTGAAAAGGCAGTAGAGAACAGGAACTGCCTCCAAGAAATAACCTGAGTGATCCCTGGAGCATCCTCTTGTACTGCCCTTTGAGTTGACAAGGGGCCTGAAGATGCCGAGCTGAGGGGCAGTGAGACAGCAGCAGGAGGGTCACAGCAGTCACTGGTATGGGCACATTTGTTCTACATCATCTGGCTTGTCCAGACTCTCACACAAGACAGTTTTATGGAGCACAAGCAAGCTCTGGAATTGTCAGGTGTGGGACATTTTTGTTTTCTCAAAGATTACATCACACCACTACCTGTTCCATTGTTCCAAACATGTTCACAAAGGATAACTTGGATAGATACACCTTGAAAGAAACAAGTACTTTCAGGGAAAAAACAAACCAATAAAAAGGATTACAGTCTCCAATCAAAAGCAACCAAAAGATGTCATGCTCAGACTATACAGCTGAAGTGCTACAGCTACTTTTCTATATTAATTAAATAGAGATGGGTAAAAGAGATAAAGCCCTCCTAGACACAGGGACAAGCAGCCAAGGCATCTCTATCCCTGACAAATCTACTCTTACATTTGTGCTTGGTCCCTGCTTTCCCCATCCAATAAATTGTAAATGCTTTTGACCTCAGAAGAGTTATTTCAGAAGATGGGAAGCATCTCTCCTATCCAGAAAGAAGGAGGCTTGCATCCCATGAATACAGAAGAATGGACTTGAGCAGATGTTCCCCATGCCATGGAAATGCTGTCAATGACTGGGCTTGAGACCATTTTAAAGGAATAACCTTGGCTCAGCTCTTGGAAAACAAGCATTGAGACCTTTACTTTGTGAATCTCAAGTGGATAGTGATATCTCCCTGCAGCCAAGTGCCACATGGAGATAGGAACTATGAAAATTGTTCCCAGCTGCCCCTGTTACCTGGATGTACCATTTCTGCAATTCCCTGCCCAGCTCTTACAATTCCATTCTGGTGTTTCCTGCTGTCCAAACTTACAGAATCAATCCTCAGTGCTTCACCCCGGGCTGGGGAGTCCATTCCCATACTAGAGTCAGACCTTACAACTCCTAACTGTCAGGTGCCTGGGTGCTTTACCAAGTCTAGCTGTCAGTGACTTGCTCCAAGTCACACAGAAAAACTTGTCCTAAAATGGATAATCTGTGAGCAGTTGGCAAGGACTTCCACATCCTTGCCTTTAATGTGATGATGCCCATATCACAGGCGGGGTAAGTTCTGAGGCCAGAAGCCTCCCAGGTCAATCATTACACACACTTCAACTTTCAGCTTCTATATTTATTTCATCTGAGACATGATTCTTACCTCATAAACCGGAAACACAAGTCAGGCATTTTAATAATCACTTTTGGAACGACTTAAATACATGAGGTTGCAAATGCAAGACTTGGTCACACTGTCCTACGTCAGATAAAAATTCAATTAAGTCCTGTGGCACACTTGTGCAATCCTCACATATCTAGTCTGAGGGGAGTCAATAGGAGTGTTCACATACATGAGTGCTCATCCCTATGAATGAATTATATAACTGGTCTCTAAAACTGCTCTATTTTAGTAAAGTTCCACGCTTAAAAGTCTTTCATAGAATTGTTTTCTTGAGGAGCTGAGAGTGAAACTCATACAACATTCCCAAGTTAACATCAAGCAAAGGCAGTTATCAAAGTGCATATCTATTTGGAGGAGAGCACTCTTCCCTCAACTTTCTCATCAAAAAGAAATAAAAATCTCATCACTATTTTAAAAACTGTGAAAAACAGCAAAGAAATCACTCACCCTGACAGAAAGTGTGGCAGGGCTTTCAAACACAAATCACTGCCTTGCTTCTGACCTGGGTCAGGTATGTGGCACCTTTTAACTTCAAAGAATTTTGAAGCCTCAAAGGCAGGCAGGATTTCATTACATTACTATGTCTACCACCTCAGGCAAGGTCAAATGCATAAGAAACATTTTTCCTTATACTGCTATTTTGTATTTATTTCACCTGTTTTAAAATACTCCATAGGTGTGTCTTACTAAGTCAGTCGAAGTCCCAGAGTTTTTTTCAGAATAAAAACAAGTGGAGCAGCACCGACTCAACAGCTGCTTCTTTCCAAGAGCTATGCAAAACCTCTGTGGCTTCAGACTGCAATTTTCATGTGGGTTTTTTTTCCTCTTCCTGTTTGCAGCTCCACAGCTGGATGTGTGTTAGACTGAATCCAAATTTTATAAGAGAAACCAGGTCAAGTATTCCCACAGTTCAACATGGTTTTTCCTCAAGACCACACCAGTCTTTGTCAGTTTGACATGGTACAGTAATTTGTGTGATTTAAAAAGAGCTACTTTTTTGCCTGTCAGCATGAGGGCACTACCAAAATTTTCTCACCAACTATTTTACATATTCTTTTTAATTTATATAGACGGTCAAATTGAAGTCCCACCCATCCTATCAGTTGCTCTGAAACTCACTCTGACAATGAAAATTCATTTCCTTAACTGAGCCACTGAATAACAAAAAGCAACTCAGGTATACTAGGCTTATATACTTATCATAAATACCAACTTCCATGGGGAAAAAGAAAAGGAAAAAAAAGGGGAAAAGTTCAAGTCCTTCCTGAATTTTACATCTGTCAACCTTGGAGATTCAGGGCAGAAAGAAGGGGGCCTGAGTCCTACTGTAAATTGTAGGTACTGTATTCAGGTCTGTTCTGCCACCCTAAATACATTGCAGAAAAAAAGTAACAATCTAAAACCATGCAATTGTACAGGTCTCACACCTAGGGACCTACTAACAATGTGAAAAGCGCTACAGATAAAAAAAAACCAGATTGATTCTCTAAACAGAGGTTAATGCTCAAAATAACAATATTTATGACTGTAGCATACCTCTTAGGACTGCAGGACTATACCTAGAGACCTAAACATCATTTCAGAAGTTAGCTTTTGAAGACATTCTGTAAAGTCTTTACCACAGCATTTCATTTTGAACAGAGAAAATAAGTGACTCTCAGGCACAAACAGGCATCAGATATGATCAATAACAGCAAACCCTCACAAGGCAAACAGAATTTACCACCATTTAAAAGATTCTCTGTATCAGTCTGATTTCCCTGTGTGGATGCAAAGCTGGGAAAGACCCCCACCACTGAACAAGGGGCAAAAGCCCATCTTGCAGACAAATCTCCAGAGAGTTGCAACTGATACTGGCAGCCCCAAAGCCACTGCAAGTGTCAGAAGACAGCCCCATCCTGCTGTCACAGCCATTGTTCCCATCACTGGCTCATAGCAGCTTATCTGATATATTTTCCTTTATGCTAATACCTCTTAACATGAATGTCTGCTAATTGCCCAGCCATTTTTAATTTGCCTGTGCAAAGAATTCATCCTCAATTCAGCCTTTACAAAACACGTTTTGCTCTTTTTTTATCTTCAGAGAAGTTTGGGCAATACTCCCACTCCTACTAGGCTGATGAGATCAGGCTTGTCAGGAGGCTGGACACACCACATTTATTCCACTGTTTTACCTGTAAACACTGTGCTGCACAGAGCTCTGGGGCAGATCATTACACTGCAAAGAAAGGCTACAAGGAAGACCAGAGCACTAAGAGCACCTGGAAGACCCATTTAAAAGTTCTTCTAATAAAGGGATAAACGATAAGAAAATGGGAATATTTCATCCAAAGAAATCAAAATATAAAAAAAGGGAGTAATTTAAAGATTGATATAGCTGAAGGACAAACAAGCCCAGATAAAGTGCAACACCAACATCGTAAGCATCAGACACCAACAGAGGCCAGACAATTTAGAGCTTAAGGAAAACCATGGCAATATTTCATCTGCAGAGCTCAGCTCAGCTTTTCAGTGCTCAGTAAACTGCAACACAGTTTTCCCCCGAGCCATTGAATTCCTAAAATTTTTTCTGGTGATCTACATTCATCACTGGACAGCATTTATGAAGGGCCAGCTAATTGCTACCTACCGTTCTCACCGCTGGTGCTGAGGTGCTCGTAAAAGTCTAGGAAAAACAACACAAGGCAAAGTTAAGAAAACTAAACTGCATGCTAAATGCTTAGTTTAGGCTGACATGTCCAAACATCTCACATTCAAGGACATATTTAGAGCTATGCTATTTAACATCACCTGTAGGTGTTTTACTGACCACCATCACAATTCTGCCAGCTTATTTCCTTTTTTGTTTACAGGGAAGGACAAGAAGCAACGTTGTTAGCCCTAAAGTGTGGCTTGAAAATGCAGGTGTGCCACGAGTTCTGCAAAAGCCTGGACTAGGAAAGCCATATTTGCACCAAGATCTGAGGAACAGCAAACTCCATTTCCCTGGATTGCCCATACAACACAAACCACTTGCTCTCCTCTGCAATCAACTTCACTGGAATATCAGACAATCATAGTCACTTTACAGTTGCTATTGCCTTATTTTGCTTACCTCACTTGTACTTAAATTTGATCCCATTGCAGTCCCAGTTGCATGTAAGTCCAATGTAAAATGTTACTGAGTCGTATGGCTGGCAGGAGCTCCTCATGCAGGTTAGGGGTGGAGGAATAGTGATTTTATGACAAGGCTCTCCTGCCCCACCCCCTGATTGTTTCCAGTCATTAGGCAGTCCCCTCCCTGCTTCCTGCAGCCTATTAGAGCACCTCAACTGAGTCAGCAGAATGAACAGCAATTCCTTCTCTACCCACTGTGATGTTTGGGGAGGATGCTGAAGCCCCTTTCTGCCCAGGCATTGCTCTCTTGAAATACTACCGATAATGAAAAGTTTTGCATATGTGCAACAGCTCTAACCCCCAAGCAAAGTGCTTCTGACTAATTAAATCACAGCTCTCGGAGTATCTCTACACTGCCACCATCATGTGCAGGGTAGTAGAGTGATCAACAGCTTCTTTCCAAACCATGAATTCAAATAGCTGTAGTAGTCTTCCCGTAGTGGCACAGTTCAGGTAGGTAAGTCCTGCAGTTCAGCAGTGTGACTCAATTGTGATGCCACCACGGAGTGACTGCAGCACCCATGCTCCCCTGAAGCTCCTTTGGGCACCTCTCTGCAATCTTTAACAGCCTCAACACATGCTGAGTACTCCTTGCCTTGGTATTTATTGTATATTTAGAAAAAAAATTTAATCCATGTCCAGAAATCTTGCAGTTTGATATTGAATCAAACCAGAGGGAAGGGAGGAGCTAAAAGCAGCAGGTGAAACTTGGGAGTGGAAGGGTGAGGCAGGAGAGAGGGTTGTGCTCTCCTGCGTGGGCCCAGGGAGCACAGCAGCTCACCCATCCTCAGAGCTCACTTGAAAGGGATCTGTGTGTGCTGGTTTCCACAGCAGACACCCTGTGAGAAACTCCAGGGCACAAAACCCTCCCTCAGCGCTCTTCACCCCAGTGTACAGTGACTCACTGCCTGTAAAGTGTAGTAGAGTAGCCCTAAACTGGCATACATGTGCAGGCTGGTAGATTTTTTAGCATGCAAGAGCAGACTCTGGCTCTGCCAGGCTCTTTCTGGCCTCTTTGATGATAGGAGGTATCAAGTACTCAGTATTGCATCATGAAATTGAAGTGATTATTTTAAAGCAATCTGACTTGTATTGGTGTTAAACTCACTTGATGCAGGCAAAGAAAGCATCCCTGCAGTGGGTGTTACCTAAGTGAGACCTAAAACACTCCCCTGTGCCAGGGAGGCTGGTATCCAAATAATTCTGCACAGAGGAAGAGACAAGGTGTTGTCCAAGGAACGTTGCTAGAGTAAAATCCTATTTTTATATACAATCACTTCTTTCTATATTGATGTCTGTGTGATATACTTGTGATGACTCTTCAGATCTTATTCAAAATATGCAGTGGTACTCTCTGGTGGTTTCCATCTGAAGTATTTCATGGCAAGCTGCTTGTTCCATAGACACACTTTACACTTTCTGATCAGAATCAAAGGAGAGTGGCCCCTAAATGTGAATCTACAGCATCTGAAATGCTCCTTGAAGGAAGGACCAAAAGATACTTTTAATGAACATGTGAATACCTACCCCAAAGACAAAATACCTCCTGTAACTTCTGTCTTTATCACTTTATAACTGTGTTAAATAGTTAGGAAAAAGATCAGGGGGAGCAGTCACATCTGAGAATCACTTACTTGCACTCTTGCAGAACTAGATCTTTCCAGCTTCTGAAAGAATGCTTCCCTGGAAATATTCCAGTATTAAAATGAAAAGCAGGAATCTGTTTTCACTAAAACATCTGCAAAACATCCTCTCTCAAAAGAAAGAGGGTAGGCTATCCAGTTCATCTTCCCCAAGTTGTCCCAGCAGATATATATACCTATGAAACAGCACTTCACAATTTATAAAATTATTCCAGAGTCAGTGCATCTCACCCACTGAATGGTTTCCTGATGTGCAGATTGTTTTCCTTATCTCAAAACAATGTCGTCACTGCCATACACAAAACATGTCTCTAAATACTTCTCCCTTTCCTGCTCATGACCAGCATCAAGTCTTTTAGCTGGCATTGTCTCCCTTAAACCACTACCTGTCCAAGTCACACAAGAAGGCTTTGGAATACAGTATCTTTCAAAGACCTGGTGTCTTGATGCCAGCCAAGAATAATGACCTCAACAGTTTCTCATTCATGCAGTGAATACACGATAGAACTAAGCACTGAATGCTCACAACACCTGTGACAGTGAGTCCTTGTCAGCACTGAGAAAACTTGATGCTTTATTCACTGGTATCTACTACACCACCTGCTTGAAACAAAAAATAATGCATTTGCAGTTTGTCCCACTGGACTTTAAGAAGCAGAAATGTGGCCCTAGGGTTATCATTTCAAAAAGATTACAGCTTCCAAGGTCATGTAACCTTGTTGGAGTTTTTGCATGTTTCATTAGTTCTTCTACAATTTAAGGACAATTTCAAAGACAACCATAAAGCATGCATGAAGCAAAATCGTGTCTGAACTTACACAAAGGCTAAAGAGCCATATATTGTCTCTTTTTAGGAATGACACTTCCACAGTAATAATTTTAAATTTCTGGAGATTATCATATACATACTACATATGCTCTTACTTGGATTTTTGAAGATTAGACTGTGTAACTGATGATAGAACACTCAGTCTCTTCAAAGCTCTGAGCAATAACAATCCAATTATCTTCTGCTTTTCATGCACTTTCAAGTGTACATTTACATGCACATGATTTTGCATCTATGTATTAATTAAAAGCAAGGTGGAAAAAAATACATCATTCTGATTTAAATTGGCCTGCTGCAAGCACTAGTTTCCCCAACACGACATTCAGATAATTGTATATCTAACTGCAATCGGTTGCAGGGAGGAATAACAGCTGCTTTCAATACCCCACAATTACCTTATATACCACTTTGTCACCTCCTGATAATCCAGGACTACAGAAGTGGGTGACTAATAGGGGACTTCATTTTATTGCAAGAGAAGAGTACCCTTGTACCACCCTGGGGATGACAATGGGAGCGGTCATCATTTACACACCCTGAACATAACAAGAAGGGTAAATATTCAAAGCACATGCTGGAGGTGTTAAAAAATGATAGCCAGATGTCCCATTAGAAAATAATTACTCAATATTAACAAATTAAGCAATTTAACATAGTGTCAGATCTGTAGCTTGGGATTTTCCCTGGGTACTGCTTTTCAGTTTGTTTTCCTTCTTTTCGTTCAATGTTTCCACAAGCTACAAATTCTACAAAGACTTGATCTTGCCAGACAAACAACAGCAAGCAGCTCAAGTCAAATTCTATTTACACAAAGGACTTCAACTAAATAATCTCCATAGACAAGGTGTATCATGGATGACAAGTCACTTTCCTATCCCAGGGTGTCAGATTTCAGACTCAGAAATATTTAACTTTGGCCTGGTAATTTTCGGCCTGTCACTAATTTTAAGGAACTTTTTGGTATTAAAAAGAAACACCTAAACTCAAACCAGAAATCCCCCCTCCCCATATATATATATGTATCATTCACATTAATATGCTGGCATTTTATTTTCATGTTTCTATGTACCACACCTTCAAAACACCTATTATTCTAAACTCTACAATATTCTTTCAGTCATTGGAGAGAGAGATCACACTAGCTGGAAGGGTGGGGGATTACTTTTTTGCTTAATACACTATTCTGATTATGACATATACAAAAGAGAGCTTCTGCTTTCAAAAGACTATTGAGAAACTGCATTAAAACAACTCCACATGCCCTTGATATGTTTTGGAGAGATAAAATCTCCCTCCTCCTACTCGTTCACATGAAGCAATTGGGCTGATTTACCTTCCAAAAATCATCACTAAAGTGTTGGCCCATCTGTTAATATATGCAACCCTGCCTTCAGATTTGTTGCAACAGAATTTCAATCGCAACCCTCATCTCAAAAAGCAGTAGCTCAAAACCTTATCTCTGCCCCTCCCTGTGCTCTGTAGGTCTGAGCAACCAACAGCAGCTCTCTTTACCTCTGCAGGAGCACTTGGAGGTTGCCTGACCTTTCCAGGTTCATTCAACACTTCAGGCACTCTTCAAGCAGCTATTTCACTGCCCTAACCCCATCAGACCACAGGTGTGAGGAATAAGCACCAGCCCGTGTCAGCTAATTACCCAATAATTAGGCAAGACACAGCCCAGGACCTTTACAGGGAAACCTAAAGCAAATTTCAATCTGAACCAATTCTCAGAACATCAGGAAGTCACCTCAGGTTACCAGCTAATTAAGGGGATAACTTCATCTGCAGTCAGCCCGAGAGATGTTAGATGTTTGAGCCCTAATAGAGACTGCAAAGATTCACAGCTAATTGTTTCCAGGATCATGACATTACATTCAGCAGAGCTTGTGTGACAGGTCACAAACAGGTGTTTTCAAAAAAAAANGACCTACCTAGACCTTAAATAGAACAATTGCATCAATGCTGAATCAGTTTGAAAAACCCAGCTGATATATCACTGAGCCTGAGCCTCAGCTCTGTCCTTAAAAAATACCACCAATAATAATGAATATATCTCCTTTGTTATTTTTGATGAATAGCTGGCAAGCCACTCACACAAACATCTCTTCACATCACAGGAAAGATTCTGAAGGATCACTGCCATGTGAACGTCATCAATGATCTTTAATAGAAGGAGCCTTTCCTTCCCCAAACAAGAAACCAAATGAGCCCATTTTGGAGAAAACTCACAAGCCACCAAGGCAAGACCATTAAGCTTGGCTCTCCCAACTAAAACATTACTCTCACACAGTGTTAGATGTTTGGAGGCAGATCCCAACAAAACCACCAGCATTTGTCTGACTGAAGTCAAAATACTGGGCTGCTAACCTAGACCATTCAGGCAACCTAAGATTTGTCAGTGGCTTGCTAAATAGGCCCAGACTTCTGAAAAGAGACTCCTTTTCCTCAGCTCATTCTAAGCCATTCTAATTTTCCAGATCAGCTGCCAAAAGCACACATCATCACCACACCTTGGGTGAGTAAAGCTGAAGGCCCAGCACCGGGTGTTGCAACCATCAAAAACCATTGGTTGGACACACAAGGCACACACTGGACTGCTTATTTCCCATCTTCCTGGAGCTCTAGTAATGAAACTTTAAAATCTTTAAAATACTTAAGAGATACTTTGCAAAAGAAAATAATTACATTTTTAACCTCCATTTCATTATTGTTTAAAAATAAACTCATGAGCATAACTGAGCTGTCAAAGTGACATCTTCCTTTTCTTCTTTACTCACAGAAAACTATTACAGTCTTACTGGTGACACATAACATCAAATTATCCTAACCAAGGGCAAAGAAAGGTGAAAAACTGGCTTTCTGCTTCAGATGGCTGGTGAAACAGAAGTTGGACTTGGCCACTTTAGATTCATAGAAAGGAGATGCAAAGGTTACTGCCAACAGTTTCCTCATATGAAGGGAGACTTACTGGTTTGATTGATATATGAACTGATGGACAGAAAAGGACCATCTTAGAGGTAACAACATATAATGTCTCCTGAGTTATTGTTCCAGTCACCTGCAGTCTTGAACTCAGAGTTTCCTCCCATTTTTCATCTTCTGCAGTTGAGGTGACAGCTTTTCTTTCATCTTTCCTCCAAGGTTATTAACAAAGCTCATTGTCCCCTCAATATTTGATTTCCCGGTATCAAAAGCAAGAGTAACTTTTTCCCAGAACAACTCACTAGCTGAGCTGAGTCCACAGACCTTAATAAATCCCCATACTTCAATGACTTCAACTATAAAATTCTTATTTTTAATAAGATTATGCAAGGGTACTTAGTATTAGAACAGTGGTGATTACTCTGCATGTGTATTTTTGCATACAATAGTAAGAAAATAAGATCTAAGAATGACCAGTTCTTAAGAAAACATTTTTCTCCGACAAGTATGAGAACCTCATCAACACTGTTCATTTGTCTGTTATTTGGATGGCGGTGGGAATAAAACTGTAGTAGCAGCTACATGCCAACCATCTCACTGTTGCAGAAGTCAAAGGAGTTGGTATCACAAATTCTGTTGCCATCACAAACATCTGTGAGCTTGCAGCAGGTGAATATTTATTAGTCCAGTACCAAAACATTTGTGTATCTCCTTCTGATGAGGCTTCTCAAAATACACTTTAAGAGTGTTTACTTGAATTAGGGGATGAATAGTTTTTAAGTCGCTTCTTTCGTTCCACTGCAGTCCTCAAAGCCTGAAGAATGAAGTGTTTATTATTCAGGATGTTGTAGCTGCACAGGTTAAGCAGCTTGTTGAAATTCTCTTCAGTGTATGTAAGCAGGCCAGTGCCATAGGGAGCAGCACAGTTGGACACGTCCACTCTCCCCTGCTCCATCTCTGCGGGACTGCGCTCCACATCTGAAACCAGAACACAGCACAGCAACGGTGTCCGGGGGCAGACTGCTACCAGGCAGTGCAAAATACACAGTAACAGATACAAGGGGATGAATTACCTCCTGAAAGTGGTTCAGTATTTAATTACTGTATAGTAACTATCTCAGCTGCGCTAATAAAATCCACTAGTTCCTGCTTGGCTAGAGTCCAGACTTGACCAGCAGAACAACTTCTGCATGCAAAACACCATCCTCTCTAAATTAAGGTTTTGCATCAGAATATTTCATTTTGTTAAGATTTGGAATTTTGTATGTTTAACTTTTCAACTGACTTCTGAGATGACAGCACCTTATCTACCAGGTGGTAGAAAATTACACCAGAGGGCTCCTGGATTGGCAATCTTCCCTCTCAGGTGGCTGAGATTTTAAACACATGCAGCAGAACAAATAAGATAATGAACAGCACAAGATCTTTTTCAATAAGCTGGTTCATGGATTTTTGTTCATTTTTTGAGGAAGGTTTCCTGGATCATAGAAAATTAGCAGTAAGAAAATTGGAGCTGATGCATGTAAAAGTAGTTGTAAACTGAAACTGAATTTGCAAGTAGGTTTTTTTTTCTAGTGAAGAAGATTTCTTCTATTGCTGAACTAAAGGAAACAATCTGGCAACTTTTCAAAAATTGTAGGTATCAAGGCAGCTTGTTAGCCTGGCAAAGCCTTCGCTTCATTACATGCTGCCAGCTCTTTCTAGTCTCAATTTTTTCCATGTAAAAAAAGTAATAGGAGAATTCTAGTTTTGTTAACCAAGAAAACATTAAATCTCTTTATGAGACTGTTAGGTGACAGTGTTTGCTACCAGTGGATATAACTTAGTAGCTGCGTCCTCTTCTTTATTATCAAAGTTACACGACCTGTTTCAAGTGCATGAGGGGGTTTCTCTCAGGGTACAGCTACTCATGCTTTTATTTTTAGACCTCTTCATTCCAATCCCTGATTAGCTGGCCATTGCATCACAACTGGACTGGGAATATAATAATTTAGCCAACTCAGAAGCTTGCCAGTGTCTTGTTTTGGAAGAGGAACGAATTCATTGGATCAACTGGATGAGACAATCTCAAAAAGGGATTAATGCTGTCAACTTACTCGGTGCCTTGTATTTCTGGAAGGTATCACACACCAGTGGAAAATAGGCCAAGATTGGTGCCTCTAAGCTGTCCTCAAACACATAGCACTCCTTCAGGTGCTCCCGGTCTTCCTGGCTCAGCTCTGTGCTGGGGAATGGGATCCCATGCTCCAAACAGTACTCCGAGAACAGGTCCAGTGGCTGGCTCAGCAGAGAGGAGAGATGCCACACAAAGAGAGGTTGAAATAAGACCACAAAACCTCATAATATTTTGCTGCAGTAGACAATCTGAGATTGATTCATATGTTTATAAATAATGCTAATTATGCACTGGAACAAACACATTATCTTAATTTGAATATATCCTGGCTAATAGAAATTTGGCTGATATGCTAACACTTTAGATTCTTGAAGCAAAGCTACTACATGCTGAAATTTATATTACATTCAGATCATTTGTGTGATTTAGTGAGCAGAGTAGAGTATTTGGATAAGGAAACTTTGATTATGTGTGGCTTCTCAGATCACAAGTTCGTAAATAATTGCATTCAGTGCACCTGTCTTCATGCCCCTTTACAAATAAATTACAATTATTTCAATCATATAAGCCCCTCAAGGTTTCTTCAAATGCAGAAAAAAGACCCCTGACTAAAACTCATGCCAACACCAAGAGTCAAATATAAAAGCAAAACTTTTCATTCAAAAATTTTTCAAAATTATGTATTGTGTATTAATTACATATTGTAAAAGTTATTTAACTATTGAGGACTTTGTACCAGGGTGACAGATAGGTAGAATAGGACATCTTCTGTATGTCTGTGTTCATATGCCTGTCCCAGAAAGACACTGAAAACAGCCCTGTTAAAGGCAGTGACATTATGGTCACAGTTGTGAATAGTACCATTGACATGATCGTTTAATTTAATAAAAACCAGACCATTTTNTCCTGGAGTCATACAGATAAGGAATCACTGCCTCAAAACATCACCAGAGTCTGTGATCCTCCACTGTAATTTAAATGGAGAATGACATCCACTTTTCTCTCTGGCCTCAGAATGGGTGGGCAGCTGGTATTGATGAAGAAAGCTGTATCTATCAGCTTGAGGTAGTCACTCATTTCATTCAGCTGGTTGGGAGAAGAATCCAGCACTGTGTCTGAAAGGCAAAATCTTCCATTATTAATTACTGCAGGGTCAAGTCCCTCTTTTTCCAAATTAGCATAAAAGAGGAGAAAGAAAAGACAGTTGATGTATATTAATCTTTGACACAAAGCCCATAGTTAAGTATTTGTCTCTGACACAATTTCAGTATCTAGATCTCAACTCTGAAATCAGTAAGAGCGAGCAGTTCTGAGACTCAGCTTCATGCAAAGTGATAAATTACTCTTCTTTTTCAACAGGTGTAAATCTGTGGCTATTTAACTTCCATGGAAGCTTAAAGTCACTCTTTGATGGCTTTTCCTAGGAAGATGAGAATTTAAGCAAATCTGCTGTGCTTTCTCCAAGACAGAAACAAGACCAGGAGTAAATCATCTAGGGCTTGGCAAAACCCGTTCCACAAACACATTAATCTAATAATATTAATCAAAACTTGCCTTTATGGTAAAACTTACCAAATACTTTTCCTCAGCAAGTACTAGCACTCAAATCTCCTTCAAACATATGCTTAAAACAATTTCCAATTACCTTTCCACATGCAAAAGCTCTCATTCTCCAAGTATTTGTTATGTAGCTGCAAGCCCTTGAGGAAATTATGGTAAGTTGAAACCACTGGCCGCCCAGTCATCATTTCTCGAAGAGTTTTGGAAAGGTAACCTTTGGGAATGGATAAGCAGGTTGTCTGTTCATGAGGCTTCTTGGGCAGAGCAGGGTGGTTCTCTGTAGGAAGAACAAGAAGAGGGTCTATGTCTGCATTCAGTCAGGGTTTTTCTCTGATAATAGTAACAACCAAACCACCACGGCCCCCAGCCCCATCTGTGCCTGAGTGCACACATGGGCAAGTGGAGTGTTCTGGGCAGTGGGTTTCAGTGTCACACCATCACCTTGCTGTTCCCTGCCTGGCCTCTCCCTCACCAAAGGGCTCTGGTAACCCTCTGGTGACTAACAAAACTCCCCAGGGATGTTGCACAGTGAGCAGCACAGTGTTTTTTCCTGTTTTACTGCACAAACTGTTGGTCTCCTGCTTTTCCTTCATTCTCATGGGCTTCATGTCCCCTAAGCCAGAAATAGGACACAAAAACAAACCCTTTACCAAATGTCAGGTTTCACATTTCAGGGAGGTGTGAATAAAATGCAGATGCAAGAGAAAAGTAATCTAAAGAACTAACCAATGTCATGCTCAGTGTCTCGAGTCCATCTGTGCCAGAAGTGTTCTGAATGACCCGAGAGGTAGACAGCATCCATAAAACTCTGGGAAAATATATTGCTCCATGTGCCTTGAAATTTAAAAAAAAAAAAANCCATCCTTAATATTAGTTTTTTATTTTTAGAGCACAGCTATGGCCACATACTTGGATCCAGTTTCTGCTTTAGTTATGAAATACTATGAGTTTTCATATAAATATCAAATCCCACACCATTCAACACAATTTCTGGCTTACAACCAGGCCATTTTCAAAACTCGGCTGTCTGTAAAAGTCAGGCTGTGAGTTTAAGTACTTCAGATGATCAGTTTGTGTGTGTGTATGTGTTCTGTTTAGGTCCAACCTAAGACATTCAGAAAATTAGTCACATTTGTCTCAAGAATTCATTTCCTCTTGGGTCACTTTTGGCTGGTTCATTTAAGATTGAAATTGCATCAGAGATACATTCTCTGGTGTACTAATATTGCAACATGCATAGCCAGCTCTTAAGGCGACGTTTTCTTGAGAGAGTAGATTACCTTCCAAGAAGCAGATGTGGGATTCTGGGATCTTCTTCATCCGGTGACCCATGAAGAACTCACTACCAAAATCCTCTGAACGAACAAAGGCCCCATATTTCAGGAGACCCACCTCATAAGGTGTGAACTCCACCCACTCTGCAAAGAAGGCATCAAAATGGGATTATTGCAGCCACCTGAATACATGTAAAAATCAGCTTGGAGAAACAGAAGCTGGAAGAACAAGGCCTATTGCTTCACCATGGTGGGGACAGAGAGTTCAAACCACCATGTTTTGAAACAAACAGGTGCCCTTCAACATACATGACTGCAAAAGCTAAATTCATCTCCTCCACCAAAATCCATTCAGCTTGGGATTCAGGTCCATTTCTGCACTAGGAAGAAAGACCTGGGGCTGAAAGTTCACTGATTGTTAAGGCCCTGCACACAATGTGGCATTTTGAGTTCCTCTGAGTCAGCAATGACACCAGCTACCATTCATTCTTACAGCTCTTTATAATCACTGCCTTGAGGGTAAAAAACTGACCAAGGCCCCTCCCCACACAGAAACCTTGACTGGATGCACTGGGACTGCAGCTGTGCCTAAGAGCAGATGACCAGGTTCAGCTGCAGGACCTCCTGCTTTGTTTGTGCTGGAAAACACTATAGCAATAGTGACTGGGATCACAGAGGACTGCCCCTCCTCAGATCCCTCTCTGGCTGCTGGGAGCTGACTCCTGCTCTCACCCCTCTCCACCTTTTCCATTCTCCTCCCTTCCTTGCCCTCCTCCCCACTCTTCACAGCTCTCTTGGGCTGCTGCTGCCTGGGCAGAAGGCCCAGCAGCTGAAAGGAGCTGTGAGGGGTGGGTGGGAACAAGAGGGGAAAGAGCAGCAGTAATGGCTCTCAAGGTTTCCAGCAAAAGTCATCTCCATTCCCCACTGAGCAGTGTCTACTCCCTTCCATAGTATTAGGATGCACGTTTTTCATCCAAGTCAAAAACCAGAGACAGACAGGGGAAAAGAAAATATTTAAAGACCTGTGGCTTGGACTTATAGTAAAAACTTTTGGCATGCAATCAGCCTTAAGAGGAAACTCTTCAGAGTTATAGGAGGGTGTATAATAGCCATACCTTTGAAATCCAAAGTGCTAAAGTCATCTTTGACATTGAGGGACAGGTATATGGGGAGTGGATTCTGCCCCTGATTTACTGCTAGCTGCTGATCCGAAAGTTTGTGAGTACTTTCCTGTTTACAAAGAGCAGAAGTCGTTGTAAAAAGATTAACATGATGCATGGAATTACTACAGTATCTAAGTATGAACTATCAATGAAGTATCTGCTAAACCCCAGCAGGTTTTGTTCCTGGTCTTTTGGCCACACAACTGTGTCCATGTGTTACCTACCGTGAGCCTCCACCAAGGCATTGTTCTTACGGAAGTTTTGGCAAGGGGACAGGGCAAAAATGCAAGAAACGTATCTGTATGGTCCCTGGGATATGACTTGCTTTAAGAAAAGAAAGATATTTAGTCAACCCAGACCCATTTCTGTCAATACAGCTTATGGGTATATATTGCTGTGCCTGAACTTAGCTCTGTCACAGCCTTCAGTCCTGTATGTGTTACTAGAATGATCACTTGACCTAAAATTAAAGATGGAAAATCAGTTCCCTTAACATCTTGATTTTTTATATGCTTAGACATCTCCTATAGATGCTTACATTTTAGTGCTACTTCATTACTTTTATTCTAAAAGGCCAAAGAATAAGTCCTTCAGGTGTGCAGAGAGCCTTTTCTCTAACTGAATACACAACCTTAGACATGGGAAGATAGAAATGCTCTGAAATAAGAGGGAGAGAAAGATTACAAAATACCTGATGATGTAGCATACAGTCAATGAAGAGTCCCCATAAATCTGTAAAGGACACCTTGTGCCCCTCTTGCTTTCTCTCACAAAGTTTATTTTCATAGTATTTCATATGGTCCAAAGAAAAGCAGTGCAGCTTGCTCTTGATCACGTGTTTCCTGATACCATCAATTGGCCCACTGAGATCCTTTTGTGACCAATTTGCATCTTCATATAACTTTGACATGGTCCTGGATAAAAACAAGGATCTGTGGTTCATCACAGGGCACATGTCAATTCATTGGGCTTATAACACACAGAAGTGTTTTGTTTCAGGCTACACAAGGTTCTTGCCCTCCAACTTTTACTTGGAAGTGCATTTCAAAGCTGAGGCAGAATTTAGACTGTATAATGATTTATTTTTTTTTCCTGCACAAATACATTCAAGGTCATCCTAGTTTGTTTGTTTTTCAGAATCAAGAGAGTAATAAAGCAGCACTGATAACTCAAGCTTTTGCTATAATTATCTTTTGATTGTCCAAGCCACAGCTTCTGTCTGAGGCCAGTTCCCTCAGGTGGGTCAGACTCTGTGTGAAATATTAAGCTGGAGTTTAGCAGTGACTATTGTCCTGGCAAGTGTGAGCCCCCTCCTTGGGCATGCAGCAGGTGGGTCACCTCAGACTCCTGGCACACAAAAGACAGGCTTGAGCTGCCAGCTCCCAGAGCTCAAGCAGATTCCAGCCATCCCCTCATCCCCACCCCACTTGTTCTAATTCTGTCTCACATATTTAGAGCAGCCCTTCAGAGGCAAAATGTTTTAAATCCCTTAACTCCTCCTAGTTTGTGCAAGGCAGTCACCATTGAGTGCATGAATGACATTCTGTTTTCTCAGGGCTGTTCTTTTAAAGTCTGCTTTTCAGAGACATGTGAGAGTTGAGCCAGAAAAATATCACAAGAGTACTTTTGAAGTGTTGCATGCAACGAGATAACAAGTTACAGGCAAACTATCCTGGCTTGTGCTATTTTCTTTTTGTTTCTGTAAACACTTCAGTGCAGTTATAGAAATATTGTAATTCTCACTAGATTTGTTTCTTGTAGGAGCACTCAGCAGTCCCATGAGACAAGTGCCAGGAAGTAAAGAGCCAGCATCAAGCTGAGCAAATTCACCAGTAAAGCAAAATTCTTCGCCAGGTTATCACTCTGCTAACACAAATGCCAGGTACGAGCCCAGCTCTCCTTACCATGTTGTGGCAGACAAACCACTGATGTATGACACACAGTCCAAAACACCCAGCTCCTGGAGAGCCAGAAGACTGCCAAACATAGCTGTCATGGAGCGCACTCCCCCTGCTGCAGTCACGACTGCCACCACGGGCACCTGCTCAGCACACAAAGATAGGCACAGTCACCCATCACCAGATCAAACACAGGAGAGATGGCCATGCAGAAAAAAACTAACAGCAACACCTGATTCAGGTAGGTTCCCATTAATTCACCCTCTTCAGGGCAGTGCCTGGGTGTGTGTTTGAGTTGTGTACACTCAACAATTTAGTGTATGCTGAAGGGGGTTACCCTGATCAGTGATGCCTTGGAAAGTCAGGAGCTGTAAGGGCAGTGTATGGGTAAATATCTTTTCAGATTTTCTCAGTGTGTTTAATTTTTCCTCAGCTCTTTCCCTCAAAACACCTTTTAAAGCTCTGAGTATAACTAAGGTCCGAAGAGCAGCGCAAAACCTGCCTGCATAGTATTTTCTTCCTCTAAGTGTATATACAACATTTGCTATTTCCCAGGCAGATAGTGCCCAGCTTTAGAGATTTATTTTAACACCTTCTTTCCAACGCAGATTACCTCTACCTTCCCTGATATCACTGCTAGTTTGGTTTTACTTTTTTCAGGGATGCAGAAATCCTGTTATCCATCCTCCCTTTTCTGTATAGTAAAACTGATGAAAATATTCAGTTTTAGGAACATATGGTGCCATTACCTTTAATCTTGTCTTCACTGTATTTTACCATCTAGTTGTGGATTTGGGAAGTTTTTTTATTAACATGGCTCAAAATCCCTTTTATTCTCCTTTAATAATAACAACTCCTATTCTTCTTGTTATTTAAGTTCATGAGCACTTTAACTTGGTTGACAAATGCTGTCCTGTATACATCATAAAGGGCTGGGTGTGCTGGGAGCTGAACAGAGCAGTGGAGGAAATGTCACACAGGCACACTGTCCCAGGCTCCTGCTCCAAGCACCACAGCCCCATAACAGATTATTGCCCTCCAGTAACAGAGCAGCTACCTCTGAGTTCAGGGATCCCCAGGAGAGGAGCAAGCAAGAGGTAACACCAAAAAACACACAAGACAGATGCTACTGTACCAGTGTGCTGTGGGAAGGTTGCAGCCTTCCCTGTGAACCTTGTGGCAGCAAAGAGGGGTCAAAGAGGAGAAATGGTCTCAGTCTAACCTATCAGATTTCACCAGGCTTGGTTATACACACCAGCACATCAGCAAATAGAGCCTTGGGGTGCCCCTGAGTGAGGCCAGAGTTTGGCAGAGAATAAAGGAGCTATAACTGGCCTCCTGGCAGTTTCTCTTCCATCCTCTGTGCCAACAACTTGGGTATGTTCTTAGGTGCAAGGTTCTACGCTATTTAGTCTAGAACATGTGGAAGAGCCATATGGGTAGCCATGCAAGTACATCACATCCACTTCTCTCAAAGTCGGTCATAATACTTCAAGACCCCAAGATGCTGTCTCACATACCTCATCCTCCTGCAGGTCTTCATCTAGATGAAGAACATTCTTCAGAGCAGCAGCAACCACCTTCTTCCTTTTACAGAGGAAATCCTGCTCCTCTGCGCACAGATCAAACCCCAACCGCAAATCTAAATTCTGGCAACTAGAACACAAGAACAGTACAAGGCATTGCCTGTGGCCACTTCTGCTGGAGACATTCAGCAAAACCAGTAACTATAAACCAGTTTAAAGAAATTATACCTCCGTGTACATGAATGTCCCCCTATGCAAATGAAAGCAGGCATATGGATATCCTATGTCCTACATTTGTGACTTCCTGCAGAGATTTTAGACCAGAATTATGTCCTGAACTATTTCACACAATCATAAGGAATAAACAAAATATTCTGCTTATTTAAAACAAGGAAACAGCTGAATTCAAGCTGTTTCACATTGAACTCTGGTAACTGGACACCTCTTCACATTCTCTTGCTATGCATGTGTTTCCTGAAGCACAAAGTTGTTATTTAAACTTAACACACTTTTGTTAAAAGAACCCTAATATCGAGTTATAGCACAAATTCTTCGTAGAGATAAGCCTAGCAATTTGAGCCAGAAGATGTCTCTTAAATTTATGCCTTCTGTACATTATTCAGTAAAAACCACTGATTTATCATTCACCTGCAGCTAAGGTTTGCAATGACGCTAACTCATCAACAGGGGGTAACGTTGCCCTTCAGAAAATCTCGGCAAGCCAGTCAATAATTTAATTACTGTCCATGTGTTTCACTCAAAAATGACCTGTAGAGGTTTTGTAAATGCATAAAGGTGTTAGAAACATGTTACAAATGTGTTACACATAAATATGGGCATATTATAGATAAAGGTTACAGGACAGAGGGATGTTTAAGTATCAAAATTACAAAGCATCAACATTAGGAAAAACGTGAAGGTTTATACTCTGTAACTAGCTGCCACCTATCCTATTCTAAATTCTTACCGAAAAATTTAAAAGCTTTAAAGCATTTTATTAACCATTTGCCATATTTTAATCATCTTTATTCCCTGTTTTGAAACTAGCTACTATAAGATGGAGCTTCCTTTCATCTAAAGATGATACTATGAAAGGAAAGGAGATGGCCCAAGTAAATATTCAAAAGCAATAAAAGATTTACCTATTTTCCTCATTCACAGACACCTCATAAGATTCCCCCTGAAAATCAAGAATGAAAGCACCATAACTTTTAAATAGAATTGGAATTTTGCAAAAGCAAGTTTTACAGTATTAGCAAGTATTCACATATATAGTCTAATGATAAATTTTTGGTCTCTTCTCAGGCCTTCAGCACACAATCCTCACTAACATCCTGCTTTGAAACTACTTTTAAAGCTGCCAGAAATTCTGAATATCTTATTTTCCCCCCAAATCATAGTTATATTTCTAAGTATATCCAGAGCTAAGCATACAAATAACTCACTAATACATTTTTAGTAACAAAATTATTACATGACCAGATATTACATATATACAGTTTACCTTGTTGAAATATCTCCAAATACTGCCAAAGGATACTCACTCTCATCACTGTCACTTTCTTTCCCAAGTCCAGAGAATGGAGAGGAACAGCCAGGGGACTACTTGAATGCATTTCCCTCCTACCTGAGCCATGCTGATTTAAAGAGGGGGAAAAAATGTTACAAGGAGAGTATTATTTATAAACCCTTAGACACAAATACACCAGATTCATGATTCTTGATTCTTCTCCCAAAATTTAAATTAGGTGTTAATCACTGCCCATAAGCAAAACATACACAACAGAAAAAATGTTCCTTTGGCAGAGTCATGAGCAGTCTGGGTTGACTGTGCTTGATGTAGTGGAACCTGATGGTTTCACTGCTTCCTGGTCTGGAGCGAGGACCTATGGAAATATCCTGGGTTTCTTCATAGGATCCTTTCATTGCAAAGGTGAAATCTCTCCCTGAGAACAAGAGGCAAACAGCAGGGAGACGTTAGCGGCACCTAGTCCTCAAATTAGCAAATGAAAGTGCCCCAAGTGACATTTCAGCCTTAGTGCAGCAGGCTTAACTAAGGCAGTTTTCCTTCCCCTGTGACCAGTGGGCACCACCTGGCCCCTTGAGCTCCCCTGGACTGCAGGGGCCCAGAACTGACCAGCTCTCTCAAGTGTGCAATACTCAGAGAACTGATCCCAAAAGCTGATGGCAGAGTCAGGGCTGACACCCCTGACTCCTGGAGGCCCAACCCTTCATCCACTGAGAAATGCAAAGGCATCTGTTGTGAGTATTTCACCAGCCTTGAGGGGAAGTCACAGCTGTACATAATTCTTTGTGTGAATTGATTTGAATACCCCCATCAGATGTAGTATGAATGTTACTATCTTACATTCATAATTAGGTTACTTATTCTCCTGCTTAGAGTAAATCCCATTGAATCACTTTGTAAATGTTAAATTACATGATGAGGAAGTGCTGCTGAATCCTTTAGACAAACGGTCAAGTCTGAGGCTAAGTTTGGCAAGAGGGTCCACTCTGAAACCCTCAACTCAATGTGAGGATTTCCTTCACTCCTGGAGCCCTTTCCTTTTCCATCTTTATCCTTTTGAATCCTTGGTCTCCACATAAATAATTCTAGATTGATTCTAATATGATTTTTGTTTGCATTTTTCATGCATGTAGTAATAGAGAGAGACTTGCCATCAAACTTTATCACACTTTTACAAATTTATATTAAACCTACATTTGCTGATAGTTTTACCAGTGATTCTTTAAGTGACCTAAACCATTTGTGACACCCTGCCAAGTGACACAGAGTGTGTGTAACACCTGTGGATGCCTCTAGCAGCATTCACATACCCTGAGCTATCACTGAAGTCTTTCTCATCCTGAGAGTTGTCTCCCTTCTTATACGTTCTGTTCTCACCAGAAAACAGAGGTAAAGGTATTTCAGTTCCATCACACTGCAGTGATGTTTCTAAGTCCCTCAGCCACCTTCACAGTTTCCCTTAAACTACAGTCACACCTCCTTCTGAGGATCCTCACTATTAGCAAGCAGGTAATTCAGGAAACACTTCAATCCCCAAGCAGCCCTGATGCTAACAGACACTAAAACAGACCAAATATTTATCTAGAGTCTGCTGCATTTCCCACAGAACAAACAGCAGCGACAAACAATTCAAATCAGAAACCTCACTTTTGTAAGAACTCTTCATTTTGGTTTCGTTCACATGTACTTCCAAACAGGATACTTCACGAGACTGGAAGAGAGAAACAATAAAATCACTGGTCACAGAAAGAGTTCAAGATTCTCACTGAGGTTCTAGGGGCCCTGTAGAAACACCATCCTTGGCAACGATGGTCTGTGGATGTGAAGAATTCATTCAAGCTGATTATCTTGTCTAAATCTTGCAAGCAGTACAGTGGCTGGTTAGGAACCCAAAATAACTGGGGATCTGTCATTACATTTAGACACCATTCAGTCCCCAACAGTTAACACAAGAAATCTTTGTCCCTATCTTCCAACCACATCCTTCAGTCGTGCCCTACCTTAAGAGTGGCATATAAAAAAAAATTACCACAAGTACGCCATTAGTAATGATCTTCTCAGGTACACCTGGTCTGAAAAGCAAAACCAGAAAGGTTTATTTAAAAGTGGGTATACAAGCAATAAACTTTCAAAAGCAAATAGTTCTCTGAGCTCAGTTTTTCTAGCTGGCAGGTACCATCAGCACTTCTGCCTTTCCCTTCTGTCCTGCAGCCTGTGTCGGATCACATCCCATACCTTCCCAAGGATGCTCCTTCTCTCTTACATCTTCTGATGAATTTCATCTCTCCTTAGGCTGAATCACAAAATAAACACCCATTCTCAGCTATAAATAGTAAGTGAGACTCTCACTCAAATTCAGGAGAAAAAAAGCAACAGTGGGGAAGATGCTGAGATGGGGTATCTGAACACAGGTACATGGAGCCACTTCCCCAGTGTTGCCTTATCACTCTCTCTAAAATGCAGTTTTCTGATTACAAACTCGACAGCATTTAGGCTTTACTTACATGTTTTCCAGTAGAAATTCCACTTCTAGTTCCTCCCGATTCTGAAAATTGGATTTATTTTTAATTTATGAATGAAAAGATGTTTTCCTCTGCTACAAAAAATTGTCCTCTGACAATTTTTTTTATGACTCTCTGTCTATTCCCACACCCTCTACATCATAATATGAATGTATACAGTTTTCTGTGGCCACACTTTGATTTCACCTCTCCACCACTCTACTGTTTACAAACCAGCTGTCCCCCAAGAGAAAAAAAAGATTAAGTATCATAGAATAGGGAGCAAGGATCCTACTATTAATCCATTAGTAGGATAAGACATGGGTCAATCAATGCTGAGGAAGGGAAGAATAGCAGGTGAGTGATGTAGGAGAACATACTTAAGAATGAATGAACCTAGTACAGTGAATAAATAGGGAGCGTGTCTTGGTTAAAACAAAAGAATTTGCAGAGTAAAGTGATTAAACATTTGAAAAGGGTCAGAGAAGGGACCAACGTGGAAAATAAAAAGTGCCAGGGTGAAGGGAAGAAGAGAGAAGACTGAAGCTGTGAAGAGGAATCAGGGAAAGAGCTCAGGAGAAACAAATCAAGTGGAAAAGAGACAGGAAAAGTATAAGAACAAAACAGCTACAGGGTAGAACACAGACAATATAAATGAGAATGAATAACTGTATTTCTTAAGTCACTTGCTGCTCTATGGGATACGGCCAATCCAGGAAATACCACACACAAAAAAAGTATAGCAGAGAGATCTTCTGGATCACCCACAGGGAGGAAAATGCTGGTTATTGGATGATTTAAATCTCTTCCTGACAAGTGATGATAGCACTTATTCATTCATATTAGGAGTAACTAACATCTACTGACAAATATCACTTCTGTCTGGCTGCACATCATACTTTAACTTTGTGAAATAACTGTGAAAAACATGCCAAACCTGACAATGCAGCTGGCATGGGAAAATCATCTTTATAGTAAAAGTGAAGAGCAATTTTGTATTTACTAGTTCACAGCAGTAAATGAGACATCTCTGATGGCTTCTCTGATAGCTACATCTGTGGTATGTAATGCAGAAGCAGGTGGTTCTGCTTGCTAATTTCTCCCAAAGTCTCTATTTCATGAGAATTACAGTGGTTGCAAGTTTGTAATAGCAGGCTGGGGCACAGATTTTAGACAGGAGTCACCTTACACAGTTGCAAGTCAGACTGTATCAGATATCAGATTGTGCCCATTCTGCATTATCCAAGCCAAATGATGGCCTGTTCCAACTTTGTCCAAAGAACAGCAGAAATAAGGTTCAGAAGAATCTGGCTCATAGAATCTGTCTCACCTTGCTTGCCTTATGTTCCCATCCTTCTTATGCTGCTGTACACTCACACAAATCATATTTCTATTAAGTCCCACTCCCATATCTGTGAGTAAAAAACCCAGACCATAGCAATGGAAATATTTGTTAGGCCACAGAGAACAAGAGGCACAGCAAAGCAACCCTGCTGCTCTGACATTACCCATCTGAGCTCCTCAGCCCTCCTTCTGAGATACTTTGGTAGGTGAAAGAAATCATTATGGGCAGAGTTGACACTACAGCCTGTTATTAAGGTGGCCCAGCCTGTTGCATTAGTAAGTCACTTTCAAAAAAAATAAAATAACCCAAAGTCTCCTAAAAATCCATATACAGCCCATAATCTGTGATGCCTGATTCATTAGGAACTGAAGAAGGGCAGCTTGACCAGGATGCTCCTGAGACACAGCTCACCTGGTCTGACCTCCACCACTTCCAGCTTGCTAATGGGCTAAGACAGCTCTGCACGTGCCCCAGAGCAAACTCAGGGCTTGAGTCACACCTGGAATTATCTCAGTCACATGAGGCTTCTCCTGAGGAAGGCTGTAGTCAGCTGGAACAGGTTTAGTAAGCAGTCCTCAGTAAGGATTGGTCTTCTAATAGAGTAGTTAATAAACACTCTCCAAAGCAAATTTAAAAAACAGGCAAGAGTGTTTTCCAATGAGCCTGTCTGACACGGTGGTTTAGATATAAATGGAGCACACCAGTTCCTGGGAAATGTCAACTGAATCCTTGGCAGAAGTGTGAAAAAGCCCTGAAATTCTGTTACTACACCCTCCAAACAGAGAAGGTGTTACATTTTGCAGAAAGTAATCTGAGTACTTATTCTGCTCTCCTTGAAGATGAGTGTGATTTCTTCACCTTCCTCTCAGCAACTCCATCCACTCAGTGTTTCGTAAGATACTCTTTATCTCCTCTTAAACACAACCAAGCACAATATTTTTGAGACACATGCAGCATATAAAACTCTTAGGTCACTCACTTACAAGAAAAAATAAAATATTGATGATATTCTCATTCATCAAGGCCTGCCCCTTCTCTGCTGGCTCAGCCCCTCTAAAATAAATTTGTAACCCTGTAACAAAGGAGCACAAGCAGATTTGATAAGATTTTTTTCCTTAAAGTTGTTTATTAGAAGAGGAAAAAACACCCTAGGATACGATCACAAGAATGAAATGCTTCATTCAGCAAGCACATTATCTGAAAGAACTGGCCAAAATCCCCAGTGAAGCTGACAGGATACAGCCTTAGTGAGCTGCTGGCCAAAGGGTAAGGGCAGCTGCCTGGAAAGGGGGACAGGTTTGTTCCCACTCCTGCTCTGTCAAGTCTACAACAGCAATGAGACCCCCTAACCATCATCTTCTTCGTTTTTGACTCTTTTTCTCTCTTGTTTTTCAAAATATATTTTTGAAATTAAAAAAAAAAAAAGGAAAAAGAAAAATAGGAATACAAAAAGTATTTTGCATCTTATTCCAGTCACAACTGTTTGTGACCCCTCTCCTAAAACCCAAGCATTTAACTGTTTTCAGTAACACCCTTTTTAAACAAGTCTTTGTGTGTGAGTACCAATTTAACATCCAATAGAGGTAGTAACTTGAGACAAAATTCTAATCAAGAGTATTGTTTTCTCTATCCACTCACCTCTGGGTTCAAGTCAAAATTCAGGTGAACTTTTTCTCCAGATTGGATTTTAGCCAAATCAAAGCGAACAGTCATAAGCTGGTCATCTGGTGTAAAAGTATCCTCATCACACACTGTCAGCTCCAGGATGTTCTGAGGAGAGAGGCAGAGAAGGATGTAAATGACATATTCTGGGACTACTGAACCCAAAAGGAAGGCCCAGCAAGAGCCAACATTGAGCCCTCAGGCTGTACATGTGGACAGACTCCTGTGACAGCAGGGAGCTCAGCTCACAGCCCGTGTGGCTCAGACTGCAGAGCCAGGGACTGGCCCTAGAAGAGGTAAATCATCAGATTTGCCAACCAAAAAGAGCTCAAAAGAAGAGGAAAGACAAGTGACATGTATGATGGTAACATGCACCAGACAGAGCAGAAGTTACACATGCTATTCCTCAGATCGTTTGTAGATTCAAAATTACCACCTTCAGAAATTTTGGTATTTCATGAGAAAGTAGTAATAAAGGGGAAATTCTCAGCCCTTTAAATGGAGATTAAAGCACACTGTCAAATTCTTAACAGGATCTGAATTATAGCAATTCCCCTGGCAGTTCCTTAGGGCTCAGGTTACCCATGGAAGCATGAGAAGATGCAGCTCTAGTTAACCATGAGAAACTGATCCAGTTTAGACTTTGCATCACTTTCACTCTGACTGCTCACCTATTTCTGCTAACTCTATAAACACTTCAACAGCTTTTTACAGCTGTTCCGGGGCACAAAGAAGCATTCAGTGTTATTCCAGATATCCCACAACCTTCTGAGTTTAAACTACTTCTTTCAGTCAGGTCAACTGAGTTCAAAATCCGTGTGAGCCTCAAGGCTCTCATAAAGAGTCTGCACGCAGGAGGTGAAGATGCCCCCTTTAGAAAGCACCTGCTCACTGTCCCAGCCACAGATCCCACCTTTACTTCACTCTGTATCATGAAGTGGAAAGTTTCATTCCAGACAGGGTTTCTGCAGTTGTGTACAGCTCTTGTCTGGGCTTCACATGAAGCTGTTGGCAGCCACAGCTTGACATAGCAATCAGTTTGGCTCCCTGTGTTAACAAAAAGTTGCATAATTAGTACAGCAGCACTTTGTTATTATTTGTTTTGCCCAGTCAGGGAAAGAAAAGGTTAAGCTCTGAGGTGTCTGAAATATTTCATTAGACCCAAAAGAAAATATTCTGGGTTTAGAGTTATTTAACTTTTCTATTTAGATTTATATCAGTTTCAAACAAAGCCAATTTTAAAACACTAACTCTATATGGTAACAGGAGCCAAAATATTTTATTTCAACAGTACTGAACTAAGTACTCTGGCTCTTGTGATTTTTTAACTCCTATTTTCTAATATTTGTCAGTTTGCAAAAAAAAACAAATACAACTTCACTTCTTGAAATGTTGCTTTTTAAAATGGAATAGAAATTTTTTGGTTTGGGGGATTTTCATCTATTTGTAATGCAGAAGTCATCCAAACTGACACAGCAATGAAGACACTAACACAGTAGTATCCAAAGCAACTACTGATTTTTCCTGTATCTTTCACGATGATAATCCTTTCAGAAGGGAATTGCACAACCTGGGGAAAAAGAGGCACTGAGGAGTTACAAGAAAGGGAAATATCACAGAGCAGCTGATAAAGGGAAGGATAACATCATCTCCAACACAGAGTTTCTAGTCTGTTTCCTTTCTGGTTTAAAGTGTCTTCTAAATTATTTTGAATTTAAATGAAAATTAAAATAAATACAACTTGTTCACCCAAAACCCCCTGAAATATTACTGCAATCCAAGCAACAGGTGTACAAGAGCATTAAAATCAGGTGACAGTAGTTTCCTTGCTAAGCTATAAATATATCAGCCATCAGTGATACTTACACAGATCTGCTCTGCGGAGATTTCTTATGCCTATAATTTTTACAGAAAGCCAGCCCAACTGAGGCACTTCTGGCTGCAGAACAATGAGAAAGGTACCTCAATTATTAGCAATTAACTCAGATATAACTAACATAACTTATCCCATAACACCACAAAGGCCATTCTGTCATTATAATGCACTGAATTTAATTCTAATTATTTCAGACATTTTCTGAGAAGAAAGACCTTCTTGTGATTTGACATTGAGTAAAGATAACCTGCCATTCATAGCTATGGTATACATTAATCAAAATGAAACCTCATTAACACAGCAAGCAGATACATGTATATAAACAAGGGTTTTTTACAGAACCGGAACTGAAGAAAGCAGGAATCACTAAAGCTCTAAACTATGTTAAAAAATGGAAAGCTGAGAACACAAAGTGAAATGGGTAGTGTGTTAGATTATGCAATTAAACACAAATAAGCAAGAAAAGCTATAATTGTATGTGAATGCACACACACAATAAAAATTAAAAAAGGCACACAAGCACAAACAGGTGATTGAAAATGCCTTGGCTTAATCAGGGCAAACCTAGGCTGATCTGATTGATCTACCAAGGAGAAGCCCTGAGGTGTAGGGTTCTACAGGGGAATAGCTTGAACAGCCACACACAACCCTACACTCAGTTACAGGAAACACAAGACAATGTTGAAGAACACCAAAAGTAAAATACTGCATGCAGAAGCAATATCTCCATTAATTAAATTAACAAGCAGAACTTAAATCTCAAAAAAATCATGATTTCTGAGAAACTGCCTGCTCAGGACCTCCTTGTGCACCTCTTATTTTGATACACCACTGTCCTGACAGAAGCAGACTAAACATCTAGGAAGCAATAAGCCACCAAGCCAAATGTTATTTACAGCCTACTGGAAAGATTCTTAGCTCAACACTTTTCTGTCAGAAAGCATTGTTTGAACAAAACAAAAAGGTCTGAAAGAAGTCCATCAACCTCAGCATAATTTTTGGCAGCAGTGTTTGTGGAGATGGAGAGTGAAAGAAGTACATGATCCAAGATGTTGAAAAATTAACATTTCATCCTAAATACAGAGGATTAATTTTTCATCCTCAGCTTTAGTATCATCCATATTCATGAGCTTGGAGAAAACTTATTCATGAGATGGCTTAAGTACTGAGCAACTAGGCACACACAAACCCATTTATTATTCCATGCTGCTAGCACTTAGTGAATTCACTGCTCTCCCAGATCTAAGAAAGAGTTAGCTTCAAATCTTTGTACTGAATACAGCCAGGGAATAGATTGAAAAAACTCAGGGAAGAAAAAATACATCATACCATTTTCATTTTTCAAGTTATTAGATATCTTTCAACCGACAATTAGCCATAAACCAGAATAATTTGTAAATATCTAGTATGTGCTATATTCAGTACTTTCCAAAAGCAATTCATCTTCAAAAAAATCAGTGTTCAGAAAAGTGGCAGACGTTGGAGTAAGCCATTTATTTGCTGATCTGCCTCCATAAAGTAAAGGAAAAACAATTTAAGGAATAAGCCTTGGGTGTTATGAGGTATGACTACCATCATATAATCATACCACAGCAAACCAAGACTAAAATCCAGCTCTCCCAGTTCTTGCCTACCATTTAAACCACAAGTTCATCATCTTCCCAACCTGTAAGTCACAGTGAATGCTTTGCACTCTAGAGAGCACACTCACAGAAGAAGCAAATAGTCCCTCAACTAACTGTTAATAAATGTCACCTCTCACAATAACAGTTAATCTTGGGGAGAGACTGGAAAGGCTGACTGAAGACTGCAGGTTACACAGCATCCTTTATGCCCTGCAGCTCTCCCCTTGCAATCCAGAAGCTGCCTTCCATACAGTACCTCATCTTCAGTGCTGCATGGTCTGTCCCGACCCTTCCTCCTGATTCCAACCTTCCTGTGCAGGTTTGCTGGGAGGAACCCATCCTGGGGACAAAGAGGCAGAGGAGAGGCCAGTGATGAAACCCAGCAGGCAGTAATTTTCAGCTTCTACTCAGATTCACCGAAGTGTCAGGATACCCTAAAATTTTTCCCATTTCTCCTCTTCATGATGGAATATACCCATCTCACCAAGAGCATCTGCCTGCTGCTTTTCCTAATAAATATGCCTACCGTAGACGCATTTGATATTTAAGGATCAAAATTCCCCAAGCATTTGCTTTTGATGAATCTCAACCAAGACAGCCAAACAGATTCTTCTGCCCCACGGCTGATTTTCCCTTACCAAAGGTGAATAGGCTGGCGATCCCATCAGTATCTTTGTTCCACAAAAGGCACCACGGTGAGGCTCCAGTCTGTGTGTCTCCCAGCTGGCCGGTGCTCCTGGACCATGGTATTTTCCAGCCAGCTGTGGCTGGGAAGAAGAGTTGTACAGATTGACTCATGGCTCCACCTCCCACTGATTTCAAAAGCACAAATGATGCGCTTGGTCTGTGCCACATGAAGGCTTGCCTTTTTTTTTTTTTTTTTTTTTTTTTTTAATGCCACAGTGACTTAGAGGGAAAAAAAAGGAGATGGGTCAAACATTTTATCACAGGCTAATCCCAGAATCAAGTAATTATCCACCACCATAAGCTCTGATTAACTACACACAGAGGAATGTCCTGAGGCACTTCCAGCCCTCATCAGCTTCTCCAGTCAGATGCAAAACTGCAAAGATTTTTGCCAAATTCACTACAAATTACAGCCACAAAGTAGAGGTTGTATCTCATAGGCACTGGCACAGGGCACAGCTACACCTTGTAGCTTTTCTTCTCTTTTTCCATTGCATAGAGGATGTTAAGGGGTCAGCAGAGCCAGCAGAAACTTTTGCTATAGAAACATTTCTGAGCTAAAGTGTTGCTTTCAATTAAATGATGTTAGAATCTCATAAGCTTTAACAAAAATAACTACATAGGATTTTTTCCAAAGTCTTTAAACATCTCTGTTAAAATTGTCAAGTCTGATCTCTTTTTAATTTTATAATTTCCTATTACTTTTTTGTAACAGCACTAAACACATAAAAACAAAGGGACCTAGTACTATTACTAAAATACAAAAATAGCACAGAAGCCAGCTATTGCATTAAACATTATTAAAAATCACTAAAAACAGGTGTTATTTAACAGTAAGAAATTGCAGTTAAAATAATAAGTTTTTTAAAAAACTCTTTATTTTTTAGAATTCTCAAATTTCTAAGTCAAACTGAAAATCCTCTTTAAAAGCAGAAGGACTTCCTAGGAAAAAATAAAAATCTGATTTTTCAACCATTTCTAATGAAAGTATTCAAGTATTCAAACTGTCCTGCAGATATGAGCTACCTTAGATGAGAACTACCTTAGATAAAGTTTCAAATTTTTATTATTATCAGTCTTGCCTTTCATAAACTAAAGTATTCAACGCATGAATGTTTCTGCTTTAGGTTGTACTGCCATTTATGAAAAAAAAACTTGTTAAGTTCCCACCTAAAGTTATTGGTTGGGTTGTTTTATTTTATTGTGGAACAGTTATTCCAATAGAGAACTATTTCACTTTGTTTATATAACATTTTTGAAGTAACACTCTAATTTGAAACATGAGATTCAGCTCACAGAGTTACAAGAGGATGAACCCAATAGTCATTCCATCACTTAACTTAGGCTCTGAAGTAGTTTTGTGTCTCAGTTCAATGTCAGTGGATTCTGCCCAGCTCTTTAGGGACAAAAAATAGGCATCCAGTTAGATAACATGCCATGCTCCCCACTTAACTTACACCCTTTCCAGAATGCCCACATTTGGGCCTTTTGTGGATTTCATAAATTAAATTATGCAATATTAACTGCTGAAGCTGCTGTGTCACTACACTAGCCCTGCTTACTCTGCACATAAAGATTAAAAAGAATCCAACTAAACAACTCTCCCACCCAAGAGCAGATGTAGCCTAGCAATAATGGTAAATGCCTCGATAACTTGGCAACGTGCATCACAAACCACGATGCAGGTGAGTCACAGCCAGGAAGCCACAGGGCAGGAGACAAGGCAATATTTCACCAATACCACATAACAACAGCAGCCCACAGCAGTCCTGGCTGTGGTGGTACAAGGTCTGGAGTCACAAGGGCCCTCAGACTGGGCCACATAACTTTCAGCAGGGTGCCTGGGCTGGCAGAGGAGCAGAGAGCTCACAGCAGAACCAGCACAGGCTCTGCAGCCCCTTGAGAGGCAGCTGCGAGAGCTGGAGATGCCCATTTACCCCCAAGATCCCAGACCAATTTTGACACAGGCTCAGAAATCACTTTCCTCTCACAGAAAATAGAGACTGATAATCATTTCTCCAAATTCTTACAGGGTTTCTACAGCTTTTTGTCATCAAATATTTAATATCTAATATAAAGCAAAGGGGAAAAAAAGCCTTCAGAGTCTGGCTCCCAGGCCTCCCAAGACTGGTAACTTCTGAGAGAAGGGTGCTGTAATAGAGATAGAGACCTCTCAATCTGAGCTCTGACACACCAATGCAGATACAGGGTCCCACATCACTTCTAAAAATACTTGTGCTTTGTTCTTCATAATTGGCTAATGCAAAACGGTTGGGCACCATCCCTTAATATCAGACTTCATTTATATGACCCACATAAATCATCCCAAAACTTAATAATAATCTGTTTTGACCTAGATTCTGACAAAATCAGAAGTGACAGCAAATGAAGTCCTTAAGAAATTAAACCTTCATGCACTTTTCAGAATAAAGTTTGGGTAAAATGAAGGACAGGGGCATTAAGCTGCATTTCCTGCTTTGATAATACAGAAAATCCCACAAGAAACATCTTTCTTGTTAGACAATAACAAATAAACCGTTTGAATTAATATTGTCTGCTGCACAGAGTTGCACAATTGTACTCATATTCTGATCAAGTTTTGTTCTAATAATGATTTCGTATGACTATAAAAAATATTCACATGCACATTGCAAATTTAGGCCTTATTTACCAAGCAATTGCATCTATTTTCTCAGGTTATGTCAACACAATCTGAGGTCAGTTAATACAAGTGACAATGACAGCAAATGAGCAAGCTGCTTTGTGTTACTGGTGAGGAAAAAACTCCCAAGGACTGAATTACTCAGGAGCACCTTCCTCTCAAACGATGCTACTGGGGTGACCCCAATCACCACTGAAGCAATGTCAAGTCACAGCACCCAGAATCCACTTTCATCTTCTGCTCAGACCAGAAGATATTGCCTCTTTATCACTGACTCACAGGAGACAAGGTGGCCCCACATGAGAGGCTCTAAAGTTGGATCTACACCACCAGTCAAGCATGTGACTGTGTGCATGGGTTAACAGCCTCCAGGCAATGCAATTATCATGCTCCTAAAGCAAAAGATTAAAGGACCTCAAGACATCTCCAGTGCTTTTTCTTTATAGGCATTCACTGTTACTTGCTTATTTTAATTACAGCTGTGGGGTTTTCCTACAAAGATATGGGAAGGCAGAAGTAAATATTGAGTATTAATTTGTCATTTTAGCTGAGTCACCATCCCTAGTCAATGAAATGAAACAGGCTAAAAGGTTCTCTGGTAGTGCCTGAGGGGTGAACTGCTCTTTGGGAGGGCCCAGCTCTCTCCAGTGACTGTGATTATCATCCTACACCACTCTGACCCATATTTACCTACAGTTACAAGCGTTATTCCTTCATCCAATTTTTTGTTTGGAAAGCACTTGTACACAGTGCGGCAGAGGAAGGCAGTTAGTTTGTCTCTGGAGTAGTTAAAAATGCCCATTAACAGTGTTCTAACTATCCACACACTTTATCTGGACTCTTATGTATGCATGATTGGCAGTGTGTCCTGGTGGCCAAGAAAGCCAAAGTCTTCCTGGCTTGTATCAGAAAGGAGGTCCCAGCAGGACCAGGGCAGTGACTGTCTCCTTGGGCTTGGTTCTGGAGAGGCCAAACCTTGAATTTTGGGCCCCTGACTACAGAAAGTACATTGAGGTGCTGGAGCAGGTCCAGAGAAGGGCAACAGAGGTAGTGAAGGGTCTGGAGCACAAGTCAGATGAAGAGCAGCTGAGGGAGCTGGGGGTGTTTATCCTGGAGAAGAGGAGGCTCAGGGAGGGCCTTACTGCTCTCTACAACTGCCTGAGAGGAGGCTGTAGCCAGGTGGGGATTGCACCCTTCTTCCAAGTAACGCAAAACAGAACGAGAGGAAATGGCCTCAAGTTGCTCCAGGGCAGGTTTAGATGGGATATTAGGAAAAAATTTCCCTGAAATGGTCATAAAGCACTGGAACAGGCTGCCAGGGAAGTGGCTGAGTCACCATCCCTGGAGGTATTTAAGACATGTAGACATGGCACCTTGGGACATGGTTTAGTGGCGGACTTGGATGCATCATGCTAACAGCTGGACTACATAATCTTAAAGGTCTTTTCTAGCCTAAATTATTTTATGATTCTACATGTTCTTTCGACAGCTGACCTTGCAAGCAAGACTTTGAACCTCATAGCAGTACTCAGGTAGGCCTGATACCTCAATATGGCTAGTTGTGGTCTCAAGCAGAGGGAATTGGGACTTGGAACATTTCAATCTCCTGCTTTAGGTCAGAATGAAGAAAATACATCACTTAGGAAGATTCAAGTCTTACAGTACTGATTTCAGTTATTGGCATAATTCTTCCAGTCAAAAGCCATGCAAAAAGCCTGGAGTACCAGGTCTGTTAGTCTGGGTATTGTACTTAAAAGAAGCAGCTTGTTGTAATAATCCTTACAGTGCATCATATTCATTTCCTTAGACAAAGAGCAGCTGCCAGTGAGAAGGACCACACCTTCTGCCCACACCTTCAGAACTGTGCTCTGCTCCTACGAAAGGGAGAAGGAAATATTCCTGTTAGCAAACTTTCAGATGTCCAAAGCGGTTGGACAGCTGGCGTCAGTCTTGACAGCACCTCTGCTTGTGACTGTTCCAGGCAGTGTTCATAAAATGAATGCTTAATGGAAAGATATTTTAAAAACAATAACCTCACTAGTTGTGCTCAAGCAGTCATCAAAAGAACAAGAAGATTCTCATGCTTTTCTTTTTAAGTAGTGGATGATGGTTGTTGATGAAACACACAGCATCAGCAAGGCAGAGCTGTCTTCTGGTGGTATCACTTGGTCAGAGAGCAAGTCCAGTTGTCAGCCAGGAAAGCAGGCACTCACTGGCAGAGTATTCAAAAGCTTGGTTTGTGATGATCTTTGTGCCAGGAAATTGAGAGATTTCAGCCCTCCAGACACAAGGAGCCATGAACATCTGTCTCCATCACCATCCCTTTACCACACCCTAGAATAACTCCTTAGAGTAAAAAAGAGGCTTTGACCAATTTAAAGTCTACCACAGTGGAATGAATAGTGCAACAAAAGTGGGACTTAAAGAAAAAATTCAGACATTCAGATAAACTCCAGTAGTTCTAAAATTCGACCTTACAAAAAAACAAAAGCCACAGAAACTTTCCAAAATACCAGAGTTTCTCCCAGGATTCCACTAAACAATACGTGTTTAGTATGTTCATAAGTTCCTGTGGGATCACCACAGATAATGACATTTTAGCTTTTTGATGTAATTTATAGTGATGCATTAAAATAATGAGCTCATCCAATTACAGAAGTGTGTTTTCCTGATTTGCTAAAGGATTACCACACTTCAGCCCCAGATCAACCAAGGTTTGCTTAATGAAGTCACTGTACAACATCTCATTAATTTTACTTTTCTCTTAAATAATTCTTGGGAGGTGAAAACCTCTACCTCTCTGATCCCCAAATACCTCAGCTTTACAGAGCTGAAGGAGAGTACAGACTGTGTTGGTCAGATCAGATGCTCTGGACAAGGAGGCGTGTCAGATCTCCAAACAGAAAGCATCGTCTCCAGGGTGGGCTGCGGGGTGAAGGTCGGGTGCAGAACTCTCCACGACAGAGTGCCACTGCCCCCTGAGGGCTGACTGTAGGAAGAGAAGGAGCACACAGAAACATAGATTTCCACGGGCCTCAGAGATCCTACCTAATTACTTAAATATTAATGAAGCCATTTAATTGGGCTGAAAAGAAATTGGTAATCAGGGGATTTACTGGTATTTCAGAATGGTGCAAAGAACATGGTGGTCTCCCCAGGTCTGTGTCACTATCACTGGGAGGGGCACTAATAAAAAACTCAACTGTCTATGCAGCTATCTGTTTTTACAGACTTCTAAGGATATTTCTTTGATAAATAAGTTAAATTCTGTTGGGATTAGCCACAGGTTAAAACAAAATTAGAGTAGGATACACATGCATAGGGAATAAAATCTCCTAAGTCTTGATGCCTTAAAAAAAAAAAAGCCATGAAAAAAAGAAGAGAAAAAAAAAATTACAGTTCCTTGGCAATTTATTCTTTCAAAATAATCTTAACTGTTTTCCTGAAGAAAATAGAGCTCACAAAATAAGGCTTCTTGAAATACCGGCACATTTATACCTCTACAACAGCTGCATTTCAATTAGTAGTCAATACTTGATTGTCTGACAAATAAAAGAAGTAGGGGATTTTGCCCTCAATGCCTGACCAAATCATAAATACTCCATGAGATACAGACAGAAAATAGCAAAAGGAGACAAAACTTGAAATAGCTGCAAATTGAATGGAGATGACTTCCATTTCCTGATGCATACTGTGAACTCTACATGGACTTCCACATGTAACCCCAAGTATCCTAAAATCATAGAATGGATTCAACCAGAATACTTGTTTTCTTGACTTTTTTCCACCCCCCTTTCTTCCTGACACATTATTAATTAATCCCTGGTGTAATATTATCCTTAAAACATCACATGCATCACTATGCAGATTCCACTAATGGTTCAGCAGTGAAGCCCAAGGTGAAACTTGCAGATAAAACTTGCTTAAACTTGCCATGTTTCACAATACACTAATGAATCCAGCTGTCCAGGTGCCATTTTCCAGCACACCTCATTACAAAACGGGCTAACTTCTGCAAGAAAGGCATTCACAAAGCACTTGAAAAATACAGCCCCATCCACTCTGATCCTCGCCAAGCTCCTCAGTTCCAGCTCTGCTTTTCAACTGCCACAATATTTTAACAGGTAAAAAACAAACATACCAAAAACAAAAAAAAAAACAAAAAAGACAA
>VZTR01030112.1:700910-743730 GCA_013400775.1 Chaetops frenatus
AAAAAAAAAAAAACCAACAATGTGAGTTGGGAAATAATCTTAACAGCAGGGAACTTCCATTGCTCTACCACATTGGTGACTGGCACTGTGGTGGAATGGTGAAGGAAAAATATCCCCACACCTTACATTTAAATCATGGCTGTGCCTGCAATGAGTCTACTAATTCTGACTAGGGCCTGACACTGCTACAGCTGTGCAGTGGTTATACTACAGTTTAGATTTAGAGGTGTATAGCCACTTTCCAATAAGAACCTTTAGCACTGGAGATGGAAAAAATGTATTGCAAAGGTACAGAGCCTGGTTAACTTCACAGCAGTACTGCAAAAAATGGCTTTAATTTCTACTTGTTACAAAGTAGAAGGAAATGCTTGTGATGGTCAAATTGGGTGGGGACAGTAACCATAATTAAACTTCTATAAAAATATTTTTCCCTCTCTGGGGTTATGCAATGATTTGTTTGTTTTATAGCTGAAGATCTGACATAAAATTTAATTACCTTTATGATAGGCGGGATTTTTTTTTTAAGAGAAAATAATTTGAATTTTCATCCGTAATTTTCTGAGCAGCATTTTTTACCACACCTAGTTAATCAAGCTTTGCAGCTCTTTGTGTTTACCCCCAAGGTAAACTCAGCCTGATATTTACATCAACACCCTTGGTTGAAAGCACATAAGGCATGAATCACAGTCTCTGTGGAATTCTCAACACAATTTCTGGTTTGTGTGACATTATACAACTCTTAGCTGACTTAACTGTGATGGTCAGCAATAAAATAATCAATTCAGAAAACAAACAAAAAACAACCACCACAACCAAAAAATCCACCACCTGGATGCACTGTTGAGCTTAAATGCAACCATGGATAAAAAAGTGCAATAGTCGAAATCATCGGCAAGATTACAAACCCACAAAACTACGAAAGGAAAGATGGAGTACATGACAAATAATTAATAATTCGTGTCTTATCTATATAATGTATATTAAATATATATTTATATAGTAACTATAGTAATTCACAAAGCTTATCCTTTGTAACAGAATGTGTTCCCATATGTCTCCCTTATTACTAACCCAAATTCTAACTGATGTATTTTGCCCTGAAATTGAAAAGTCCTCCTGTCAGATACATTTGGAGGAAATAAGCTAGTACCAAATACCATTTTATAGCAAGTGTGCTAAATGCAGGAGTCTTCTCTAGCTCAAGGCCTTGTCTTAGGATATTTTAGGATTATAAATGCAGCAAGTGATGCCTTGTTGAGGAGTGGATGGAGAGTCATTGCAGTGTCATGTAAGAGGGCACTATTCCCTTTAAAGGAGTGAATACATTCGTACCTATGACATTGAACACACACCCAGGTATGTGTGCCAGTGCACAGACTGTACTCCAGCTCCTGCTGTACGTTTTTTTCTAAGGAGAAAAAAATACAGGCTCCCTTTGCTTATATGCAGCCTAGGGAGATACCAGCATCTTCCAGGGGTTGAGCCCTGATCATAAAGATGTGAAACAAGAGAATGCTTCTTAATAACGCTGGCATACCTTTGTCTATATCATTTGTTCTATCAATTCATCAGTTTCTACTTTAGATGTCCACCAATAAGTTAGCCTAACCATTCTCAAGATTTCACAAAACTCTGAAACATTCTTTTCATGTTCAGCCTCAGTTTATTCCTTAATATATTTGTTCTCACACCACCACTGGCCTTTTAGCTTTATCTCCCTTCTCTAGGTTGCTTTCATGTAAAACAGACAGGTCCATTCTCAATTTTTGCTGTGACAAACAAATTAACCTAGTCATCCAGTGTCCTCTCAAATGGCAGGTTATCCCTTTCCCATATATACTCCTTCATCCATACATCTGCTATAATTTAATTTTCCTCAAACACAGGTGACCAATCAACATGACACTGTTCTACATAAAACCCTATGAGAACCTTGTTCAACAGTCTTGCTGTTTCCCTTTTTCCACTGGAAATATTTCAACCTCCAGCACCTGTAGATCTCATTACCTTTTTCAAATGCATGTCATACCAATATCAAGTTCTGATTAAACACCGCTTCCTGTATTTGGTTCTCTTCCTTTTGAAGTGTTGGTTAAAGTGCTTCAACCAGCAACTGAACACAAACGTGATTAAAAGTCTAGCCTGGTGTAATATTTGCCACATCAAAAGAAATAGAGTTAGCAATACCTCTGTTCCAGTTTAAGATTTTTAGGTGTGGCTCCAGATAAATTTCTTGTTTACTGGAGTTGATAAACTCTAAAGATTTTGCACCGCACTGTAAAGTTCAACATAACAACATTGCTTGGCTATGAACAAATTTATTGGAGAAATAGAAAAATTTCTTCAACCATCCCTATTGCAAAGTAGAGCACCCTTAAGAAAACACCACAACATTTCCATGCTCCTGCATTTTCCCAGGCAACGTTTCTTCTAGGACACTGAGATCTTTACTAAGACTTCTGCTCCACAGAACTGGCTTAAGCACACTCAGCAGCAGTGTTTTGCCACCAGTGGTTTGCCCTCTCTGCTACCCCATCACAAGCTTCTGCTCCCTTCCTTGCTCTGGATTTCCTGTTCATCTGCTGCTGCCCTGAGCAACCTGGCAATGAAGCACACCTCACAGCACTATGGTATTTGCATTTTTAGTTTCATTCCTCTTAGAATCACTGCAGACACAATAAGATCTGTTAGGGAAGTGTCTGGAGATGTTGTCAGGAGACCTGCTGCCACACTGCAGTTTGCCTTTGACACCGCAAGGGCAGACAAAAAAGCAGACGTTCTCATAGGAAGTCACTGTTTTCTTATTAGAGTATGATATGCCACTAGGCATTTTATGTTGTCCCTTGACTACTTCAGGATTCAAAAATCCACAGCAGGAATTATTATAAAAATCTTCCAACGTACTTTCTTTAAAAAATTTAAGAATTGTTTCCTTATACAACAGCATCAACAACAAGTGAACTTAGAAAATCTTAGTTGCTAAGCCCTTAGCCGAAAAGAAGATTCAGCTAAAGAAGCTTATGAACCACTTGGAACATGGTCATCATCTGTGGAGGAAAAGAAATCCATATGATTGTGAATGTAAAATGAACATTTTCCCTGACAAGCTAGCAACCCCACAAAAGGAAGACTACTTTACCTGTAATGCCTGTTGGTGTGAGTAGATGGTCTTGTAGATGCAGGTAGTGTGCTCTTTTTCTAGGGTTCTAGAGCTGATCAGATCAGAGGCTGAAGTACCTAGTTAATTCACTCAGTGCAACTTAAAGCCAAAAATTTTTTATAAACTCTTAAAAATTATTCCACTGTGGGGACAATTAAAGCAAGGTGATTGCGATTCCAGTGTGAGTCGATTCACCACCACAACTTCCAATTCTTACTAAGATGGTAAAAACCATAGTTCCTGACCTTGAAAACTCTGTCACTTTTGATTTCTCAGTTGAGATAGGTTTTCCACATAATTAAGATTCTTTAGGAAGTAACTGGTATTATTTTGCTCATCCTCTCCTTGAGTAGGTGGTCTGTAGTACAAAGTAAATATTAGGTTTTCTTCCTTGGCTCAGGCCCTGATTTTCACCTGCAAGCTATCAACCTAGCTGTCTTTTGTGACAAGTGTACTTAAGAAAATCTGTGAAGACCATGTGAGTAAAACTAATATTTATTAAAAGACAAACACAAAAAAATTGTATTAAGAATCATACCCATCTGTAAGCCCTTGCATCATTTTGTAAGAGAAGCCTCCTGCCCTCAGTTTTAAATACAGAATCATTGGATTCAGCTCAATGTAAAAGCCATAAAAATAACAGTGCTAGTTTGCCACTGTTCTGCATTACATATTTTCCAACTACATAATTCAGTCTTTTCTCTGGGCTTTCTGCAAAGTGAGGTGAATTCCATCCCACAGCACAGCAGCATCTGACATTATTTCATTGATTCATATTCATAAGGTGTGCCTACCTTGACTACTGATGCTTCTAAAATACATAGACACAAAAATTCCTTCAACAATGGTCTGGGTGAATTACAAGCTGAAGTGTAAGGTAAAAATAAAAAATACAAACCCTTCAAAGGAGCCTTTCTTCCTCTTACACAGAAACAGAAAGATGAGCCTTATGGCATTTTCATCATAGTTTCATCCTCTCACGATGATCAAACTGTAAGAAGTAGTACCACAACCCCATAATGTGTTTTTATTGTTAAATATTAAAAAATGTATATTTCCTCAGAAACAATTTTTTTTTACCAAAATAAGATACTCAGTATTGAATTTCTGGGAGACTAAAAGCCACTAAAATCCTTGAGAAGGGTAGGAAGGAATTTGAAACCATAAATGGCAAAATGAAAAGCAGGTAATGACCATTCAGTCCTGAAAGTACACGGGCATCAGCCAGTAGCAAGTTGAAAGCAAAAGGAGACATTTCCCCTCTCAGTGTGTTGTTTTTATCTGTGGAGTTCTTTATAAGATGAAAAGAAACTGTAGAAGTTCATGAAGGGAGGTTCAAAAGCAAGAGATAAGAGTACAGAAGGAATCTGTTTCCTCAAACACCAATACACCTTTGACAAAAAGAGGTGCATCACTCTGGAAGTGTGTGAGCCTGGAAGATTATTCTCCAGATGCTTGAACAGTTTGGATAGACCTCCTGAATGGTCTGGAATCAGCTGCTGTAATTTGAGATACTGAGCTAGGTAATTCCTCACTCTTCCCCACAGGAGGAAGCAACATCCATGTTGTACTGTACATCCCCTGAGTGTTCATCAGAGCACATAACCTGGAATGAGTTTTCAGTGTCAGGTGTGCTACTCCCTCCCCAGGAAGAGTTTCCAGCTATTCACTTGGAGTATTCTGTCCTGAAGCTCATGGCTTTTGTACACTGCAGCCTCTCTGTATCCTCAGCCTTGGACACTGCTCATGTATTGGACTTACTGGTGACTTTCTTCAACTTCCTCCTTTGCAGAGCCAAGTTTAGGGTTTTGAGGAGAGTGTCCTTGTTGTTCAGAACATTGTAGCAATTCACCTCCACTAATCTGCTGAAGTCATATGGCTCAAAGGTGAAATTTAGTGTACGGTAAGGGGAATCTTTTGACTCAATGATGAAGTCACCAAAGGATTTTTCCTCTTCTGACTCACGTTCAACTCCTGCAGCAAGAAATAAAAAAAAAAAAAAAAAAAATCACAAAAAACCCTCTGCTGTGGTAGAATCATTTTAGCTGAATTCTGCTAGGAGGACAGCAGAGATAATTCTGTTGAAAGCTAACTTTTTCCCCAAAGCTCCTCCTCAGAGATATCAGCTCTTTCCAAAATATTTGGAAGCTGAAGGCAAAGTATTATTACCCTTTCTATTTCAACTAGGCTCCAAAATACAGTACTAAGACACATTTTCCTTGTGATAAATTGTTAAGTTCATCTTTGATTATTATGCTCAAAGTAAGGAATATAAAGCTCAATTCTCCCTGGAAGTGCTGCTCTACACTAAAATGAAAGACAAACCTCAAGTTCAACTGGTCCAAGGAGTACCCTGCCCCTTAAATTTAGATACCATGAACACTAAAGAAGTTTAATACAAACACTTTTTCTTGTTGCTGCTATAGAAATAGCAGTGTTGAGCTACATTCAAGCGTAACACACTGAAATTCTTCATTATCAGTGAGGAAATGCATCCAGGGCCTAGCAATCATTACAGTATTAACACAGAGAGCATTAACAGCTTGCCTCACATTCCCCTGCACGTTCTTTTCTACACATCCCAAAGGTTTTGTTCAGGGTGCTGTTTCCTCCCCACACAGGAGAAAAAGGACACTGATTTTTGCTTATCTCTTCTTAAAGGTCCCAGTGCTCTTTCTTGAGAGACTGAGGTTGGCCTTACAGTCTGCATTAACCACATTAAGTGAAGCAAGGATCAGTTATCACTAATCTCACACTACAAGGGCACCAGCCAGTTAACACTGATTTACATGATGTGATACACACATGCAGCCTTCTCACCTGGAGCTTTGTATTTCTGGAAGGTGTCATTCACCAGTGGGAAATGGAGTACAATCGGAGCCTTTGGATTATTATCATCCACAAACATGTAACACTCTTTTGGCTTCTGTTCATCTTCCTCACTAAATTTGATTTTTGGAAAAGGAATTTCCTGCTCCTCACAATACTTCTGAGTCAGCTCTAAAACCTGTTGTCAGAGAATAAATCTAATTGTAACAGAACACCACCAACACTTTTAAGCTCATCTAAGTACAATCCTCAAAGGAAAAGATACTTCCATTAAAAAAAAAAAANAAAAAAAAAAAAAAGTGACAGAAACATAGCTTCAAATGAGCAGAAGCAATTTCTCTGGCTAGTGATATAGAAGAACAAAGACCAGAACTGCAACAAGCATCAACAGTTCACAGCTGATAGCTTTTATGCTTTGCTTCTCTAGATCTCTTTACCTTGACTTTTCTGTACTTAAAAATAAATCCTAGTATCTACAGAAAATAACTTGTTTGCATAAAGAAATTCATCAATAGCCATTTTCTCATTAGAGGCATATATCTAAGTAACAATGATCTTATGGGCCAAGCAGTCCTATTTCATTTAATAATCTATTTAGGCTTTCGAAAATGTTTTAATCTCACTACAGCTGTCAACTTTCTATCTCCTCATGACCTTCCCAGGACAAAGCATAGCAAAATAATGTTGGAAGTGTATTTTCATATGAAGACAGGCCAAGAGAGGAGGGGCTGTTCAGCCTGGAGAAGAGAAGGCACTGGGGAGACCTTACAATGCCTTCCAGTGCTAAAGGTGGCTTACAAGAGCTGGGGGGTGACTACACAATGTAGTGATAGGACAAAGGGGGAACGGCCTTCAGCTGAAGGAGGGCAGGTTTAGATTAGATATTAGGAAGAAATTCTTCACTGTGAGGGTGCTGAAGCATTGGAACAGGTTGCCCAGAGAGGCTGGGGATTTCCCCATCCCTGGAAGTGTTCAAGGCCAGGGTGGATAGGACTTTAAGCAAACTGGTCTAGTGGAAGGTGTCCCTGTCCATGGCAGGGCAGTTGGAATGAGATGATCCCTAATGTCCCTTCCAACCCAAACCATTCTGTGATTCCATGGCAGACATAAGGATTTATTTTTATTCATTTGCCCATTATTGTTTGTATTCAACTGATCTGCTGCCATTGTGAATATGATTCTGTGCTCTTATGTTCATGTAGTAACGCTCAGCTGCATCTCTCACCTCAAATGGAGCTTCCCAGGAAAAATTGAATGACAAGATAACATCCACATCCCTCTCTGGCTGAAGTACCAAAGGAAAGGGAGAGTTGATAGAAAAGCCACCATCCACTAAATACAAGCTCTCTTCCATGGGAGTCAGCTGATTGGGAAATGCATCCAGGTGAGTACCTGTAAGACACTCCAAGTTACTCAGTAACTATCTTGATTCATTACACACCTCTTTGTAGAAGAAATAAACAAAGCTGATTTTACTTTTATAAGAAGAAAAAATATATTCCAATATGCACCTCCACCTGAGACAGACTTGTAGAGCTTGCCTTATATGACAGAACAAATATAGTGGATCAAAAAATTTTGCCATGGTGTAAGAAGGGATATATTCCCTGGTTTCAGCAAGACAAAGTCCAGCTCACATGTTCTGTGGCATTGGGATATTATATAACGTGTTAATATTTTGTGATAGCCAGATACGTATAGACTCATTTACCTCTCCAAGTCACAAATTTCTTGATGTTAACGTAATCTTTATGAAGATACAATCCCTTCATGAAGTTGAAGGTTTCTCCACATGTGACCCGGGACTTGAAGAAATCCTGAAAAATCTGTAACAAGGGGCCCCCGGGTATAACCAAGCGGGTCTTCAGCCGTGCTGGGTCTCGGAGATGGAACCTCCGGCAGTCATCTGCCACAGAAGGATGCAGAACACACACAAAATGCCAGCTCCAACACTCCAATCAGGCCTTTTTCTACAGTGTTTAGCTGGTTATCCTAAGGCTGAATTTGGCCTCTAATAAGGGCATTGTAACAGAATTTAAATGAAATGCATGTCCCATAGCTGGGTGATTTACTAGCCCTGTTTAACGGGAAGAGCATTACTCAAAAGGCATTGCCCATAATAATTTCAAGCCCACACAAAGAAACCCTTGCTACCAAGTGACAACCACTTCTGTCACATAAGACATCAGTCAGCCACACACGGTAGCATTTATAATTACACAAAGCTAAAAAGGGTGGGGTGTGGTGGGGGAACCAAGGCTGGAAAGGCAGAGGAAAAAAAAAATTCTCCTCTTCCACTAGTTACTATAAGGCCATAACTATGCCCATGAACAAGTCCCAGCCTCTAAAACACTTCCTTTCCACTGGAATGAACAAATGGAGATCAGTGCATAAGCATACAACCAGCTTATCCAATATTACAAAAAGCAGACCATGAGGGAAACTGAAAGCCTCTTTTTCCACCTCGTGCTTAGCAATCCAGCTTCTACTCTTCCTATTCTCAGGATCATGATGCCTGCACTTCAATATGTGTTTGAGACAGCCCCCAGAACCAGCCCAAATTTGTAGTCAAAGTCAGGTACAAATGCTTTTTTAAAAAAGGAAGACAAAGTGTACTAAACAAACACAATTTCTCTCTTCACTGTAAGTGTGATCAAAGGGAAGAACACAAAGTAAGAGATGTGTCCCACTCCACCCTTTGTGCTAATCTTGAAAACAGCATACGGCACATTTTTGCATCATATTATTTCTGATCACTACAAAACCAGCAATCTTTTGAAAAATTCAACTATTTTCATGTATATTCTTACCTACAACTTTGATAACATCTTTGAAAGACTCTAGAAAGCTCAGTCCTATACCAACCACCTTCAGGCAGATGTCATCCAAGCTTGCAGCAAAGGCACTGCCCCACATTCCTGCAGGAGAAATGTGGAAGAATTTAATACTCAAAAGGTTTTTCAGGGTGTAACCAAAAGGCCTATAACTCAGCAGCCATTTTTCACAGGAGAGCACTGTCACTTGATCCCTACTACTCAAACAGGTGATTGGCACTAATCATGTGACAAATTATGATGTTACAATATAAGGCAGAAAATTTTCCAAGAGAAAAACATGGAAAAGATTGCAAGAGAATAGGAAGACCAACAGCAGACATTTTTGACAAGGCTACAATAGAGACATATTGCAGACTCAGGACATCAGACTGTAACAATATGAACCAACACCTAAAGCTCTGGAGAAAGATGTGAAGTATTTCACTTCTCCAAGTTCTTCTGGAAGGGAAAACAGGCATGGACTCGAGTTCATAAGTCTCCAAAGCAGCAAAGTTCCTTTCCATCTCCTTAAATGATAATTTAATCATTATCATAAGGTCATACCTTGTAGAAAACAAATCCTGGGCTCTGGATGTTTCTGGACAAGCCGTCCCATGAAGAACTCACTGTCAAAATCCTCTGTCCGAACAAAAGCTCCGTATTTGCGAAATCCAACTTCATAGGGAGTGAATTCACACCATTCTAAGAACAAGCCAACAGGATATTTACTCATCTCAGAGTAAACATGAGTGAAAATATTTATCTGCTATCTGATCACACAAGGGAGACAGAAGGGACTCTCCCTCCTCTTTCCACAATCACTATGGATTTCTCTGCCCCTCTTCTCTAGCCTCTATGCACATATGATTAACAAAAGCTCTTGTGAAGGTTTTCGTTCCATCTTGCTTCATCTTGACCTTGTTACCATGGAAATAACCTGCCTATTTCACTGTTACTTTAAACCATTTTGATGGCTCCCTTTTCCATCCAAAATGGAAGCTACACTATTTTTCTCAGCTTTTCTTTGCACTACCTACCATCTCCCAGAAACTACTACAGCAGTGACTTGAAAACTCAATTGACCCATTGCATCAGACTTCATTGTCTTATCAAAGGGTCCCCTCATGCTTGAAAAATTTCCACCAAGAGTTGAAAAAGAAAGGTCATCCAGTCCAACTCCTGGGCCTGCACAGATCAACCTGACAAAACACAGCATTATCCAAATGCTTCTTGAACTCTGTCAGGTTGGATCAAAATGAATTCAATGCCATTCAATGCCATACACACACACACTCTAGAATAAAACAAACAAGTCCCCTGGTGGTACACAGATGGACACAAGCACTTGTGTTCCTGTCTCACTCATCTATGCCCACTTGTTGCATCATGTTTGGAGTTTCAATGAAGGACTGATCTTCATATTTTTACTCTAAGAGGCCATCAAAACATACAGTTTTGATGATGCATATTACAAGATGGCAAATGCATCATTTTACATGAATCCTATGCAATTTTTTTAATCTGAGACTATAGAAGGAAGTGGTCTCCTTATCACCAAGAACTCTAATTCTTTGATTCAGACAGACACACAAGTATTTCAGGAATCTGCTCAGCTCCTGAAAATCTCAGGCAGTTTCTAGCAAAACATGTGGAGTGGCCAATGGTTCTGAATCTCATTTCTCTATTTTAGCCACGAAGAAGACATTTGCTACCAGGATGGTAACACTGCCAATCAGTTTCCTATTGCCTCTTGCACTACCAACTGCTGCTTGAGCTGTATTTCCTGTTATCAGCTGCTCACTACCCAAGCAACTGGATAAATGAAATAAATTTATGGACTTTAGCAAACAAAAATAAATTTCCATATTCATACCTGCAAAGTCACCGCTGCTCATATTGGGTCTCACATTGACAGCTGCATAGATAGGATAAGGGTTCTGGGCCCATTTCACTGCTTCTTGCTGATCAGACAGTTTTGATGGATCTTCCTGGTCACAAGCAAGGAAGGAGGAGCTCACTTAAGTCAGGTAAGTTCTGTACCCATAGTTTGATAACTAGAAGCTGTTGCTCAGCATTTCTGATTAACAGCACTACTAATTCAAAGTCCCTTTTCCCCTCCACTGTCCAGGTATATGGTTAGATTTGTCAAAAATATTTCTGCAGCTGTATATTTAGAATATCTAACGTTATTAATAAACTAGTTGTCCCTCTGATTTCCAATCTCAGTTACATAGAAAATACTGCACAGTAACTCCATTCTGCAAAACCAGCATCATTCTGTCAGGCTTAACCTGCCCAGTATAAAAGCTATTAATTTAATAACAGTAATTCCAAATAACACTGGTCTATGTGACTCAAAAATTCTTTACCAAAAAAGATGTTATGATTATTCCACAGCATCCCCTGTACCAAAACAGCTCACAAAGGAGAAGAGTATTTGGTTTCTTGACTCTTTTACCTTCTGCTGTAGGAAGTATTCCACAATAAGGCCCCACAAATCTGTGAAGGAAACCTTCCGTCCACTGATCTCCATTGCATTCAGCTCCTGGAAATAGTATTTCAGTCGTTCTGGGGAAAATGCCCCTGCTTTGCTGCTGGACACAGTACCCTGAGCTCTTCTGATTGCATCTTGAAGGTCTTTCTGTGACCAGTCAGGGTCTTTATACAGTGTCGATAAACACCTGAAAATGCTTTTATTAATGTCATTGGTAATAAAGACCCTTGTGAAAACAATTAATTCTAGCTAGTTATAATGAGTGCCACAGCACTCAAGAAGTCTAGCTAAAAGAAGAGTAAAAATCAATAAAGGATCTCTGAACTCTAAAATGTGCTGAAAACCCTGACACCATCAGGACATCTTTATCCTGATTGGTAACTTGCCCTCCAAGGATGTTCCAAGCTTCCTATGTTGGCACCCATGAACCAGTTCATAAATATGTTAACTCCAGAACATAACAACCATTATAGGCTGGCTGATGGCAAGGGTGCAGCATGCAGCAACAGAGGCCATGGCCTTCACCAGAACACAGAACCACTTCACAGAACTTGGACCACTGACTATCCATACAAAGAGATGCCTAGATTTCTTTGGAAGTGTCTCTGAATCAAAAGGGGCAGGAGAACTAGGTACAGAGGAGTTAATTTAACACACAAACCTTGGAAGGAAGGATTACACTGTCAGGTTGCACAACTCCTCTTACAAAATTGTTTCACACAAACAAGGGATGACTTCACCACAAACTCCAAGAACTGAGTGACTGAAACATTCTAGCCATGTCTAATATTTCAGCCCATTGCTCCAGTCCACCAAAAGGCAAGGCAGTGCTATGCCTCTCTTCAGCCTCAATGCCATTTTGGAAGGTGATGACATAGTGGCCTGCACAGACACGTTTCCAGTGACTTGCACCACCTCAATCATCTTCTTGGCAAGAGTAGGGGAATGAGGAAGGTTTTTAAGTCAGTGCTCTGAGGCACTACACAGCAGTTTAACTCATATAATACATTCTAATATTCAACTGTCAGACTTGCACAAGCAGCAGATTCATACATTTAGCCAGTAGCTGTATTGGTTGGACATGATACTGAATCTCTTAGACTGTCCAGGATCCCCTACAGAACTCACAGGTGAAAACTGGTAAAATACTTGACCTTCTGTCTGCCTACAGATGGCTGGCACAAATATAATTTTGGCCTTATTTTTGCATCAACACTCCCATTTCACCTCTAGGTTTCTGAATCAACACCACATGCAGCTTACCAAGTAGAGCCAGAAATCCCACACAGATACATGGCAGCATCCAGAAGGCCCAGCTGCTGCAGCCCAGCAAGGCTGCCATAGAACGATGTCAGCGCTCTCATCCCACCTCCAGAGCCCAGTACTGCTACAACTGGAACCTGCAGACAGCAAACCCAGGAGTCACAACCACAGACTTCTGACTGCCAACAAACTACATGCCTAATCCCACTGCAGCCTCATCTGAATAAAAAATAGAGATAAAACCCTCTATTTCTATCTACGTTTCAAGTAATTTTGGGTTTGATTTCAAGCAGAACTCCTTCCTCTGTTTTGTAATTGAAATTTATTGTTTACTATAAAGCATAGCAGGGTCATTTTAAGGACAGTCACTTACTGAAATTGTTATGTGTATTATCACACATCTACTTTCATACAATACACATATAAGAGCCAATCATTTTTATAAAAGCAGCTGAATACCACTGAGAAAGGTATCAGGCTACGTAGATGTATCCTCAAAAAAGCAATTAAGAATCTATTCCTGTGATGTGAGTTTAATTCTAAACATTCTGGAACAGATTTTCCCCTCACAATTCCAAGCCCAAATCTCAAGATACAGGAGTTCAACCAAAGAAAGGACATATATTCTGAAATTTCAGTGTTTTGTATTCCAAAACACGCATACATCCCCCCTTGAAATTTAAGAAATATAACAACATTTGAGACTTTGGAACTGAAATGTACCAGGATTCTGTCTCACACCACAGTGAATGCAAACCATGTTTGCTGTTGGTTACAAGCAAGGATTCCTACATTGCCTAATTATCAGCCAAGCCTTAAAAGATTTAACTGATCTCACCACAGGATTGTGCTCAATACCTCATCTTTAGGAGGGGATTCTTTTAACAGAAGAGTCTTCCTCAGTGCCTCAGAAACTACTTTCTTCCTTTTGTCCAAAAATTCTCTCTCCTCTTTACAGAGATCAAAACCCAAACGTATATCAAGATCCCAAGTGCTGAAACAGAAGTTAAGAAAAAAAGCCTTGAAATCTTGGAGGATTTGTAATCAACATGGAAAAGCAATTTTTGTGAATACACAATCTAGGTGCAGATCTGAACTGGAAATTTTAGTGTATACTCCAGCTGTTTTGTACAACAGCTTTGGGAATTAAAAATAAAAATTCTCCACATTGTATTTCTCCTTTAATGGTTAAATTCAAAGATTCTGTCAAACGGTACTCAGATTAAGCTGCAGGAATTTCACAAAGGAAGAAAAGATTCTTAGGTGAAGAAGATTGTATGAAGAGCAACTGACATCACTGTATCAACATGAGCATGAAATGAGGAGAAGAGGGATTTCAAAACAGAAGATTCTGAACTTAAGAGGCAGAAGGGGGCAACTGAATACCAATTAACTTGTTATCAGTTTGTAAAACAGGAGCAGGATATTCAGTTGATGACTGGATACCAAATGACCCTATCAACTTACAAGCCAACTCCCTGGTTTTCTGGTTTGTTTTTTTTTTTATTTTTATTTTTTGGTTGGTTGGTTTTGGTTTTTGGGGTTTTTTTTTCCTTCTTACTCTTTTCTTGCACCCTTCATCTAATTTATAGTTCAAGCTCTTCACACACAGAGGTGTCCTTTCCTATCTGTCAGGACATCACTGCACATATTCTGGGAAGTATCTGTGCCTAACAAAACTACTTAATATTTACACTAACAGCTATTTTACATGTAAGTATTAGGAACACAACATTTCAGCAGGATGTCAGCAGGATTGACACCAGTCCAATAGATGGTGTCTGCGAAGAGAAGGGTCACAGCCTTCAGAAGAACAATAATCAAAGGTATTTTTCTTTAATCTACCCCAAGAGATCAATGGAGTGAACAGACCTCCCCAGAACAGCAAGGAGAGTCACTCAGTTATTTTATTATGAGAATAAAGGCCTTTCCTGATTTTCAAAGGATTTCTGGGGTTCCCACTCACCTCTCTTCAGTTTTCAAACTCATATCCAAACTTTTTCCCTGTGAAAAGAGAGAACACATCTCAAAATGGATAGCAATTACACAGGTGGAACTACAGAAATTATGACATCAACACTGTCACCATTTACAATCCAGAACAGCACCCTCAACCACAAAGCAACATCTCTGAACACCTTTCCCTTGCACCTATTTCAGACACTTTTATTAGTCTCTGCAGAAAGCAAAAACATACTCAGAAGGCAGTGGGAAAGAAATCATTTCTCCTACAAGTTTCCTGCTTTTTCCCTCCTCTGATATTTTTCTTTTACACCCTGACAAGACTTTTTTTTTTTGGAAAGTGATGAAATTCATACTTTATTTTGCGAGACCCAAACATGAAAACATATTTGGAAGAATTGCACTGAGCAATCCCATGACTTTATTCTAGACATCCAAGAAAACAGCACTCCTGAGAATCACCTGTTGCCTAACTTTCCAAACACCTAGAGGCAATGGAGGAAAAGGTTATCTCATGCATGTTAAAGCAAGAGCAAAATATTGACATTACCTCTCCCAAAGAAATGATTCTATCAACTTTTTCTCCAATAGGAAGGGAATTAACTGGTACAGTCCCCAATCCCAGAACCGTAGTATGTTTTTCAATATCAGGATTCACGCCATCCTAATAAAAAACAAAATCTTATTTGAGATTCACAGAAAAAGTTAAAGATATGACTTTCATATGTCAGAACAGCAAACAATTCTTAATATCACTACAGCCAAATCTTTACCAAAAGTCTTTTCAAGGGCATCCTGCTTTCTGCTTGACAGGTCTTTGCAGGGGTATTTCTTTCACTCAAATAGTTTCTTTGTTGTTGTTGTATGGTTTAATTTTAAGGGGGTTTTATTTGTTTTTTGTTATTGGGTTTTTAATATACTTGTCTGCCACAACCAAAAAATCTTCAAGCACAAAATTTCCCCCACAAATAGCTGTGTTCTGGCATGTGACAGAAAAATCACAAACTTGCATCCTGTCCTCAAATCAAGATTTGGAAAAGTACCAAAAAAGGCATTACACACACAGAAAAAAATACTACAAAATAGAAAACAAGATAATTGCCTTAGGGACGTGTGGCAGCACGTAATTTAAAATAAAAACTTCAAAAGCAGAGCAAAGTAAGGTTTGCCAGGAAATATTTGAGTTTTCTGCCACGTAGCAAATGGCAAGATCTCTTAATACAGAGCTGTGTGCAGATTCCTAAATTTAAGGAGGCGTATTAAAAACTCCTCATATGGGAGGGTCACACTCAAGCCTACAGAGCCTCCAGGTGGGCTGGAGCCTGCACACCAACCACAGGGCTCAGTCCTCGGGAGGAGACTGCACCTGAGAGAAAAAACAGGCTACCACCCTTCTCACACCACCAACTGAAGTCACACCAGGAACTACCCACAGACTTGACAGGTGTCTTCTGATCAATAACTGCTGTCCTGAGTCCAGTGTCCCTCTAATCTCACTGTCCTCCTCCTAACAGGGGCAAATAACATGCATTAGGTACAGGGCAAGCAACAGGACCACATCCCTGGCACTCTCCTACCTCTGGTAAGAGAGAAAAGGTCAGACTGAAGACTTCTGTGCTCTATGCCACTTGTTGAAGGAGTATGTTCTGCTAGCTACCAGAGTGGTTTGGCTGAGGTTCACCACATGGGACGATCTCCATAGTTGACTTGTAGAGTGTTTTTCCTTGCCTGGCTCTGAGTTTTGGATCACTCAAGTCCAGGTCGCTCTCTTCAGCTCACGTTTGCTGCCTAAAGAACCCCCTGGCAAAGCTGTTCTTCCATATCCTTCTTTGTGTCCTCCTCTCTGCCTCTAAAGCAGTTGAGATCACCACTTGCAATCATGCTACCCAACTGCTTGTGGGGATAAAAAGCATCAGAGAATAAAGAGTTTCCTTGCTCTCAGTTTTGGAGAATGAAGATTCAGTCACTACATGGGTACCTGGAGAAACTGCACAGCAAAAGACAAAGCTAAATAAACCTCTGCAAGTGGCAACTGATCTACAAGTTTCTAATAGGAAAGAGTTCCTACAGAGTACCTCAAAAGATGTCTACACATAGCAAGCATGTGCAGAGTAACATTTGTTTAATCCCTGAGTTTGAATGGATGTTAATTAAATTTCCAGCGAGCCTATACTCTAAAGGTAACTTCACCTCCTTTGACACAACATCAAAGATCCAATGCACAGTCTGCCATTTTTAAAACAACAACAACAAAAAAATGGTAGCGTGTAAAAAGCAGCGATAGAGAAAAACTTGTGTCTCTGTAAGCTTTGTGGAATCAGCATGGATGCTTACCTGTAGGACAGATATGGTTTGCTCCAGCTCCACTTGCAGTTCTGGACACATTTCTTTATCCACATGGAAGACAAACGAGGTTCCACAATCCTTCTCATTGTCTGGTGTCCAAGGAATAGACAACTGCTTTTGGTATGCCCCTGGGACAGACACCTTGACCTCACAGCATCCTGTGTATTAGAAAAAGAAGTTCGGACCACAAGACCCATTTGTTGAAAATCAGCTACTTATTAAGTGTAGCTGAGACCATGAAAACACAAGCAAAAACTCTATTATGTGGTGCCCAGTAGAAAATACCCAATATTATTAATTATTGAAAAAAGAAGCTAAAGTGACTTTAGAAGTCAATTTTGTAGTCAGTAAATTAAAATGCACTGTATAGACAGAGAATCAAGTCTCCCTCTCAAGGAACAAGCATGTTCAAGAGTAGTGCTGACTTAAACTCCACAGGCAGCCCTACCTTGCTGCTTCTCTTTAGTGTTTTCCTCTTTGTTGACAGTGCCTTGCAGACACAAGCAAGGATGAACCTGTGAAAAGAAGAAAACAGCTCTGGTTATACAATTTTTAGTTCACTTCTTTGTTGAAGTTTAATTCATCTACTGTATTAGTTGAAGGTTTACAGTTGAGAACTGCCAAAAAAAACCCCATTAAGCACTGTTTTTGTAAACACATTTTAAATAAAGACCAAGTTTTGTTTCAGTATTATTTATACTGAAATATATTTCATTATTATTTATTTCAGTATTATAGACAGGATTATTTGCTCTTGTTTCAAAATGAAAGCCATCCTTCCTATTCCAGGTACTGGGGTTTTTTTTACAACAACTTCATAGTTACAAGTTATCAACACCTGGGTTTTTTATGGGATTTTTACCTTTTTTAATGTATGTATGAGTACTATGTAAGTATCAGAACCTGTTCAGATCCAAGCAAGCACTTGATAAATTTCTGTCCCTGCTTGTCTACATCCGCCTGAAATTTAGTTTCTCACACCATTCAGCCATCAGCTTACCCTCTAGGACAGTAGCTGAGATATTGATTTGGACACAATTGTCCTAAAAGATAAGAAACTAGTCTACTGCTTGAACTAAGACTGACTTCATAAGGGAAATTAGAACACAAAAACTTCCTTCCTATGAAATAGTTTTCAGAACTGTGCTGTTAAATGCCACCAATTTTTCAGGGGGAAAAAAGGCTAAAACTCCATATTTCAACCATTATCCTTTTCTCCTTACAAAAAACATGACTCCAGTCCCTTTTCTTTCCAGGTAGAAAAGAGGCAGTACAGCAACATCGTTATTTTTAATGTATAACACACTGATTTTCTTAGCTTGATTAACCCAAAAGAACAGGGAGTGATCACCTACTTAATATTGGCACCTTAGAAATAATATGTTTGAAATATAATAATATGTTTCAAAGCAAGAAGTGGGACTCTTCCTGGCCAGCACCTTATCTAGAAAACTCAGTACTATCTTCAAGACTCACTTGCCTCCTGAAGATATTTTTTACAATTTTATAGCAGCCTTACAGGGAACAAACAAACAAACAAAAACCTCAAAATAAGAAACTGCAGTTTTCTGTAAGTTGGTATCAAGTTTAAAAATTGAGGAATATTTTTAAACCAGCAAATTTTAAAAAAAAAGAAAAAAAAAGGTAAATCCTGGAAAGAATAGGAGCTATTTGGGAGCAGGAGTGTAATACTTGGCAATCCTCCTCTGGCTACTAAAACCTTATCTTCAGGAGTAAATCACAACACACACTCTTCTGGTTTCCGTGTACTCACCACAAGGACTCCATTGGTCAATACCTCTGTAGGGGCATCTGAACTGTGAAAGTAAGAGATTCATTGTAAGTGACAACCACTTTTCATTTTGCTTCATTCTACTTTACAAACTAATTGGCTGAATAAGCAGTGGGGTGAAAAGGTCCTCAGTGTGGGAGATCCAGGCAAACACCAAGTATATTTCCCTTCACAAAGGGAAACTGAGATCTCCCCATCTCAGTTATTTTGATAACCTAGAGGAAAGACAGACTACGAGAGAGATAAAGTATTCAATTTTTTCTTATTTCTTGTTTCATTTGTATTTTCATTTGTATTCTTATTTCACAAGGTTAACTGAAAACCTTTCACTCTTAAGTAGCTAATCCCTAAAGTGTTCACTCACTTCCCACAAAGTCCAGCAAATTTTTATTTCTTTTTTGGTACCCCAAAAGTTTTGGTGACTGGAGCATTAAGGATACTTTTAGTCAGCCATTAGTGGATCAACTCAAACACCACAGAGAACCTTTTTGTGAGCAAGACTGTCCCTGCACAGAAAAAGCAACTGACAACATATCTGCAGAGCACAAGTTCATTCAGCTCTTCAGGCAAGACTCACCATTTCTCCAAGTAAAACTCTACATCCAGCTCTTCATTAGCCTTTGAAAATAAAAGTCAGACATTGGTGACCCTTGATCCTGAATATATGAGACATTTTTCCAAGAGATTAAGCTTTTCTCCTGTTACATAGTTAAAGTAACTTCCTGTTAAAATAACTGAGTTTGTTCCTTTCATAAAAGCTTCAGTAAAATTTTGAAATGGTTACATTTAGCCTTTAGCTTTGAAATATTCCTTTTCTCCTGGACATGTTCTATGTGACCAGACACATCTCCATTTGCAGACACAAGCACACAGAAGTGAGAGTTGGCTCTCAGATCCATTATTCTGCTAATGAGAGAAAAAAACCTCCTCTGGCTCAAGAACCACTGCAGCACCATCTTTGTAAAAAGCTTCTACATGAGGCTTTGGGCTTCCTCCCATTTCTTATTTCAGCAGCTTGCACTCTTAGCTCCTTGCTGTCTTTGTCCTCTACAGACTTTGTCCCAGCCAAAGTTTTTTCTCCTCCCATAGCATAAAGTAAATATTTGATACCAGACCTAACACAGTTTTTATAACACAGTTTTGTAAAATAACAAAGTAGAAGCCAATATGGTTAATTTTCTCAGCTGAAGTTGAAATTTCCAGTCTCCTAACTACAGATCAAGATGACTTAAGAATTCAGCAAATGGATAGAGCCAGTGGGAACAATGGAGTTCCTAGGCCTCTTTCCATGATCATAAATCACTTGGAGTGCCTGTGACACTGCCCAACACTTCCCTGAGAACTGCACACCAGTGAGTCTGCTTCTGACCACACCAAGAGAACTGAAGCCCAGTTTCTCAAGAAAACATGCCATTAGCTCACTTTTAATCCAGACCTATTGTAGCAATGTGTTTGTGGCATTACAAAATAGATCAGTCTGGTGATGTGGCTCTACCTGTGTGAAACAGGCTGTCTTGTAAGTCCATAAACAGGTGAACAGGGCTTGAGAGCAGCTGATGTGCACCAATGGCATCCACATGAAGCACAGGTTAAGTGTACTGAACGTAATTCAGAGAAAATAAGCTTCTCTTAGGCTTTTGACTTATTAGATCTAGAGGTAACCTTTGGAGCAATAAACTTGTTTTTTGCAAATTTGTGATGACAAACTAAATAAGACAGTCCCCACAATGATAACTGACTATAAGTGTCTTTCATTTTAAAACCAGATGTTTCCAAGTTCTCTAGTAACTCTGTGTGTTTTCCATAGTCTTTGGGATTTACTGCTGCCTTTCAGAAATGTTAAAACATCTTTAAATGGAATTAGCTTTTCATGAGACTTCAGAGGAGCATCTCAGTTGACAGTAAAACCGTATGTGCTGTCATCACCAGTTGATGCATTTTTCCCTTCTGGCTTCTGCAGCCCAGGTGAATCAGCCAGCAGGTCCTGCCAGGTGTGTGCAGTGGTGAGCTGCAGCCAGTGCCAGGGCCTCACCTCGGGGTTCAGCCTGAAGGTGCGCACCAGGGGCTGCCCCGGCCTCATGCCCCCCACATCAAAAACAATAGAGGTGAGCTCATCACTGACAAGGACATCCTTATCGTAGAGGGTCAGCTCCAGAATGTTCTAAAGGCAAACAGAAACAAACAGCCTAAGATGGAGGGGCAGAAACATTGACAAACACGGGTAGCTGTATACAACAAACACTTGGTGCATTAATCAATGCCCTTCCCCTTTCCCAATCCTGGAGGAAATTCACTATTTTCAGCAGGGCTTACAGCATAGTTAAGCAAAAAATGCTCCCAGTTGACTCCATTTAGCTAAAGTATTTTCTCAGTTTCCCAACTAGAGGGGGGCCCCAGCTGAACACGTGGCAATACTCTCCACCAGCTCCAGGCACAGATCTGCCCAAGGAAACAACAGCAATTTCCACTCTTTCAGGATGATTCAATTCAGGATGTTATAGGAACCAACTGCTTCCTGCTCAGCACTGTCTCGGAGCTGGTAAATTCAAGAGGAACGGAAATAGATACAGTGAGGACATATGGTACCCAAATAACAGACTTGCAGCAACCAGTTCTCAAGGAGACAAGACTCAACTTAGAATTGTGCTGGCAGTCTCCAGCAGTAACCAGGCTGAGGTCTCATGAGCCTGGAGGGAAAGAAAAAGATCCCACACACTAAAGTTTAGCTTTCAATTTTCTCACCAGTCAAGTCAATTACCACTCCACATTTGTCACCAACCATTGTGGAAAGGTACTCCAGTGAAGGGGGATAGTTTCTTCTTAATAGACACCTTTTTCCAAAGCCTGGGATGTTATTCAAAGCAATAGGGCCCCACTAAAACAGATCTTTTAAAGTACAGTTTCCTTCCCTCTGCCATTAATTGTTCACTTTGGGAATGAATGCTGACTACCCAAAGACTTTGTTAAATACTGTATTTGGTCCTACACAGATAGCAGAGGTACAGTCTCTATCCAAGAGTTTCAATTTGGTTTACTCAATCATAGGAACTGATGGTAAAACTTGACTGAATGAACTAAGTGGCAGTGAGAAGAAATTTAGTTCCTGTGAAAGAAGAAGGAAACACCAAATGAAACTTGCTTCATCAAGGAATTTCCTTGAACTCCACCAGGTAGTGCCCTAACTTGCCTTTCATGAGTTGCATCACAAGGATGTTTACAGAAAATTCTAGCTGCAATTTACGTGAGAGTGCAGTTAACCACAGCAGTTTGTATCACTGGACATGCATAGTACAGCTTTTTGTACAACTGAAGACAACTGACACCTTACAAGCAACACTACTTTTGAGGGTAAGAAGGAACCCTTGGTTTTGAATGAAGTATCAAAAGCAAGCCAGCACAAAAGTACAAGTAATCCAACCTGCTCCACAAAGTGTCCTTACCTTGACAGCACTGTGGATCCGATACTGGAAAGTCTCATTCCACTCTGGGTTCTCAGAGTTGTCAACAACCTGAGTTCGGGAGACTCTGGGAGATGCAGTGGGCAGCTTTAGTTCCACATAGCAGTCTGCCTTGGACACTAGAGCAAGGAGTGAGAGACAGGCAACAGAAAAACTTTGTTCAAACATACTCTTTCCCATGAGCTCCTCATTTTCTAGATCTCATTGCATCATAGAAAAGTATGAGTTTAAGGCCCAACTTCTAAAGCAAAAGCCTTTCATGAAGTAAATGTCTTTAAACAGAAGCAAATTGAATATTAGGTGCCTATATTCTTTTTTTCTGGTTCATCCAAATCATAAGGCCCTTAAAAGGCTGTTCAAAATGAGGAAGATCAACTTTTTAAAAAAGATTACTGTTGATACCAGGTCTATTGCCTCTTGTCCTATCACTGGGCACCACTGAAAGAGCCAGACTGAAGTCCAAGGAGACAACATCCACTGCAGCTATACTCTTGGTTACTCTGGCCAGGAGTTGGGCTGTTTCCATTCCCTGAAGATAAATTATTGTCTCAAGAGTCCTTCTTTCTTCCACTTAGGGCCCCTTCAACAATGCAAGTATGGGGACCATTCTTCACTCAGGCTGAACAGACAGGCCATAGAAAAGAACCCTTTACAGCATGATTCTAGCCCTCAGCCTCTCAGGAGGCTTTTCTGTTCCCTGAACAGCTATCTGGCATTCCAAGTATTTTGATGTTGGATGCCAGATAGAAACTTAAGGCAGACTACCTTACTCAATTTAACATGAAGTAATTTGACATAAATGAGTTTTAAAGATCCAAATGCCCCAAAGAGCCCTGAGATCTTTACACAGGTGTGTAAATGGAAGGAAATATATACCATGCTATCAAACCCAGGGACAGATAAAAAGCAGTTTATCTTGGAATCAGTCAACCACCTTCCTTTAAAGTCTGCAATGACAAACAAATAGCAGGTACATAAAATAAAGCACTACTAGGACCAAGAAAATAAACATTTGAAAGCTAGAATTAAAGATTTCTGCTTCCAGGTTCAGGAAGACCATTCAGCAGGAGCAAGGGTGAAACTTGCCATAACCAGAAGGCTGAATCCAGAGAAAGGAATACAGAATGGGCCACAGTAGAACAGGTAAAGGAACAGGGAAGAAAAACATTACCAAGACTTACTTGATCATGTTCTGCAAAGTAAGAACAGCTGCAGCTGCTTAATCTGCAGATTGGCCTCACATAAAGCTCTTAAAATATGTATAATATTATAATTATATATAATATATTTATATTATACATATAATGCTTTACATGAGAAGCTTTTGTTGAGAAACAAAGGCAATGCAATATGTGTAGATAAGAGGCTCCCTTAACAATGCTCTCTGTGCTAGAGGTATGCACCAAGGAACCAAAACGTTTTCCTAATGCCTTGAGTAAATACTTACACACATCTGTACCCTTGATGTTTCTGGCTCGGAGGACTTTTACTGTTAGGTTGTAGTAAGGGTGCTTTTCCCACTGAAAACAGAGAAACAAGCTCAGCATTTAGCTCAATTGCAATATTCAGTAACCACACTAGTATTAGACCAGAGAAACAGATCAGAACCAGCCAGCCCAAAATAAGCTACTAATGAATTGGTCTGGGGACACACATGGCACTTTCAGGATCCTGGAGGATGACTAAAGGAGCCTAGAAGGAAACTCAGCTCCCTTTCAGCAACACAATGAGTGATGTCTTAGGGTAACTCCTCATGGATTTCAGAAAACAAGTCCCTCATTTAGGGATTCCTCTAATTATAGATCAGTTTTTAATTGCTTTGTTAGTACGTTCTTGCAGAGGGATAAACAGATGCTAAAGCTGCTCAAATACCTACACTCACAGCTAGTTTAGGAGTACCTGCCAAGGGCACATGACTGCTTGAGTAAAAGCAGACATGGCAAGAATCTTAACACCAGGGTCTAAAGACACAGAAGCATACACTGCATACAGTGAGAAAAAAGAAAACAAAATACTTTTCTTGCCAAAACACTTCATGGCAGTTTGAGTATGAAAAGACAAAACTTAAATTGATTTTCATTCTGGACTCGCACTGTTACCAGCACTCTAAATGTGCATGTCACTTTACCAGCACAGATAAAAATGTAATCCTTACTCTTGAAAGCTCCTGGGAGACTATTTTTGGAAAGTAATATTAATATCGAAATGCCAGGATGTGAAGTGGAAAAAAAAGCCTGCTAGATCCTAGAATATCATGAAGGAGAAGTGGGGGGAGGGCAGGGAACAAGAGAAAACAGCTTGAGGTGATTTAGTACAGAAACTGCACAGAAGTAATTGTGTAAAGCTCAGGAACAGAATGGGATTCTGCCTCATTTTCGTCAGTTATGACACAATCCTGGCCAGCTAGGAACTTTTCCTATTCTTAAATCACATTTTCAAAATGCTTTTCACAAATGGTCATTACTTCACGTTCATAATTTTCAACATGGTTGGCTTAAGACCAGAGTTTAATTTTAGATATGCTAAGTATTCACTTACAATTAAATTCAACAGGATCTTCACTTACATCAAAATACTGCAGGTTGACAAATGAGGCACTGGAAGAGGCTGCCCAAAGAAGCTGTGGATGCCCCATTCCTGGAGGTGTTCAAGGCTGGGCAGGATGGAGCTTTGAGAAACCTGCTCTTGTGGAAGGTGTTCCTGCCCGTGACAGGGGGGTTGGAACCAGATGAACTTTAAGGTCCCTTCCAACTCAAACCATTCTTTAATTCTATGATTCTTGAAATATTATATAAAAATGTATGGCAGACATATCACTAACTGGGATCTCATGGAAACCAGTGAACCCTGAACTGTTAAACTCTTCTTGAATGTTCCTTATCTGATAAATGGATTTTTACTATGTTTGTTAAGCAGTCACATGCTTGGTTTTCATCTCTTGGAGATACTTGCCAGCTTTTGCAAAACAGGGTTTGAACAACACAATAAAACCAAGGTATACACAGTATACTGAACATTTTTGTATTAACCACCATCCATCCTGACCAACAAGCAAAGAGCAAAAACTACATGAGTCACCTTAGATATCTCACNGGCTGCCCAAAGAAGCTGTGGATGCCCCATTCCTGGAGGTGTTCAAGGCTGGGCAGGATGGAGCTTTGAGAAACCTGCTCTTGTGGAAGGTGTTCCTGCCCGTGACAGGGGGGTTGGAACCAGATGAACTTTAAGGTCCCTTCCAACTCAAACCATTCTTTAATTCTATGATTCTTGAAATATTATATAAAAATGTATGGCAGACATATCACTAACTGGGATCTCATGGAAACCAGTGAACCCTGAACTGTTAAACTCTTCTTGAATGTTCCTTATCTGATAAATGGATTTTTACTATGTTTGTTAAGCAGTCACATGCTTGGTTTTCATCTCTTGGAGATACTTGCCAGCTTTTGCAAAACAGGGTTTGAACAACACAATAAAACCAAGGTATACACAGTATACTGAACATTTTTGTATTAACCACCATCCATCCTGACCAACAAGCAAAGAGCAAAAACTACATGAGTCACCTTAGATATCTCACATGCAGGTACCAAATTAAATTTGTGCAAATAAACTTCAGTTATACTATTACTAATCTTAGAGGACATTTATTGTCAGAATTGACATGTTGAAGATACTCATTCCTTTATTTATTTCTGTGAACAAGGCAGGCCTTCATAGTGAATTTCAACATGAGTTCCATCCTCCAGATGCTAGCTTTTATCCTCTTCAAACTTTTCCTAATCACTTTTCTTTTATTCAAACCCTGACACTAGTTTCTTAGGCAAAGGCTAACCACCTTTCTACCTCATCAAGTTGGGCAATGAATTACAGAGAGAAACTCAAGATTGTTTATATTATTCTCACCAACTTCCTAAAGTTGCTGCAACTCTTTGGTTTGTCGAGACATGAAGCTACATAATCACAGCCAGATGGCTGTGAAAGCAGTCTTCACTCACACAGCCTGGCTATTGCCTGGAAATCAGACACTATCAGCAGAAGAAGCACAGAGAACCATGAAGATAGCCTATCCTTCCTTTATTGCACACCATCTGTCAAAAATGTACTTACATGCTCAAAACAAAGTCCTTTCCAAAGGTCTCTAACACCTTTGATTTGCAGCCAGTCATTACACAGATGAGGACATATTTTCCACACCCAAATCATAATTTAAGGGCATATAACTCAACAGAAACTCCACTGTGCTCTCAAGCCTGTGTGATCAGTTATGCCAGATTTCTCACATGCCTCCTGCACTTATCTTTTAGCAAAGGCACAGCAAGGTCATAGCATGCTGCCAGGTGAGCTTGCAGAGCAATGGAACATGGGAGTATCAGATATGCTCTATCTGAATGATCAGGGCAAAGGCAGGCAAGAAATTCATATGGGAAATGGGCAATAAATACTGATGACTGCTCTGCCTGTACCAGAATACATGACAGCACACCAGTGTACAAGACTGATGCAAGCAGTTAACTTCTACTTTGCATTTTAATGATTTTTCAGAATCCCTACTTTTCCAGAGCTCAGGAGAGCATCTGAAGCAAAAAAATAAAAGCCCCCTTTAAATCCCAAATCCTAAAATGAGGGTGCAAGGCTGAATTTTCACCTACTTAACTTTGCAAAAAACTGTCTGTACCTCTCATCTAAACTGAAGGTGCTGATGCAGCAGGAAGCGACTGTAAAACAAGTCACCCCAGCTACAGGACCCAGTAGTCTTTACCTTCATATACTCCAGGATACCTGCCTTTCTACAGTGGGATGTAAGCACTGGGATCCACTCCACAGCTCTCAGTGCATGCAGAAGACTCACCATAAGCCTTCCAGAGTCATTACAGAAGTGCTGTCACAGCAAATAAAAACATAACTTCTAAGGCATATTATGTGCTCACAAGTACTGGGAAAATCAGGCAGCTCAAAGAAATGTCCAGTTTACCAGTGGAGCACTTTCTCCCCATCTTCCTCCCGCTCCCAAAGAAACACTGCTGCCCATCATTCCCTTCCATGAGGCCAAAATGTCACAAGTTTGCTTTTAAACTGCAAAGCAATCCCCTGGCTTTCCTGGGCATCCCTTGTACTGTCCCTCCTTCCTCAGGAATATGCACCTGCAGACGTGAAAGGAGACTCAGGGACCCAGCCCTAAGAACCACGGTCTTTTGGCAAGGCAGGATTTACATTTAGCCAGGAGATGAGCAGTGCCAGCAGCTCAGGAACACAACAGCAGTGGCAAACACCGGGTTCACTCTCAGCTTACTGTTAAGGCTAAAATCTGGAAAATTAAAGACGTCTGATCATGCAAAACTCACCTGTAAATCCAAAAGTGTGATCTGCTGCCCTGCCCCTTGCTCAATTGCTATCAATTAGTCAATACAAAAATCTCTCCCTACAGCCAGCAAAATTTTGTTAAGTAATGCTAATTATTTTTGTTATTATTATTTAAATAGCAAGCACCTGAGGGAGAATATATTCAGTGATTTACAGGTTAATGGTGGCTAACACAAGCCTCTTCTAACCTGATCTCCCAAGTACTAAACAGTAATATTAAGAAGTCAACAAGATTGTTTTTATCACACACCAAGCACAAGTGCAGAAAGCTACCCAAGCAGCAAGTTGTCTGGTGGCAATTAATGGTCACCTCAATTTTAATTTGCATATTGAGAGGTTGGCATGATAGGATATGACAACGGTGATCAGCTTATAGATCAAATCTCCAGTTGCTCCTTCACAAACATTTAGCTAAATTCAAAATTGAGGTTATTGGCCTGACCATCTTATACACCAAAATGATTTCACTACAGTTGAAGGACAAACATGCCAAAACCACTTTATCTGTTGTGGCTGCACTGCATCATGACCAGGAGCTGAAGCCATCATTAGTCTTTGTCTACTTGAGATCATTAATCCCTGTAGGATAAGATAGAAAGCAGAAAAGAAGGTAACTGTAGTCAAGGATATTTTTCAAGAAAACACATAAGCATGATTTTTGTCTCTAGTGATGAAAAGTACAGTATTCTGGACTCTCCCCTCAAAAAAGCACTTGGCATCAGCTTAATTCTGCTCCCTAAAACCTAAGGAAACAGACCTGCTCTGGATTTCCTCGCACAGACCCTACACTTAATAAAAGCCTGAAATCTCCATTAACATTATCGTTTGGGAAAAGTTTGGGTAGCAATAAACTCTTTTAATTCCTGCGGAGGTAGGTGCAGGACTGGTTTTCCAGAGGTGCAGCAGCAGGAAGTCACTCCCGAGCGCAGCAGCTAAGGAATGCCATCCCAGAGACAGCACCACGGTGTGTCTTACCCGCCAGTGATGGAACCCAGCCTCTCTCCTCTCCTTCCTCTGGAAAAGCACAGCTGCCAGGAAAGGCAGCACTCTGGGTGGAAATGGGCCCCGCAGCACCTCATGGAACATGGGGGAAACGTCGTGCGGCCTCTGCAGGAACTGCGGCAGGGAAGCGCAGAGACCCGGGAGAGCCCCCGGCTGCGAAGCGCTGCCGGCCGCGGGCGCATCGGAAGTTTGGCGCAGGAGCGGGCTGTGCTCCAGCCGGGAGCAGCGGAGGTGTGGCCCACGCTTGCCAAACAAGCCAGCTGAACACCTCGCTGGCAGGTTTTTCCAATGTTGCTACAAGGTATGGGCAGTAAAGCAAACAGGGAAGCCCTGGGCAGGAGGAAGCACGACTTTGTGATCCAGTCGCGACATCAAAATCCCCAGTCCGGATTTTCTTTTCCAGCAACCTGATGTACAACTATGGCCATTTAAAATCCTTTTCAGAGCTTCAGCACAACCTACCAGTATTTTTAAATATAAAAAATTTCCTATCTTACAAACCTGAAGTAAAGCAAAATTTGTCACTGACTGTACTGTTCAGAGCAGTTTCAGGGAGGCCAGAGCAAACACACCTCAGTTTGGTCTGCCATGAATTGCCTTAGGGAATATCAATTCCCCACTACATCTCCTCTCTCTGAGCAGCCTGCAAAAGTCTCCCCTTTTTTCTCATTTCCGTGTAGTAGAGTCTTAATTCTTCCACCAAAGGTTCTCAAAAAACTGCACAAGAGACAGGGCAGATTTTTTTAGGAGTCTGTCACACCTTAAAAAATAATTAAGTAGTGAAGAAAATAGTTTACTAGAAGTGATTAACTTACTAGCAGCTGCTGACTGTTGTCTTGCTGGAGCTTTTTATGAAAGAGCTGATCTTTATAAACTGGAATTGCAGACCAAGTACCAAACTTTAGTGTTGCAACGATTAAAGTGGCAGAAAACGTATGAAAGCCAGTAATGCAGCATGTCATTAGCTCCATGCAAACATGAGAATGTGACACATTCTCAGCAAGGTCCCATTCATTAATCACTTCCTGTCATTAGTGTCAGTCACCAGACTAGAATTTAAGAAAATTAGTAAAAGCATAAGCACTGACATTTCAAACACAAACAAGTCGGGACCAGGTGGTGAATTCACAGAACAAAGAGCCAACACACAGCCAAAAAGCCAACATAATGCCATTGTGAAACAGCCAGTAACTGCTGTAAAGTTCTTGTGTCCTATTAAACGGCACGGCAGACACTGGGCTGCAAAAGCAGTTTCTTTGCTTTTCTACTCACCACTGCACTAACAGTGAAGGACTGCAGCACCACTCCTCTGAAGAAAGGCTGAGAGAGCTGAGGCTGCTCAGACTAGACAAGGCTCCAGGGAGACCTCATAGCAGCCTTCCAGTATTTAAAGTGGGCTTTTAAAAAAGTGACTTTTTACACTAGCAGATAGTGATAGGACAAGGGGGAGGGTAGACCTCGATTAGATGTTAGGAAAAAAATCTTTACTTAGAGACAGTAATGCACTGGAACAGGCTGTCTAGAACAGCTGTGGATGCCTCATCCCTAGAAGTGTTCAATGCCAGGTTGGGCCTCGAGAACCTGATCTGGTAGGTGACATCCCTGCCCATGGCAGGAGAGTTGAATCTAGAATATCTTTAAGGGTTCCTTTCAACCCAGACCATTCTATGACTATCATATTAGGTTTTACTTATCTTTGAAAAGATTGTAGAAACGTAAGTGTGGGTTGTTTTTGTTTTTTTTCTTTTACATTTAATCTACACTACAGTTTAACTACACTACAGGAAAATTGGGGTGGCCTCACAGTACAGTAGCATGGAGAAATCACATTTATTCTAGTTTATTACAGGCAGTGTATAAACCCTCTACTTAGTCTTGAGTGCCCAATTGCATATAAATTAGGCTTACCTACCTTCTGACATTCTCTCTCCTCTTCCAATGAAATCTCATTCAGCACAGGGATCTCATATTTACAGAATTTCTCAAGAAAAACTGAAAGCTCTTTAGAGCATATGCTTAAGAATTGTTTCAAAGTCAACAACAGATCATCCATTAGCAGTGTTTGTGTGCAGTTTTAGCCGTCTACAGACACTGTTGTCAGCAAACTTAATATCCAAAGAAAAACTGCTTGGTTTTGTTATTTTACTTCTCTTGGCATTAGCATGCCCACAGGAGTAAAGGTAGATGTATATCTATATTGGAGGTCTTTGGGGTTTTTTTTAATCAGAAAGCATTAAATGACATCATCAACTATATTATATATTATTTATAATATGTGTAGATAACACAAGGGACCCTTTTGGTCACATTAGCAGCACTAAGAGGAGAGCTGAGATGCAGTATATAACTAGAAGAGACAAAATTTTGAAAGGATGCAGTCAAGGATAGGATTTGATGTGGGTTTGTTGGGGATTTTTTTCATTTTCTCCAAAACACTAATATACTTAGATGTTCAATTTATTCATCAGTGACTTGGATGAAGGAGCAGATGCTTCCTCAGCAAGTTTGCTGATGACACAAAGCTGGGAGGAGTGGCTGAGATTCCAGAATGCTGTGCAGCACTTCAGAAGGACCTTGACAGACTGGAGAGATGGGCAGGGAAGAACCGTCTGAAATCCAACAAAGGCAAATTCAGGTCCTGTATCTGGGAAAAATAACCCCAGGCACCAGCACAGGCTGGGGGCTGACCTGCTGGAGATGCCCCTGCTTGAGCAGGGAGCTTGCACTGAATGACCCACTGTGGTTCCTCCCAACCTGACCCATTCTGTGATTCTGTGAACATGGAGACAAAAGACTGCCCCCTGTGCTGGTGCTTCCCATGGCTACAGAATGGGAAAACTGAGGATCTATATTCTACTTCCAACACCAGACCACTCTATGACCTACAGCCCAAGCAACTGCAAACCTGTGAATCTAAACATTTCCTGATTTGGTCACACAGAGCTCAACAACCCTCCCCAGCACAAAATAGTCTATCACCACTCAAAAAAAATCTGTCAGTAATTTTAGTGCTCTCTAGTAAGTACATATTTAATGGTATAATTGTTCAAGAGATGCAAAAACATTATTCAAAGAGCTAATACAAAAGTGGCTTTAGTAGGATTTTGAGAACATTCACAAGCATGTATAAACTTGTAGATTTAAAAACCTACATTGAGAATTGATTGCATGGCCATATTTGATTTACACATACTAAAGCAAAAGGGATAGTGAGATAGTACACTGGGTCTGACTTCCAGGAGAAAATGAGGTCTAATATACAAATAAAAAATAAAATCTACATCAGCCCAGAGAAGCTTAACAGCACAATGACTGAAACACACACTGGTTCACGATATTTATTACAACCTATTGCTTTAGATAAACCTGCTGTATGGTTAGTAAACCCAAAGCACATTATATGAACCAAAAAAAAAAAAAGTACAGCACAAACCACATCTCTGTAAAAGGTATGCAGTGGAGATAAACAGAGGAACAACTTTAGTCTTGTAAGTAAGAGCACAATGAAGATCCTCATATGTGAGTACAGCTCTCCTGGTAACATATAATGAAGGTAAATAAAAATCATACTACCAGTACTAAACATAAGATAGGTAAAAATCAGAGTAGTATAGTTATAGCTGTATATAAAGAATGAAGGGTCTTTTTAAACACCCTCTCTTCATTCTCTAGAACCTGTAAACACAACTCTCCCAAACCATCTTCCCTCCGTACCTCAACTAGTATATAAAGATCTATACAGAATGTGCAAATCTAGTGTAAGTATTTTTAGGCTCTCTTCTTCAAACAGAAGAAATACAAGTTTAAAAACATTAACACCACAGATTCCCTCTATCCATCTTTGCAGAAAAACTTCAGTAGCAATACTGCCCAAGACATCCAAGCAAAACACTGGACTAAGAAACCCAGAAGAATGCAGGAACAATAAATACAAACACATATGAAAAAGGAAAAAATAAGTTATCAAGGGAAGCTGTTAACACTGGCAAATTAAAGTGAGTTAGGACTCTTGTCAGCCTACAGCAGATCTGTAAAACTCACTCACATGATTCAAGTAAACCTATGATGTTAACTGAGATTCAACTACGCCTTAGGCAGACAAGATTTATTCATCAGCTTGTTCATTAAGATGTGATATCTGGTCATGTTCCATACTACTTAATAGTGACTTATAAATAAATATTGCTAGACCAGGATGCTGGGAGTCAAACAGCCAACTCTGTTGGGTTATTTGCTACTGCTGCCTTTTCATTACCACTCCACAAATTCTTTCTGCAACAAACATTTTGTCCCTCATACCAATCTGCTACTGATTAATGTTTCTGAAAAAATAAGTTAGATAAAAATATTACAGTCTACAGAGAGTATGGTACAATCCAGTTCTTGTGTTAAGACTTCTGGCCCAAGAGTAATTTAAGAACAGTACCAGCCTGAGCAGAATCCAGTTCTAGAGCATTTAAAATACACAGATGTTGAAACAGTCTGGATTTTACTTCAGTGTTGGAAAGTGAACCAGAGACTAAAGAATTTAGATACAAAAGTCTCAAGCACAGTCCAGAAGCTCAAGTAACTAGAGTTCACTCCTTCCAGAAATTGCTTTTACAGGGTGTTCTTTGCTTTTTCCTGTGAGTGCAGATGTGAACTTCAAATAGTCTCTGAGCTTCCACTCATGCTACGAGTGAACATAGTCAGTGCAAACAACACACAAGTTAATTCAATTTATAGCTCTCAAACTAAAACAAAAAGGAAAAAAAGAGCTTCTTAGTGGTATCTACCATTTGCCTATGTCCTGTGAAACAACTTATCAGAAGGTCAGGCAAAAACTGAATATCAGAGTCCTTTGGCCAGCACTTAAACATTTCTGTCACTGAGATAAAAGTTACACTTCCTACGTCTAGAAACAGACACAGAAGCCTCCTCTACAACAAACACCTGGTGATCTCCATGCAATGCTGACAGAGCTGCAAATACTTTCAGAAGAATTTTCTTCTTTTGAATAAATATTTACATACACAGCCAAATCACAACACTGTCACCCTAAGAAAGTACATTTTATTGTAAAACTCAATTTGTGGTGAACGTCCAACAGTTGTCTAACAGTTCATTTGCAAGGCTGGAGTGTATTAGAAAACTCACTACAAAAATCAGTTTCTATTCTTCATCTGAGGACTGAGAGGTTCAGTGTAGTCACCAGCACTGTAACAACATGGTTAAAGTCACTTTCTAGTAAATCAATATTGCCGGGTAGGTACAGTCAGTCCACAAATGACTTCTACCCAGTGTAAGAGAACTGAGCAACAAGCCTCAGAAACCTCAGCTACATCAACTTCTTTAGTCATCAGTACTGAATTTCATATGAATATTTGGATTATTGACCATCACAAGGTCAGGTGTCCAGGGTGTTGACTTCTTTGGAGCAGAAATAATGCACAACTATTGCATTAGGGTATCGAGCAAATGCACTGTGAAGAGAACAAAACACAAACATCAGCTGTCAAGACAATGTTTTCCATATTCAAACATGAGCATCCAAATTGGGCAAAATCAGAGAGAGACAGATGATAGTGAGACTTTTTTAAACTATTAGCCTGAACATACTAAAGAGAAAACAGACAAAAGCATCCTATGGATTTTGTAAGAGGTTTGTTTGGAGGTTTTTTAAACCTGTTTTCATTTCTGTAGGCACACTTTACTTGGAAGTCACTGATAACAAGTTAAAGACTGGGGAACATGCTTGCCCTTCAAAAGCTTGTTGAACTTAACAGCACTAGAAAAATTCTAGACAACCAAAACAATATTGCATATGCAAATTTCAATTCTGATGCTACATGCTGCATGTTAAGAGCAAAATATTTAATACGTGTAGCAATATTTAGACTGATGTTTATTAAAATGTTTTGGGAAAAGAACCTTTCCCTATCATTGTTAATGCTACTGATACCTCAGAAGGGCTCACATCAACAAGAAAATAATGACTAAGTCATGTAGCATTTCCCTCCAGCTGAAAGATGAATAAAACAAAGTGCAAATAAAATTTACATTCTATATTAACCAAAAGTTACCTACACTGGGAATGGTAGAAGAAAAGTTCACAGAATATTCTGAGCTGGAAGGGACCCGCAAGGATAGGAGCCCAACTCTTAAGTAAATGGCCAGTACAGGGATTGAACCCAAAACCCTGGTGTTATTAGCACCATGCTCTAACCAACTCAGCTCATCTCAGGGTCACTGGCATCCAAATCATCAAGCAAATTAGTTCTACTTTTAAACATCCCGTCATATGTAGGCTACAAAACATAAATCAGTCAGGGAGCCATAAAACCATCCGATATAGAAAACTACACGCATATCTTAGTTTAAAATTCTTTATATCATCCTTAATTCTAGTTAAGAAGCAGGTTCTTAGGCAGCGTTTTTACCAAGTTTTCAAAATTCAGTATGAGGACTGGTTTTATGCCTTATAGAGTTGTGAAGTAAGAACTCTTGGGAGTTCCTGAAGAGATTTTATACTCCTTTGCTGAAAGGGGGATTAAAGTCTTGCACCAAATTCACTGACCAAAGCTTTCAAGTATTCCTAACCATCCAGGTGACTGATGTAATTCGTAGTTCAATCACTCTTCAAATGGCTCCCTCATACTGCTGTTCTCTCTGGCTATATATAAATTCAGTTTTCCAACTCTTAGTTTAAGTGTATCAGATTAATATTTGATTCAGTTTACCCAGCTCTCTCACCTGTTACCTATCTTCTTCTTACAAACAGTGCACACCTTCTCCTCCGTAATAATGCACTTTACTTGCTGATGCAAGATCCGCTCCTCCTGGACCTAAAGAAGGATAAAAAAAGCAATGCCACACCTTGGTCTGATGAAACTGCAAACCATCACAATGTCTAACTGTCAGTGGCTGTATCTACACTACCAAGTTGTGCAGCACAGAAGAAGCAGGTCTGTGGAGGAGAGCAGGTGGAATTGAATGCCCAAAACCCACACTCAGTGAATTGTAGGGTTTTACTTTCACCTTGTCCATGGACTAAGGCACTCTAACCACTAAGGAGTGTTAAGGTGAACTATTGAACTGCTTCCTCTGGTTCACATCATTTGAAAGAAATCCAGTCCAAGCTGTCTTAGGTGATTCTGCAGTGCACACCACAGCACAGCGAATAAGGACCTCATCCAAACTAAAATGAATGTACACACCACCTCCTGCAAAAAAGACGTTCAAGCTACGTGGTTCCCATTTAATTTCAGGTGCATTACAGCACCATCTAGAGGATACCCATCCCCCTATAAGGAACAAACAGTTAACTTAAATGTTGAACATACTTTGAAACACTATTCCAAGAAATAACAGGTGGTGGATTCTTACCCTCAGAAACTCTGCATGGAGAAGATTCTTGAGCACTTGATTAAATCTTTTCTTCTGAGCATTTTCCTCAAGGACTTTCTCTAAGAAGATGCGGATCTCACTAATCTGTGTATTTGCTGGGAGTAGGTTTATTGCCTGGAACAAAGTTAGGAAAAGTTAAAAAGGAACAGAGACCAAAACAGAATAGAAACTGACACACTTAGATTGACACAAGCCATTCACTTGCCTACCCCAGTGCCTTCTGTAATCTCCTGCCAAAAGCACAAACCGAGTACTCACAGGTCTGACTTACCTTAGTGGTATCCAGTTTGCTGTGGTGCAGTTCCAAAACCTGCAGAGCAGCCTGCAGATTGGCTTGAGGCTCCAGCACTTCCATCTTGATTGGTCCCAGGCAATGAACACTGGGTGGGGAGAGATACATGCGGAGCAGGGACAGATACACCTGGAGCACACAAAAGGAAAGCTCTGAAACCACTGCACGTATCCACAACTGATAGTGCTGGTAGAACCCAGCAATGGTACTTTGTACCCATGCCATCCAAAATTCTGAACTGCTCATTTAAACAGCTCTTAATATAGGTTCAAATCCAGTGATACAGTAACACCCCACAATCATCTAGTAATTCCTAAATTCCAAGAGATTATACATAGATTCCCATACACTACACAAATGCCGAAAAAGTCTACACAGAGCATGAACTTTCAAGTCTCAAACAAGGTATGAATTGCCTTCTGCTTCCTTACTGAACAAGAAGCTACTTACATCTTTGTTGCCATCTTTGTTTCTGTCATAATGTTTATGGCAGTAGCTAGAAGAATCAACAGAGAAGAATCAAGTCAAATACAGAAACAGTTTTAGAATCCAGAGAATCAGTGTACAGAAATTAACATTTAAATGCTCTGACTACTGAAGTCATCCAAATTTGGTGACTGTACATCTGATTGGGTCAATTCCTCAAACTGCACAGCAGGATTACTTTGCATCACAATGCTGAGAGAAGCCAAGTTTTGTGCAAGTCCCCCACTTCCAATCAACTTAAACAGCCTTAATGCAGAAGCCAAATTTAATTCAGCTGTGTAAGAAAAAAGGGAAAAAGATCTCTCCAATCAGCACATCACAGCATAAAAACCTATGTGTAGATATATCTAATTAGTCTATCTGAATCACAAAGAGAAGCTACACTGTACACTGCACACCAGGGCTGAATGCCCTCAAACCTATGTGTAGATACATCTAATTAGTGTATCTGAATCACAAAAAGAAGCTGTTCAGTAGTGTACACTGCACACCAGGGCTGAATGCCCTCTAACAAGCATTTGCTGAAAATAGCCTTAAAAGAAGCTATGTTGAACAGGCCCCAATGCTGAGATACACCTGCCAGTGTTGGGTAATTCTGTTTCTACCTGAGTACTTGACTCAGGAGGTTCCCTAGCACAAAACACATAGAAAAATGCTATATCTTTACTAAAGAGGATTCTGCTAACTTAAGGAGCCTAACTTGGCAGGTGGGCTAGTGAACATCTCTCCAAACAGAAAGAAAGCAAAACGACACACAAGATCACAGACTAAAGACAGGTGGAAAGTAGTAACTCATTGATGATGGTTATATTGCTGTAAAGCACAATGACAAAAGAGCATGAAAAGGCAAACCTCAAGGGGACAGCAGCAGCATCTGTAATACAATGACACCCAGAAGAGCTTTAAGATCAATAAAATGTGAAAACCCAGAGGATCCAGTGTTCATGCTCCACATACAGCAACATTACAGTACACATTCTATGCAGATTGCAGTAAGCAAACTAAGTTTTGCAAAAAAAATAAAATTAAAAAAAAAAGTCCTTACTTTTCAGCCATGTTGGTGTCCTTCAAAATATGAACATAAATAAACAGAGCTTGCTCATGCTTCCCCATTCGACCCAAGAGCAGAGCACGTTCTTCTAGGAGACCTAGTGATAGCATGAAGGATTAAATCAATAGCACACAGAGAAATGACAAAATTAGTGACCAGACTAACAGAAGGAATTATTAATCTGTGCTCAGGCTACAGCTTAAGTTACACTGATACTGTAAGTCTTAATTTCACACTAGTCTCAGAAACTTTTTATGAATTCTTAAGTAACCTTAAGAAACAACAACCTTCAGATCTATTGAGCAATTCAGGCTCATCAAAAAGTTAAGCTAAATAGCTGGGGGATGCCACAAGGCTGTAGGTCAACAGTTACAGGAATCCTGCAGAAACTGGTAAACCCAACTGTGCCAGCAAACACAGAGTTAGTATACACACCAGTGGCCTACAACTAGAGATAGAGTCATCTTCTCTATGTCTAGTTAGCATGATTCTATGATAAATGAGGAATTTTTGCTGTACAATACAGGGTTTAGTTAACCTATGGAAACAGAACTCACCATCAAAGGGGAAGTCACTAATAAGTCGACTAGGTTCATACCAGCTTGACTTCTCCAGAAAAAGAAGCAGCTTCTTCCGGTAATCCCCCAAGTCTCCTCCTTCCTCCCCAGCAGGCACTGGAGCTCTGTCTATTTGGAATAAGCTAAATTATTGCAACTGTTTCACTACACTAGCACACAGAAGAAGATAAATCATTATGAAGAGGAACTAAATGGTGACAGAACTGTTACATGGGTTGGGACCATCACACACCTGACAAATTAACTTCAGCTCCTAAAAACACATCATCATATGGCTGGTTAAAGCAATACTGAAGTTATTCAAAACCCTTCCCCAACCCTTAACATGCAGCAGTCAGGGAGCAGTATCTGCCATTCCACTTAATTACAAACAAAGTGTTGCTTGGTCCCTTAAGATCTCTTGAGAGGCAATAAACTAGACTACCCTACAAACCCACAACTTCTGTTTTCCAGTTCCCTCAATCACTTAGGTATCTTATGTGGGATGTCAACAGGGAAGGAGTACAACAACTGGGAATATGAAGGCTCCCCCCCCGGCCTTCTCATAAGGAAAGGCTAAATATACCTGCAGGGAAAGAACTGAGGTATTCTTTCATTAAGCCCTGCACTTTCTCACAGTACAGCTGGATCAGACAGTTGTGAAAGTCAGCACCGGTTTCTTCCCAGACATGAATGATGTGTTCCTGTAAATACATGTTAAGGCTCAACTGTAGACACTTCATCTGGGAAGTAATTCATTATAAGCAAGCAACAGTTCCATGCTTGCCTTTACCAAGCTTGACTTCAGGATTTCATGTATTTTAATCATGTTTTCTTTGCACAACTTATGGCACAGCTAGCATTCTGTGAGACAGCATCAGGCTCCAACTCCTGGAGAAGTAAAATCTTACATGTAACATTTTGTACTGAATATAAAAAGCACTAGTAGAGATTGAGTTCTTACCAGGTAAGGAATAGTCAAGCTTTTAAAATTTTCTATCAAGAAACTGAGCACTTTGTCTCGTGGCAAAGCTTCCACTTCAGGGAGATCTTCTGTAAATATCTGTTAAACAAAATTTTATTCAAAGAATGGTGGTTTTCTTTTTCTTAAGTGCCACAGTGTATTTTCTCTGAGGCACTGAAGCCAAGTATATCATCATGTGTCCAAAGAGTAAGCACAAGAAATATTAAAGAAAAATCTGAGCAGCTTATTCAGGCACTGAGAAGTTATTTCACATCTGAAAAGATTAACAAACATCCCCACTTCTGCCTTAGTGAACATTCTTCTCTTACAGACCCCAACATCTCCCAATTACAGGGAGCCACTTTACAGGCAAATCAACATTTGATATTCAAATACTCAGTCAGGCTCTTGTGCAAAAGTGTGACATCAATAACATGACAGGTTGTGTCAAAGATTCTTAGGTATTTATTACAATATATTGTGTTCCAAGAATGGAAGAACATAAGAAAAAGTGAAAGACTGACCTGCTCTATTTACTGCTAACATTAGCACAGTACTGAACACAGAAAATACAAATTATGTATTTAACTGGATTTAGCATTAATCAGCTTCTTAACAATGAGTTATCCCAATTCCTTATACTGCACTAAGAATGTCAACAACAAGGTACCACTTTCAACCACACTTGCCTTCAGTCCATCTTCAGGAAAATCTCTTAGCACCCAGACAGAGTAGGAAAATACCAAGTGCAAGTTCTCTGTGCCTGGAATACAAAAAGCAGCAGTGCTCAATATTAAAATCCTAAACATGTACCTACTCACAACACAAGCAGATGCTTTCAGAGCCAGCAAAGCTTAATTTATGTGAAGAATCCAATTGTTGTTCAAGTCAAGCAAATCACTCATTCCAAGTTAAAGCCACAATTTCATTGCTTCACAAATTGCTGATTTCAGACAGACAAAAATTAACTCAAATACTAAGTGTCATCAAGTGTAAAGAATTCAGACCAAAACCAAGATTGGTTGCCTTAATCACATTCCAAAAGCCTTCACTTTCAATTTGTTTTATTAGGGTAGATAAAGCACTGTACTTTTCACTTGTGTGACTTTCTTCAGTCCACTTCCAGCCTGTCAGTCTAATAACTTCTATAGCAAATAGTCAAATACTTTAAAACAAGTAGTAAAGCATCACAGTACTGAAGTAACTAGCATAGTAATCTACATGACAGGTAACAGCTTCTCAGCTGTTTGCAAAATGTAGGACTTGGCCCTTTAAAAAGAGTACTGTAGTCTGGACAATTTGGTTCCCAGTACTCATAAAACATGTTAGGAAAACATGACTTTTCCCTCACCTTCCTGCTCAGAACCACTGAGGCTCTCACTGCCCAAACAATGCAACAACACAACTATACAAGAAACAGAAACTTACAGCAAGCCTATAAAAACGCATTGTTTGCTTTTCTCCATCCCACAATATTAAAACAAGCAGCATCTTCATATTAGCAGTATTAAATAAATAAATAAATAAATAAATAAATAATGCAGATGATGTGCACTGTGAAGTAAAACAATTGAAATACTTCCCAGAAGAGCCAACCTCAAAGTTTCAGAAACAAAAGGGACTTGGCAAATGGCAATAAACTTGTGGGTCTGAATTTTGTTGAACTCTGTTAACGTCCTGAATTTACAGGGCATTCTGGCCTTACAGAGATAATTTTTTAAAAGGACAGGACATGTCATGGAAGTAAAACAGAGAGTCTAACTACTTATAAAGAAGTGTGACATTAATTAGAATAGCTCCCTGCCACAGCATTGATCAAGCAGCCTTTGCTGGAATCCCAAGGAAATCGAACATGAAGTTAAAACCTACTCAAAACAGTGAAAATGTCAGGAGGAGAGGAGGAGCTCATTAAATAACTACCAAAGCTTATTGATCAGTGTACTAAGAGGTCAACATCACACTGCACCACAAAACAGAACAACTGGCTCCCTCAGCATGTAACATTCATCTGCATGGGCATTCAGAGAGGTCATAGGCAGCAAATTTCTAAACTTCCTCTTAGTTCTCCTGTGCACTGATAAAGCATACTGTTGATGGCCACACAATTAATGATGAATATTTGCTCTGATGCAGCAATAACTGCTTACTCTATTGACACAAGGCAAGTATCAAATGCACATCAGTAATACAAACTCGATGACTTAAAAGACCATAGCTAGGAGCCTGGAGGAGTTTGTAATTACTTGAGAACTACCTAAGAATATTTCATTAAATGCCCAAAAATCGATAGAAAAGAGTCAACTAGAGAATAGTTTCTACTTAACTCAGAATGATAAATCATCAATGGAAGAAAATTCAAGTTACTATGGCCCATTTCCTCCCAGTAGATTTTTTAATCAGAAATAAAGGGATGTTTTCCAATAAAATATTCAAGCTTCAACAGTACTTGAAACCCATGAGCTAATACTTGAAGGCTGCATTATACAGACAAGATATCAAGGATACCCTTTCAGTATTATAGCTCCAGAAAGCTGTCAAACAGTAGAGTAACTACTAAGCCAAATAAGAATAACAACTTCACAAAAATACTGCTCTTCTTCACACTCACCCAAATGCTGCAGATATTGCACTGTCCTCTCATGACCCTTCAAAGGCGAGTTGGCTTTCTTTGACTGATCCACCAGTACCTGTAATGCTTTCAAAACAAAACAAGTTAATTCCTTTGTAACTGCTAGTTCAAGCATAAACAGCAAAAAAAGTGCATTTTTCCTGTTATGCTACTGAAGACAAAACCAAGGTTTGTTTTGAACATGCAGACCAAACTGTAATAGGAACAAAGATTTAATCACCATCAGCCTCCTCAGAATACTGCCTGCTCATTGAAGACACCTCAAAACACAATACATAGAACACATGCTTCTATACCTTCTCCTCTCCCAGCCTCACACTTACCTTTCTCATGCAGACCTTTTTTCTCATACAGTATTATCAGCTCACTATATTTGTGTGCCTTCTTTAGTACATGCTCACTCTCCTCAATATGGCAGTGATTGTTCTCCAGACGTAGCAGTGGTGCCACCAGCGCTACATTTGTCTGCAAGCAAAAAGGGAGCACTTAAACTTCATTGGAAGTGCACCTTCTAAGTGTACAGTACAAAATACAAGTTGGAAGAAGGGGCAGAGGAGGAAGAAAGCCTCATAGCTTAAGAAAAATAAGAAATGACAGTTTAACATCTTACAGTAAGGTCCATGTTAATTTCCATAACTTTGGGGACAGAAAGAAAACAACACATCAAAGCTACTCTCCTTGAAGAACAGAGGTCAGGCTTTGAAAAACATCATAACAGCCAAGATTGTACTTTCCTGCATTTAACAGTGCAAGGCAATAAAAGCATTCATTAGACCTTCCAAATATACAGCCACTTTCTTTTGACAGAGGCAGCAACCAGGAACAGACACATCTGCCTCATTCCCTGAAACTGCCTCCTGACCAGTAGGCAAACTATTTAACACTCAGATTTTACACATTATTTTTAGATCAAAGACAGACAGTTGTGTGAGAATTTCTGAAGTAGCTCCTTATCCTCCTTCTTAGATG
>VZTR01030112.1:743873-756882 GCA_013400775.1 Chaetops frenatus
GTCTAAAATTCCAACAGAGGTCGCGTGGCTAAGCCTGTAGGTCAGACAGAAACTCACATGCAGGTAACACTTTAACAGCGTGGTATCAATGATTTGTAGCAGCTTCTTTTTGGATTTGATCGTGGGTGTTCCTTCCATGAGGGGCGAGGTACTGGACTGATGATCAGAATCATTTAGCTTCTTCACTAGCTGACTCCTTTTCTGCAGGACATCAAATGAAATGTTAACAGGAAAAGACCTTGGATTTCTACATCTCACCTCAGTATGTATAACTCACCAACTACAAAGACTAAATTAAGCCAATTTAATAACTTGTTTTAATCAACTGTTTCCCAAATAACTTTACTGTCACTGGCTATTCAACACAAACTTTACAGTCATATTCAGGTGTATACATTTGTTTCGCATATTTATAGTTTTGCAAAAGGCCCAGTCTTGAGAAAATTGTCAGAAGGAAATTCTGTTAACCTGAACAGACATTTCAGAGAAGTCAGGAAACATTTAAAACATTTGGAAAACAATTTAGATTCTGCACTACTAGGCATAAAACCTATCCTCCTTCAGGCACAAGCTTCCTTTTACTCTAGTAAGGATGGCAACCAAACAATTTAAGTTCCAGTTACGACAAAATAAAGAGGGCAGGAAGTTACAATGCCCATAAATTCCCATTCCACCTTCTACTGCATGCCCTCCAACTATCTCCTGGACAGAGTGCCCTTCATAATAATCACTGAACAAAAACAAAAAAATGAAGTGCCCAAGTCCTCTTCAGAAGGATACTAGAACTAAAATACTGGACTCGTATTCAGATCCAATCCATAAGGAAATTTTGTCCAGTCACACATGATGTTTTCCATGTATCTGTGGGGTATCTCATATGTTCCACTTCCCCTGCTCACTCAGGAGCTGTAGCCATTATTTTCCATCCATGAAGACAGCCCATTAAGGCTAGCATGACAGAGCCGGAGTAGGTGTACTGCTTCCTGCACATCAAATTTAACCAGCAAAGCACCCTAGAACTGATTAACCCTGCTCTAAAACCAGGTAGAGGAGCACTCACTTGAGTTAGGTAGTCTATCAGAGCTAAATGTGCCTTCTCCAGCTCTGCCCCAGAGAGCCCTGGCAGGGGGTTGGGATACTGTAGCTGTTTCCTGTAATCTGTGGGCAGGAGGTCAGGATACAGACCCATCACATGAGTGGGATCTGTGCAAAAAATAACTAGTATTAGTAACCGTTCATATTATTTTTGCAAACTTAGAGCAAGCTTATCTTTCTAACAGAGCAGTCTGTAGTCTACTTGTACATCCACAAGGTTCTGGAGCCTAAACAAAATTTGCTCATTATAGAAAAGAAGCTGTAACAATGCAAAAGAAGCAAAAGTGTTTCAAAGTCCAAGCACAGGAACTTCCAAACTATGCACTTGGCACAGTTGGACGACAAGCCATTATTACAATCTTACTGCTCTTCTTGCAGAATCCCATCATTGACTATTCTGACAGAAAGACAGGATTCTCTAGCAACAAGCAATGTTTTAAGAGAAGATTTACTGTGCTTTTGAAACAGAACTAAATAGTACCCTCTGTAACTAACACACACCCGTTTTCACAGAGTTTAAGCAAATTCAAAATTACTATCCTTTAACTCCAGCTCAAAATACTTTGAGTTCTCAGTCCTTGTCTTTCACTGTACTTTTCCAAAGTAAAAATTATGTAAGCGTCATAAAAATAAGTTCTAGGTTTAAATGCACATGAGGTGTCTGTCACCAGTGAAAAGAATCTCAGTCTTAAGCACTATTCTACAGTACAGTCCAGTCTTCAAGTATTCTTCCAACAGCCCTAGTATGACTCAGAGGAACAGCATCAGGGACTACTGTCACTTCCAAAAGCACAGAGAAGTTCCCTGGTTTCAGCATCTTTGCTAAACCAAGGGTTAGGGTTCTCATCTGAGTCCAATGATTTTGCAAATCTGCAGACATTCCTTATTTTTCCTTCCAAGCTGCAAGTAGGCTTTTAGCAGCTGCTGAAACATTCAACTTCAAAGGGTCTGTGCACATGCTGTGCATGCTTTAAAATACCCAAGAATACAAACATATTCTGTAAAAAGGGAAAACTCCTGATTTAATTTACTAAGTGTAGTTAATCAAGTATTTAATTGTACTTAATTGTGCAGTTAATTAAGTTATTAAGTAATTAATCACCAGCTCCACCAAAAAAAAACCTAAATAGCTGCCTAGGCTATTTGCTGTTCACAAGGGACTGATCTGCACAAGATAGCACTGACTCAAATTAAACAAAACAGAAAACAAACAAACAAAAACCATAAAATAGCTAGTGAGCTTGATTTCATTCCTCCTAATTTAAGTGATTCAATGCCAACCCAAGCATTTACCTGTACCAAGCTTGGCAAAAACTTGCATGGATTCATCAAAACGCTTCTGACAGAAAAGGTTGAAGGCAAAAAGGTTCTTGATGTGGTGAATTTGTTGTCGCTTCTCACTATCTGAATCATCTTTCATTTCCTGGATACATACAAATTAACAAACATTAAAAACTCTTGGGCCTCATATATGAGAGAGAAACACCCTAGAGAATTAACAGGACCATTATCCTGTGGAGAGAGTAGGAAGAAAAAAGAAAATCTCTCAAAGTGAACACTGATGGTGCCTGTCTATGCTTATTGTGCCACTGAGATAACCTGGAAGGTCTGAAAGCTACCTCTGGTTACCTGTATTACCAGCTGTGCCATAGCAAATGTCTCTTCACTCATTTACCTTTTGCCTTTTCAATTTTTTTTTCAAATCAGCCGTTCAAAATGCAATTAACTAAGGGGAGTTTCCAGAACACAAAAAAACCTAACACAGTATGAGCAGTGTAATTAAAGATAATGCATCAGCATCTCTAACAAATTATTGTTTCAGGAGTAATATTACAAAAAAAAAGTCATGTGACAAAATAAAACTCCCATGTCCAAACTACACTGTTTAAACGCAGTCTGAAGACTTGGAAGCCCAACTGACTTCAAAATCTAAAAGAAGGTAACCAATTAAACAGCTAAGAGAGATAATCTTTCATATACAAGATGATTTCTCAAAATCTAAACCCCAAAAGATCAATACAGAATAATGGTAGCACAAAACTAAAACTCAAAAAAGTCTAGATTTTAACAGTTTGTGCAGAGTGGACAGTTGGGAGGTTACACTGACTGACTGATTAGTGGACTCACTCCAATCACACAGATGGCAAACATCCTTTTGTGTGCTTTTGCACAATTGTATCCACTGCCAACTCAAATTTCTGAGTACTTACTGCCAACTGCAAAGCCAGCTCAAACTGTTTGTCCTGCAGGAGCTGCTGGATCTGTGTGGCTATGGACACCGGAATGAGCCTCCAAACAAAGTGATTACTTGCCACATATATAATGTTTGTGCTGTATACAAGACAAAAAATGTCAATTATTAAGTTTCAGTGCTCAGAAAGAAGCAATACCTTATCTTAAAAAAACCTCAATCCAGGTTAATACAAACACTGATCAATCCAAGAGCAACTGGAACATTACTGCAAGACAGAAAGAAGACTGTATCTCCAGTGCCACAATTTCTTGAAGACACTCAACTCTATCCCTTCCTCCTCAAGGTATGGCCTCCACCAATCTCCATAAAAACCCAACAGATTGCTACAGTGCTACACCTTAGGGTGAGGGTTAGAAAAGCTGCCAGTTTTCTCTCCCAGATTTTCAGAATGCTACATGCAGCCAGCCAGCCTGACAAAGTGATAATGAGTTATATCAATACCCTCCAGAGGTGATGAAGCGTGGCCTCTGCAGCTCGATGCTCTGCACCAGCAGCCGGGGTTCAAAAGTGCGGATCTCCACATACCTTGGCAGAACAGCAATGATGTAGGGAGGCTGGTGTTCTATTCATGAAACAAGTGAAAAATTTAAGTTGATTGTTCTCAAGCCTTCCTTGGAACAAGCCATGACTTAAAGCTTCTCTTCAATTTTTCATCCCGTTGAAATGTGCCCCTTTTTCATATTCAAAACAAAATTCAATGCCCGACACTGACAGCAATTTGCTAACAAATTACCACCAAGCCTTTTGCTCATCCATCAGCATAAGGAAATTCTGAGGCATCCAGGTGCCTGGAACTACAGAGCTTTAACATACCTGCTTCCATTTCAGGCCTGGTCTCTTTATAAAAGATATGGAATACACCTATTTTATGAGGAGAGAGGCCCATGGACTACAAGCAAAGAAGGCTAAGAAGCAAAAACAACCCCATGAAACCTTCCCAAGAGCACAACTTAGAATACTGTAGAAACTGTCACATTCCGTATCCATCAAGTTTCAAAATACTGGGAACATAATGATTTTATCACATATAAAAGAGTAAAGAAGCATAGTTAAAAAAAAAAAAAAAAAAAAAAAACCTGCTACTTCTCACCCATGGCAATAGGAATATCTGTCCAATTCAAGGCACATTTCTGAGTACAGACCCCTTCTTCATTAAGCACAACCGTTAGGTCATCTTGGCCAACTGCAACTTTTCCATCTGCTACAGGAGCTACCAATGGTTCCAGCTGCTTCCCTGTGGGAAACAGTTCTTTGATGGATCCTTTTCCATCCACCTAGGATAATAAACAACATAAAAAAATAAAGTGTTTTGCAAAATAACCTTTATTTCAAAGCTGAATAAACCTAACACAAAAACCCCTAGAAGGATTTTGCAGCCCAGGCTAATCACTAACAGTACAAGTGCAAATTTAAAGAGAATCAACAGGAGTTTCTACATATCATAATTTATCCTGCTTATACATCATTCTGAAATAAAAAATTATTACTTTTGTGTCTGAGATGATGTATTTCTGTTACTGCAGTACTAGCTGAGCACATCATTCACACCAGTTTATAAAATATGTAATAGCATAGCAGCAAAATCAGCTGAAGTGTCCAAACACTTCACTTAGGCCAAAACTTAACACTATTTTACTCTGGCATAAGTGAGCACTGCCACATTAAAAAAAAAAAAAAAAAAAAAAAAAAAAACCAAAAACTAAAAGCCTAGAAACCTGCCTAGCCTTTTTCTCCTGCCCTAACCACTCATTCTTTTGGCCACATGCTACAGTGGGAACTGAACTCACACAAGAAATTGCTGCTTCATGAGCTGATATAACAACCAAAACAGAGAATCCTTCTTCAAGCCCAGCTACACACTCCTGCTGCTTCCCTTGCATTACAGCTCAAGCATTTAATATATCAACAGCGAGCCATCAGAAAACAACACCATAAAAACACGTGTGCTCTTCCTGCCTGTTTACTGAAATGAAGCTATTCAAAGACAGGTTAGTCAAGCACCAGAGCCAACCCATAGTAGACACTTGGACAGCTGGTCTCCACCCTGGCTGCTTGAGCAGCTGCACAACTACTTCTATCACTAAAATGGCAGAGAGCACTGCAGAAAGGCACACCTTTTGTGAGCAGCATCAGTTTCAAGTGACTGTAAAAATTATGTGCAGTTTTCCTGTTGACTACAGATCAGTGTTGCCACCTATGTATGTACATGTGGTGCACCTCATTTTCCTATAATATCTGCAGAAGACAATTGTACAGGCACAAAAAAGAATAAACTACAGCTGTAAATGAAGTCTAAGTGGAAACTGTAATATTAAATTAACAGCAAGTTCAGAGGCTTTCCAACAAATTACAGTTCAGCTAGAGAATGAAAAATGAAAGAATGGTTAAGCTTCACTGTATGCCAGATGAGTTATTCTTGGTCTCTCTTTCCTTTTAGAGCTAATCTTATTTCTTAATACATTAAATAAAATGCAAACTGAGCTTACACAGCCTGTTGCCAAATCAACATGTATCTTCTCCAATTCCTTTTTTCTGCAAGAGCTGCAAATACTGGTCTCAACAGCAACAAACAAAAGATCACTTCCTGACAAAGTACTGGTTTAAAAGGACAGGCTTAGACTGCCCTTTCCAAAACCACAAATAGCAGGAATACCAGCTGGTGCTTTTCACAGATCTGTTAGCTAAATTCCTAAACACAGGAGCAGCCACCATAGTGTCTACTGCTATCCAAATCTTCTTAGAACACTATTACACAGCCCCATCTTACCCGTATCAGGTAATAGTCCCTCTTGAAGCCCACACAGATGGAGTTTTCACACCAGGCCATGGACTTGGGTACGTCAGGTACGCTGAAGTCCCCCTGAGGAAAACAGGTTCAACTGGTTGTTATGAACAAAAAGCAAAAGTCACATTCAGCAACACAGAGCATAACAGGCTGCACTCTTGTCAGCACCACATTCCCCACCACCTGTGCCCAGCATCTACTGCTCAAGGAATGGCAGTATTCAGCTAAAAGGCCAGACTCATGTACAGTAAAGAGGTGTGCTCTGAGTTAGCTGGTAATTTTCTAGTAGAATATTTTCTAGTAGAGCATTGTAGCTGAAAAAGCCTCTACCCATTTCAATTACTTTGGGTTTTTTTCTCATTCCAGTACTCACAACTGCAGCTCTCTACACTTGTCAGTAAGTATCTTCTGACTTAATGACATACTTGAAAAATTCTGAATAAAAGTGCACCTACTTCCATGTTCTTCTAAGGTATGCATGCTCATGCATTTCACTGACTTAAAAGTGTACTACAACCTGAACATTAAAATACAGGACACAGCCTTTAATTTTAACTTATGGAACTGTATTAATGCCACTAACTGTGATTTCAAACATCTATTTTCACTTCTATTTGCTGTTCCATTTTTAAATCTTTGCAGAACCAGCTGTCAATGTTCTGAAAGTCACCAGTGGCTCTGAGTAACAGTTACCCTCCCTGCTGAGACATCCTGGCTACAGAAAGAACACAACTCACCTGTAGTTCATGGAACTCTCTGTCCTTCCAGAAATAAAGCTGCAGCTTCTTACGCACTGCCACACACATCCTCAGCACCTCTTCCCCTGTATCTGATTGCTGTGAAAACAGACAGGCCTAACTCACAGGCACTCACAGACAGGCAACTAAGGTAAGACAAGGCCAAAAGAAGCCTCTGCTAGAAGCAAAGCTGTCCACTGAAGAACAGCTTTGTTCATCCACACCAGAAGGGCACTGCCTAAGAAAGGAAGCATGGCAGGGGGTGGAAGGACAGGGGGAGGTGGCAGGATATTTAAAAATGAACTTTGACAGGGATTGTGACATCAAGGAAACAAAAAAAATAAAAGAGCACCAGAGGCGTACAGACACACACACACACACAATGAGAAGACAAGTAGAGAGCTATCAGTCCAACCCGGAAACTATGGTAAATAGCTGGAACTCTATGCAGTATAGGAGAGGTAAGGAAATGGAATAACACAAAGAATGTGTTATACTAACAGATAAAACCATTAATAATCTAATATTCTAACCTGTTGGAAAAGTTTCTTGACATGAAATACTAGGAAAGCTAAGTGCCTGGACACACACACAAGAATTCAGTTTGCAATGACCAGATGTAAAGGTGCTTTGAAAGATACTAGTTTTCTTTCATGTCTAGAAAACCCCAGGTACTTCCTAGAAAACAGTTAGCTCTAAACTCGCATGGGGCAAAAAGATAAAAAATGATGAAGAGCACTAAGCCATCTCTTCTGACTATCAAAAAGGTGTCTGAACAACATGGTCAGGCTGAGGAACTGACTTGAATAGAAATGAGTCACTTAATGAACCAGAACATATGAAAAGAGAACTGTTAAACCATTTTATGGCTTGAATCTACCACAACAGCTATAGGACTCCCTGGGCCAATAAACAGAAACAAAAATGTAAAAAACCCAGTGACAGAATTGCTTGCAGAAGGAAACCACAATGATCTAGTACACTGGCAATGCAAGAAAAGGAAATGGCTTTTGTATTAAGGGAACCTTTCAAAAAAGAAGAGTCAAAGTTAGTATAAGACAAAAATGCCTGGAAATCTTGTATCAAAAGTTCTGTATCAAAAGCTATAATCACAACAGGCACAGGAAAATACTTTATGAAGCAGAGTAAGAAAAATAATTAAAAACTGTTGCCTTAAGCATATGCAGTAGGTACTCATTTTAAAAAGCACTAGTACCCAAGAAATTTTTATCTAACACAAAATTAACAAACCTAATCTATACAGCAACAGGGAAAAGGAATCCTTATTACAAACAGTAAGGACATCTGTGCAGCTGTATTCCTTCCCTTACCTGGAGATCACAAGTGAAGAGAGATGCACCTTTTGCCTTTGAAACTGTAGTGATTTGTTGAAATGTCAACAGGTCATGGACGTAAATGTTATTTTCTGTTTTAAACAAAATTCCAATTACTATTTAATATTTAATACATGTAGAGTCATTGTTAATTCAAATAAGTTACTGTATTTTATGTTTATATAAAAACAACTTGTGAAACTAAGAGCTGCAAGAAAGAAATGTTTTCCCAAAAGTTGAAAAATTCTAAGGCACATACAAATACAATTAATGCAGAAAAGAAGACTAACACCAGCATTGGTAAAAACTACAGGAAGGTACTGAGAACAAGTGCTAACCAAGCAGGAGAAGGTCAAGTGGAAGGGACAGCAAGCAGGCCAGAACAGAGCTCAAGTTCAAGATGGAAGATTGCATGAACAAAGACTATTTTGAACTGGCTCCTGAAATTAGTGGACAGTGAACAGCTGAAGATGTGGGGTACTGTGGTAAGCTTTTGTATGCCCAAGGACACAAGCACCAGCAAACTACACAAGCTAGAGCTGGAAGAGCAGGACTAGGAGACCATAAAGCAAAAAAAAAGACATTAGAAGATCATAAGTTAAAGAAAGACAGCCAGAGTCAAGCAAACTTAAATCTTCCACAAGACAGTAAAAGATCACATCTGCATATAAAAAGTGAGTTTGGTGTAAGACACCACCAATAAGTTTGATACATCAAGCAGATTTGGTCAGAAGTTTTAGTTCCTATCACATAGTGCATACACATGCATGCATATGCATGTACATACAGATGCCAATACAAACTTTATTTTACGCTTTAGAGCATGCATGTACTTCTGCATTCCTAATTACAAATCAGCACTAATGCTTTGCTCTCCAAGCTGGCTTCCAACAAGCAAAGCTGCTTCTCAATCTATGCTGCTTAATGCTTCCTCTGTAAAATGCAAAGCTAAATTCTACACAATGACTTCTCAATAACCAGACTACTCTGCAGGTGTGTGGAAAGGGTGCCACATTCAGACAAGTAATTGCATCAAGAACTCATTAAATATAAAACACTTTTCTTCACTTACCTAATAGACTGACCAAAATTTTAAATTGAGAAACAACATGGATCTGAAAGGGAGAATGCTGTTAGTGACTCCATTCATAAACTAAAACTCTGAACAAGGCCTGATTACAGATAGTCTAAGAAAATTTCAAGATAATGAGAACAGCAAGGCATTTTTCCATGTGCAACCTTCTGCCAGCTATTGCAACTCTTTTCAGTTACACTCACTTTTCATGAGCTGGCACATAGCACTTGCAACCTAAGCTGGTAGAAAAAGCTGTAACAATTGGTATGTTAGTAGTACAAAAATATTTCTAAAGCATACATAGTGTGTTGCATCCTGAAAGAGGATGCATAATCTTTAAGGTGTTTTTCCTGGAATTACTATAATCACTGAATGCAAGTTCTCAGAAAAAAAAAAAAAAAANCAAGACTGGTAGTTACTTTTGTTCTACATTTCAAGTAAGTGGAATTACATTCATATTCCTATAGGGTTTCATCTGAGAATCAAATAATGCATTACAGTCTGTTGGTGTATTACCAACATTTTTACAAATATTCTCAGTCAGAACAACTGAAGACCTATTGCCAACAAAACACAAAAAACCTTTTAAATTCTAATTGTTTGGTTTCTGCTTTAGCAATCAAAACAAGCTTATTCCTGTTATGGGAAGAGTGGGCAAAAACATCTGACAGTTATACCTCTAGAAGAATCTATAGCTTTGGGAAATTTTTTTTCTTAAGCATAGCAGAGATTGCAGATGTACACTTGATATTTCATTTGTTAGCTGAAAACTGTCCCCACATCAAGAAGGTGGAACTTCCTACCTGTTGAATCTTCTTTGAGAAGTTCTTGTTGGATTTCTCTAGTGTCACTTCAAACCTGTTGCAACCTATCAGAAAGATTTGACAATGTACATGGAAGTTGCTCATGACTGTGTGTCTCTTACACTAAGTAAATTACAAATAATTATGAAAGCAAATTTGGCCACTTAACACTGGAAGAATGGCACTTTAACATATCTGCACTAACTTCTACATCATAGCTAAATGCATCAGAGGGTCTTCTACACAGTCAGGTGAAAATGTAAATTACACTGCTCATATCCAGCTGAGGGCCTCAACAATAGTTACATTTCTGCCTTGCCCAAGTTTTACATTACAAGCATTATATTTAAGTAATTTGAAACCCCGAGACACAAAGATACCCATAAAGATTTTAGCCACACTAATCAAGTATCAGCAACTTAAATTGCTAGAGTGCATATCACTGCAAAATAGACAAGGAATTAACACTACACCACAAGGGTTTAAAAGGAGTTTTAGGGAGAAAGACTTACAGACACTTTCTGATGACATAACCTCTCCTGGCATTGATGCAAAAAAGGGGGAGAAATTTACCATGTGAGAGAAGACACTAGCAACTCAAGACTAGCATGTTCCAATTGGACAGACAGCCTACAAGTTTCAGAAAAAGCAAGCTGAATTCAGTCTCTAGAACCCAAGTACCTACAAATGAACACCTTTCCAAGAGCTGATGAGGCTGGAAACTTACATTTGGTGTTTACTATCCTTTGCCATGCTACACAGTATTTCTGCATTCAATAACATCAGTTTCTACATAATAGCAGATAATGTGAAATATAACCCTCTTTAGTGAAAATCAATTTTAACTAAACCAAAAATAGAATAGTTCTATTTGTGGCATTTCTAGAATAGACTATGAGCACTTAAAACTGCCAAAGAGGCAGGGAAAGAGTAAATACATGACAGAACTAGTTAGTAGGTATCCCTCTTTCCCATCTATGATGCTCATTGATCCACTAAATACATCTGCTCTTTCACTAGTCCAGTCCTTCATTAAAAGATGGCACAAATCAAAAGTCTGGCAACTGGCCCACTGCACTGCTTTTACACATATTTGTGCACCATATTGATAAAAATTACAGTAGCTTATTATAAATTTAAACACAGAGAAACTTGAAATAAAACACACTTTACATGCATGAAATTCTATATAGGAAAAAATCAGCAATTAATCACACTTGTGTTAAAATAACTACAGCCTCTAAAAGTGCAGGAAATAAAAATAACATAATAAACTTTTTGTGCCATTCTTAAAATCAACTTACCTACGTCTTTCTTGATCCTGTAAAGCAGCAGATGCCCTTGTTTGGTTCCAACAAGGAGCCATTCCTCTACAAAGACAGGGGGAAAGAGTCTAATTAGTTCTAATTAATATTTGTTAATACTGTCCTTCACAGGCAGCTGGCTTTGGCTGGGGTAGAGTTAATTTTCTTCACAGTGCCTATCATGGGACTATGTTACATTTATCAGAACACTTGGAAAGGTGCTTCAAACACCAAAAAAGACTTTCCCTGCAGTGACTACACAAGTCTCCTATTGTCCCTCCAGTGGACATGCACAGAGGTAGCTTTAACCATGCAGAGAGGATAGCCAAAGACCAGGCAGTAAAACAGAATAAACAGCCAGGCCATCACATTCCACTTGTTCATACAAAAGTAAAGAACCAAACCATTGCATCTTGTGTGCAATCAAGAGAGGCAGTAAACTATTCTTCACACATTATTATCACTCACGGAGGAACAGTGCTACATAATGGGAAGTACTGTCAGAAAGAAAAACAAGGAGTTTATGTGGGTTTGGTTGCTAGTTCTTTTAACAGTCAGGTTTTTACAGTGTCTCTCTGAAATAGCCAGCTATGTTTGGAAGGACAGTGGCAGCTTTGCTTAGGTGACATTTGGATTGCTTGGACAACCAATAATCACTCAAGATTTATTAAAGAGGGCCTTTATATGCAAACTCTACGGCACAGTTTCAGACTCTTTCTCTTTACAGTATTTACACCATACAAAGGTATAGAATCTTTGCCAGGTCATGAAACATAACCGAATTTCTTCCTCACTGAATACCATATAGGAAAGCAGCATACACGAGTATTTCTACATCTACTACTCCCTCATCACCAAAGAAATTTGCATTTTAATAAAATCTCATTTCCTGCAAGACCTTTCTTCTACTAGTTGGTAGAAACATTGTAGAGACAGAGTTATGTCTTTTTACAAAACCATAATGCTGTAAGTCTGTATGTTTAGGCTTTTTTCCTAGTTCAGCAAAATAAATGCTTTCAAAGAGAGAAAAAGATAAAAGCTGCAATGCAGGAATAAACTATCTTCACATCCTCTCCAGTACATAACTCCATAAATAATCCATGTATAACAGGGACATTATAATTCAGGACATAGTTCTTAAAACAATTAATCGGGACACAATTCCATAGCGTGTGGAGCTTCCGTAATTACCGATTTTGCACGATGGTAGTACATCTGACGGCACCTGCTCAAGGCTTTGAAAAGCCTTATCAAGCCTAATCATCAGGACAGCTGGTGCAGTCACCTGACCAAAACCTTGACTTTCAAGTATGCCGAAAAATATAACCCGCAATTACATACCACTAACACGTGCGAACATATTCGAAATCTAAGACTTCAACACACCACCGACCCCCCGACCCCCCCAAAATAAATTTAAATCAAAACATGAGGAATGTTTTTTAGCGAGAAAATAGGCAGCCCAGGGTTACAGCCCCGGGAGCCCCAGCAGCCTCCTCCACAGCCGGGCTGCGGCCGGGCGGGCAGGGCAGGGCAGGGCAGGGCAGCGGGGCCCGCGACCACCGGCGCCCCCGGGGCACGGGGAGAGGCTCCGGCGGCCCCGCACGCCCGGCCCGGCCCCG
>VZTR01030112.1:756969-770655 GCA_013400775.1 Chaetops frenatus
GCCCCTTCCGGCAGCGCCCGCCCGGCGCCGCTTCCGCAGCGCGGCCCCGCCCGCACTCAGCCCGCCCCCTTGTCCCGGCACCGCCCCGCTTGTCCCTCCGGGGCCTGCGGGCGCCGCCAGGGTGCCGACACTGTCCGGGGGCGTTCCAGCACGAACGGCGCCCTGTCCCAGCCCCACAAACGGGGCTCGGCGCCGGCATCAAACAGCCCGCCCCGGGGGCTCGGGCGCCAACGGGAAACGCGGGTCGGTACCGAGGAGACCCTTGTGCATCTTCATACAGCCCGTAAAGGGGACAGACTGTAGGAAACACTCGTCTTCCCCAAAACGTCACTACAGGAGGTGGCCGGTTGCCACTGGCTACCATAAACCAGAGAAAGTAGGAAAGGCACCCGGGATGCAACTGCAGAAACTGACCCGCATAACCTGCAGCAACCAGGTGAGAACAGCGAAGCAGATCTTGCAAGCAAATGTCTATTATTTGAGGTCGTAAGTTTTACTTTAATGAACTTACTCTATCAACTTGGCTAGTGAATTTCAGTCTCCAGGAGGAAATATTTCTTGTTAATTTGTCCCTTCCAGAATCGGCCACAGTTGCATTTATGTTTGTCATGGAGAGGTGCAACATTCACCATCACTGAAGTAGAAACTAACTAAAGCAAACTCAAAAAGCACATGGGACGAAACTCTCCAAGCATCTTTACCAACAGAGACCACTTTTAGAAAACAGGGACTGAGGATGCTCTGTGCTGGAAGATCGATGCACAGGCATAGGAAAACAAGTGTGGCATTTTTGCATCCAACTTCTTTCCCGCCCAGGAATAAACAATTTGTCTTAAAGCACAGAATTGTCCTAATTCACATCCCCCTTCATAGATAGCAAAACTGCAAATTGCCAAAGGTGTTATGTCTCAGGCATGTAGCTGGTCTCTTTGACCTAGGATCCCTACAAAAGGGACATGGCACCAATTTAGTGAAAGGGATAATGACTTCACATGGTTGTAGTCCAGAGAGCAAATGATTTGTGAGGTATTTACCCTCTTGACACTTTACGATGTAGCGTACAACATAAAATGCCATATAAAGTGAACACAAGCATAAATAAAGCCCAGAGACTCACACACCCCTACATCTGCAGACTAAGATAAACATAACTTTCCCTAGGTCTTATGATCCTGACTCACTCTGTGCCTATCAAGCCTCTTGCATTTCTTTACCACGCCATGTGATCTCATACTCAGTCCCTCCTTTGGAGTTCCTAGCAGGGACATCTTGTCACCTTAAGGAAAAGCTCATCAACATCATCTTCTTCATTGTTTCCAGTTTTCTGTATGGTATGCACAGATATCTTCCGATATATAGTAGCTACTTCTCCCAAAAAAACCAACAAATCCACACCGAATTAATCAGGCTCAAGAACTTTAAAATACTCCTGTCATTTACTTTTTCTGGAAGTAGAACATTACAAACAGCTTCTTGAAGATCTCTTGCAGATCTCAGATGTAAGAGTATATCTTTTCTCCCTCCAGCTCACCAAGTCTTCAGAACAGTTTGCATGGTTTATTTTTGAAAGAATGGGTATAAATTTGAATCATCTTCCCTGACTACGTAAGGTAACAACCTGCAGGATTTCTGGTTTCAGGCATCCTAGCAAGCTAGTTCGCTGAAGTTTTCCTGAGTTTTTCCAAGTCACAGAGCCAGTATGTCTTTAGGAGTAAAATCAGGTTTCAGAAGAGGCAAAGAACCTTCAGTAGAACCAACATACCTGACCAAACATGCTATTGAGGGAGAGGCCACCTTGCTGCAACTTGCAAACACACCCTTTGCTCCTCACCCACATGTCACCCACTGCCAGCTCTCCTGCAATGACAATGCCATAGCCCACACAATCCTGTGGGAGCTGGGCTCTCCCACTTCTCCCAAAGACTGCAAACAAGTCCCAGCACACGCCTGCTGTAGGCTAGAAAGCAGATGCCACTTCCTAGCAGTAGAATACAGAAAGTCTGCTAAACAAGTGGAAAAAAACCAAATATTGCTAACTAAGGGGTCAACAAGCTCCCTGTGGAATTCAGGACAATTTTAAATACTGCTGGAAGGAAGTATAAGAATGGAAGGATAGGAGGCTGCAAGGATTGACTAAGAACCCTGGAATCAAAGGCTGAAAGCACCATGCTCCTACTATGTTTATTTTAGTTTTTAAATTTTTAATTAGACTATGAATACAATTAGGAAAACTGGTTGGTTCTTTTACTTTTTTTCAGAAATTTATGATTTTTTAAATTACAGACTTCCACTTTCTTTTCACTCTTAAAAAGAACAGTTGGGAATAACTGCATTATATACACCATGGACTGAAGAGCTAAAATCAGGCAGCTTTGTGAAAGTGGTAACACTTCCTCATGTGAACAAAGAGAGAGTAAGAAACTGGAAGGACACAATGTAAGCCTTTCTACTCTTTGCCTAGCCTTTATTAAATAGTACATACAAACTTTTGTGCTTCCAGTAGAGAACATTTTTACCTATTTGTTTCAAAAAACCTAAACAACCCAAAACAATAGGATTTCTTTAAAAATGAAAACAAAACAAAAAAAATTAAATAGGAAGCTTTGTGTAGCTTTATTTCACAGAATTTCCTCTCCCCAAAAGGACATGGAGGTAATATTTTTTTCATCTATATCAATTAAGCATAGCAAATTAGAAGTGTTTTCTAATTAAAGATTCTATCTGTGGCCTGAAGACCATGGCAGAAGAGCTCCAGCAACCCTTGCAGAAGCAGTGGGTGCTACAGCCACAGCTTTTTTTCTCTGCCCATCTGCCCTCCCCACAGCACAGCTAGCAGAAGATAGCTATGTCCTTGTGCCTCAGCTACTGTACTGTAAAGTGCCATGTTTCAGCTTCAATTGCTGATGAAGAGGAGCTACAGCTAAGCTACCAGACCTTACAGTGGAATGAAGTACAGGCACATGTTCACTTCTGCTGACATAGCTATGAGAGAAGAATCAGAAAAGCTGACACTCTATGCTGTTCCAGCAGCAGCCACATCTGCTTCCTAGATATCCTAGCTGCTGCTTGCCTCCTTATCATCAGTTTCAAAGGTTATGAACCCAAATTAGAGCTTTTGTCATACAGTCCATGACAGGTTTCCATGGGGAAGTTATTGCAACTTTAGCTGTTGCAGCCAAGCAAAAACCAGAACATTGTCCAAAAGCTCTTTTTCATTTCAAAAGGAGAAACAAAATGCAATTATACAGAATAGAAACCTGCAACTTTGACTGAAACACAGTGATCTCAGAGTACCTCTTGGCCACAGGGACCAGTTAGGGCAGGAAAGCCCATCATCGAATCACTTACATGGGAAGCAATTCTATACAGATACTGGGAACAGAACTATCCCAGCACCGTGAACTCCCCATAAATCCACTTTCAAGTAAGGCAAGCAGTGCTCCTACCCCTAGAAAGCAATGCCATCTTCTCATAGAGGAGTGCCAACTTCTTGGGAGATGTTACATGTAAAGGGAGACAAGTTCTGGTAAAAACATCCAGTTAATATCTGCTTAACATGTAGTCAAGCACTTGTGGAGCACTGCAGGAGTGGTTCTGGTGATGTTTGCTTTTGTTGTTTTATTTGTTGGGGTATTTTTTTAAATTAAATCATGCAAAATATGAAAGGTAGGGGCAAATCATTTTTCCAGGCATTCACCACATTGCCGGCAATGAGATGTGCCACAACAGCGAGTGTTAGCTCTAGGCAGCTGTTACCTACAGGTCAATGGCATTTAAAATAGAAAATCTTTCATACACAGTGTTATGAATAAAATTGCACTTGATTTTGTTAAAAACTCATATCACTGTAACTTTTCCAAATATTTCCCTTCTGGCATCTTAATTTGCTTCATCAACAGGAGCTCCTCTCTAAAACTCTCTCATGCATACTGGACACATGACATACAACAGCAGTTGTTATCTACCAGAAAATGGGTCTGTTGTTTCTTCAGTGCTTATTTCTATCTGTCCCCACCCACCCCCCAAAAAGGTACAGGCAGTTCACCTCTAAGTGTCAATTGTAACGTTGAAATATAAACTCCTCAAGCAGACATTAGGAATTTTAGTTTCACAGATTAAATATTTGAAAAGTTACAGAAGGTGCTGGAATAGTACACATGTCAATTGCTTAAAAATCCAAACTTGCAGCAACTTTAAATTTAAATTTCCAAAAGGTTTATAATGTCCTTGTGAACTTCTTCCACAGCAAGACACCCTCCATGACATTAAAGCATCAAACTTTCAAGGCTGAGATCAAGAGACAGATCAGCAGGATGCACTTGCTCCACCAAGCAACTTTAAACGAGGTGTCTCCACTTCCAAGAGCAAAAAGCTACTCCTTCATTCCATTTTGGACCTTTCAAAATGGGTAATCATTCTTTCCTGGAAAATAAAATACCCAATCTTGTAATTTTCCCCAGCAGATTTACATTATTCAGAACATGCACATTCACCACAAATGACACATATGAATTTTAAGTCAGGAGTCAAACTTACACAGCAGATAAGCCACTAATTTTAGAATACACATTTAGAATACATTTGTATTCTAAGAAGTTGTATCATGGCTGTTCCCACTATCCTTCCCCTCTTGCAGTATTTTACTGTTGCACTAATATGATCAGAGTGCAGTTCTAATAAGCCAAGACTTTATCAGCTGACTCATGACTCCCCTGGCATGTCAGAAGACTAATTTGAACTGAAGATTTCTTTACTGACCTCATCTGAATCCAGAAGAGCTGGAAGAGCACTGCAGTGGGGGGAAAAAAAAGTTAAAATAATTAGAGCACATATGAGAGCATATTGACAACCATTTTTTAAATCTTATGTTGCTTTTTAGGGCACAGGAAAGAAACAATGAAGACATATTTTTCAATTTAACAGAAATTCGGGAAAGACACACAAAAAGCTCAAGGAGTATACTCAATTGCCTTCACAGTCTTAAAATTCCTTTCTATTATGCTTCTTATTACCAACTGAACAATTTCCAAGTTGCCACAAAATGAGCTGCTTCACTCATACAGGAACACTGCTGAACTGCATTGAAGACATTTACAATATGGGACCATGTTGTAAAAACATGTCCCAGAAGTCAAACAAGTTCCACTGGTAATTTAGCCTTTCCAGCTACAATAGATCTCCCACCTATTGGGATCTTGGCCCTTCACAACCCTGATCACACTCTCAGAAATAGAAAAGCCTGCAGCAGATTACCTCAGTGCCCTTTCCTAGCTAACATCAGTCTAGACCTTTTTTCTTAAGGAATCCTATCAGTCTTCAAAAAAATAAGTGTTAGAACTGAGAAAACCAAATTCAATTTAGAAAATGCATTATTTTTTCTCTTAAAACTCCATCTAATTTCTTGTCTTTACCTAAGTTCAAGCAAAGTTTTGTACTTCAATCCAGATCCTCTGCCAAAATTACCTATTCAAATTTGTGAACACAATCTGTGCACTTCAGTTTTGTAATGAAAAATGTAGACACAGGCACTGACACTTCCAGCATGTAGAAGTTATTAAGAGATATAGACAGAGTACATAGCTGACTATATTACCACAAGCACAAAAATGACAACAGATGTTCCAAATAAAGCTGAAAACTGGTTTATATTATTCTGTGGTTTACATTCAGCAAGATACTCAAAGGTCTTTCCAGAGCACTAAAAAGAGGGTTTGTTTGTTCTTTGTTTTCTGGATTTATGTATCTTGTTTTATCTTTAGTGAAGTGCAAACCAGTCTATGGTTTCACATTCCAAGAGGCTGTTCCTGAAATCAGCCTGTGTCCAACCCCAGCAGCCTGCAGACAGCCAAGTGTAATCACACTCAGGGGTCAGAAGGCAGTGCCAGGCTGAACCCATGCCCATGGAAGTGCAGCATACAAATGATAAGGCATTCTAATGTCTTTCTGTGGGCAGGGAACCTGCCTTTATTGTGACTATAAAAATACTCACACATCTGTCACTGATGAAGGAACATTCTCCTCTACCCACTTCAGGTCATCCTCTTGCTACAAGTATAGAAATTGAAGAGAAAACAAAAGTCAGTTTTCCCACAATGCCTTTTTCTTCTCAACCTGCTTAACAAAAATCAATGTATTTATAATATCAGTTGAAAAATTAAAACAAACAAACACAAAAAAACCCCTTCAATTGGATTTTTGGATTAGAGAAAACACATTTCAAAGAAAAAAAAAAGTAAAGAAAAACCCACCATCTTGCTGTGAACTCTCTAACAGTCCTCACCACCACCCCATCCCAAATAAAGAAGTTTGATTTTCATCTTATCTATCCTCAGGTAGTACACAGCTGCAACCAGCCTTTGAGAAAAACAGTGCAAATGACTAAAATATGATTGTTATTATAATGAATTCCTGCAGGTTCTTTCCACTTTTAAATTTATGCATTAATTCTATGAAAAGATTCCAAGACATATTTTCAGCCTCCTAGATGAATGTGAAAACATCTTGCTTATAAGCTACATGGAAAAAATCCATGTTCCCTCAAAGTATTTAGGTAGGTACAGAAAAATATACACATCACTCCATTCATGTAATGAATCACAAATCTCAAAACCAGAGTCAAGTTATTTAAAATATGGCTCAGCCTCCCTCTCAGACTGATAAACTTGTTAAAATAATGTATTAAGCACTATCAGAATATTGTATTATACAGTTCTTACTTTATATTACTTATATTAATTGCGGAAACATTCCTAAAGAGCAGACTGAATTCTGAAGTTCCCATGGTGTTTACGGGAAATCTCATGAGAGACTTTATTTACTTTCTTTCAAAAATACTGTGTTAACTAATGATACTTTGACTCACTCACACTGAAGCAAACCAAAAAGCTCCCATTTATTGGCTCAAAAGTTGGCATATTAGTGTGCTACTAATGGCAGTAAACAAAGAAGAGATGAATCTATATTCTTCAAAGTACAGACGTCATACTCACAATTTTGTTTGCTTTTACATTCCCATTTGGTTCTTGCTTTGTACTTCTCATTTTCATTCCCTCTGAAGTCAAAAGAAGGAAAAAGATTGTGGTAAGTGAATTATAATTGTTCATAGACTGTAAGTGAAAGTGTTGAGTGTTCATTTAGGATATTTCATCAGAGTCAAAGAGACAGAGTTAGATAAGCTAATGATTTAGACTGCTTTACCCTTGAAAGGCTTGTAGTATTTTTTCCTGACAGGCAGAATATGTAGTTTTTCCTGAATTTTACCATTTTACCTAGGAAATATCAATTTCTAGTCCTTTAATTTAAACCACACACAGCATAGAACTCAGACGTAGTTCCCAGAGAGGCTGCAGAATCTCCATCCTAGAAGATACTCAAAAGCCATCTAGACGTGGTCCAGGGCAATGTGTTCTGGGTGACCCTGCTTGGGCAAGGACCTTGGACAGGATGACCTCAAGAGGTCCCTTCCAGCCTCAATTCTGTGACACAGGCAACTCCCAAAGTTTATTTTACCTACTGAATGCTGACCAGCCACCTGGTTGCCTTAAAAGCTGAGAAGCAACATGCAGCTCCCAGCCTGGCAGACAGCCAGATAAAGCTATTGGTTTGCCAAATGCACCTAATGGATTACACAAACTTCTCCTCAGCTCCTAAACAAGCCAAACAGCACTGATACATCCCAGCATAACTGTGGACAGACAGCAGTAGATATGTGATAATAAATGAAAACAGATAATAAATGAAAATTCTAAAATGGGATTTTAAGAGAACTGCACACTAAACCACTGCCAAGCAACAATATCCAAGAGATCCTTGTCATCATGACTGGATTCAAACCTAAGACATGACATATTTAATCAAACAAAGTCCACTGGACATGGCAAAACCACAGCAGTAGCAGTGGTTTTGGGTGAATGGAAACCCTAGAATTAAACAGGCCATGTAAATACTAAACATAAAGCCAGTGTTTCCTCTAGAACTCCATGTATCAATAACAATTGAGTCTGCTTTTCCTGCAGTAGTAACATTTTTGCCAGAAAGCAAGATATGTTCCTCCACAGAAGTGTTTTCAACACTGGAACTGGGTGAAATTTTTTTTCTCTTACCAAAGCTTTCCTTTAACATTGGCTCTTTCTGCTCATCATCTTCCTCCTCTTCTGAAAGTGGTGAGAAAGCAAACCTTTAGAATTAAAAGATGGAAAGCTATCTTAGTATTCTACCTCTTATCTCTCAAGAGATACATTACCCCAACATGCACATGGCTTGATCATTCTGTGTAGTTCATTATTTTCAAGACCAATGCTAAACTATAAAATCAAAGTTTAAGTCACTTTTTTAAATAAGTTGAGCACCATGAAGAGATTGGACTTTATGTATGTGACTTCTCTAGATTTACTTTTCCTTATACACACTGCTTAGTATCCTTATTGATCAGTGTTCAGCAACTAAAAATCACCCACCAGTACTTCTTTGAATAAACAAGCATTCCTAAAAGCCAGTATTTTTAGGAAGAGGTAAGAAAAGCTGAACCTTTGGTTGTTAGCAGATGGTCTCCACAGAATCATGATGACAAAAAGGATCATTGAAAACAATAAACGCCAGATGGCATCATCCACCCATAGCTCTTGCCAGTCCTGTCAAGAAAAACAGCAGCACAAATGAAAAATGTTGTGAAGCAAGAAATTTCATGTCCTCATCTCTTTCCAGGGCTGAACTATAGGCATCTGTCAAAGAGGCTCATTACCCACAACAGTGAGAATTTTAGCCTGTGGTGCTATGTGGCAGTCTCACTGCCAAATATAAACTTCCCAAGAGGCACAACTGTAGAAAGCATTTAATATAAACTCACCGACTGACAGTCCACCAGCCTGAACTTCATGGTTGTCCAGATGATGAATACAATAGATGCTGCAATATTCAAACAAACAAGCTGCTGATTACTACAAAAGATGCCAATTCAAATACCCCACCAAAGATCAAGGACCTGAATACTGAAGTCTTGAAATTCAATTTCATAGTTTTTCATAGTTCCACTGCACTGACCTTAGACAGAAATTTAGGCATAGACCAGTATATTTTACTCATGTTTCTTCACAGACACAAAGCATAAATCATATGAAGTATTTAGCCAACTCCTAATACCTATTCATTATTCTTATATCACTTTTATCCAGCATTCAAACCATGGTTCCATTATCACTTGACAAGTAAAGCTGACCTTGAAATAAGTGAACAATCTGATCTGCTTGAATGCCTTAAGAATTCAGATCCTGACCCACAACAGTTCTAACACTCAAACTAGGCTCTTACCACAGTTTTAGAAGAGACTACCCTCCTCTAACGTATTTTAAGATAATTAAGAACCAGATGCTGAAAGGACTTTCATCAGAGCTGTTGTTCAAAAGAAATGTACTTTTCTGCTTGTTTGTTTAAATAAAAAAGCACATTCTTTAGAAGTGTTCTGCTCATTGTATTGATAGCAGAGAACCAGGAAACACCAACAAATTTATTCTTGAAATTCAGTTCATCACATATAAATGGAAAAAGAAACTCAATCTGTATTCTTCCAGAATACAGAGAGCATTATGTTAAAAAACTAAGAATAGTTTTCCCAAGAATGACTGATCTTCAGACATCTTAAAAATCCCATAGTATACAGTGATACTGCGATTTTGGCAAAAAGTATCTCTGTGAAGTTAACAGCATAAGATAATAATAAACTTTTGCTCCTGGCAGCTTGAAGTGGGACTGAAGTGCTCTGTTAGAGGAGCTGCATAGAACTACTGATCTTATTAACATCAGGACTAATAATCCACTGTCTCTGAAATACTGACTTAGCACCTGGCAAATATGCACTGTTAGAAATGGGTCAAGTGTCAGAAATAGCAAGAATTTTGACTGTACTTACACAAAGGTCACCAAACTTAGAAATTTGCTCTAGTGACCAAACCAAGCCCTACGTGGAAAAGAAAAGTGGTTTTATTTAACTGGAATAATTTTCTGCTTACCTGCTACTGCCAAGATGAGTGTGTTTGTGAAGTGTCGATACAAAGAGAGTTTCACAACATTCCTTCGAAGTTTCAGCAGCTTCATTGTTTGAGTTAAGCTGATGAATATGTATGGAAAGTCAAGGAAAAGTCTCTGAAGGGACAAGCTGGTCACAGACTTAGGAGGGCAGAGACCTTATAATCAAAAGCTGTCTTAATCACACACTTAGCCCTCCAAAAATTAGACCACTCTCAGTAGAAGAGAAGATTCATCCTATGACAAAAGTACCAGAGAGCAAAATCTGTCCTTTTCACATTATTTAGTCATCTACACCTATAACTGTTGTCACACAAAGATGGTATCCAAATATCTATTTTGGACTATGGCCATTCCCTCAGAAAAGAGTCAGCTGTCCTTTTGATAAATGAAAAGTAAAATCTGAACTAGAAATTATTTAAAATCTATTTAATGCATATGGGTGCCTTCACATTTTCTTTTATTTTATTTCCACAGTGATAAAACAAGTGGGTAGGAGAGACATCATGATAGGGGAGAACTGTAATTGTCAAAGCTGGGCAGCAAGCTATTCACATTTTAAGTAGAGATTTTGTGATTGACTTTCGCTAAGAACACTTTCCAGGGGTTTTGCTGTACACAAGTTCAGCACTTGATGTCAGTTGCTACAGTCACAAGATTATGGTTGCTTGGAATGAAGATGTCAAGGTACCAAAAAATAGACACTGCCTCATTTTGTCACTTACTTCAAGACTAGTTCCAATGTTACAGGTTTTTAGGTTTGGTGTTGCTAAGCAACCTTCTCCCCAAAACATAAATTGAGTCATTTCTTCAAAGGCTACTGCTATGGTGCCATGACACGCTACACTAGAACAAATTACTTTATACTCAACAATGAAAGACTGGTAACAGGCAGACTGTATTCTGGAGCAGCTCTACACAGACACATCCAGTTCAACAAAAACTAGCTAAGCAATAGGCAGCAGAAGCTTAGCTGAACACTCAATTACAGAACTTCTATAACCTTACCAGAAGTAGAAGAAAATACATACTTGGATCTTATTTAAAGAAAAAAATGTTCCGCAAAAAAAAAAGACTCAAAAAAACAAATTCAAAAGAAAACCCAACCCATCAAGTGAAGGATATCCACCAGCACAGGGCAGTATCTAGGAAAGCCAGGGGAATAAAAGCCAAGGAGGCAAGATCATTCTGGGCCTGGAGACAAAGAGAGAGCCAATAAGAACAAACCGAATAGAAAACAAAGTAGAGAAGTGAGGAAGGTCAGGCTGTTCTACGAGACACCACAAATATGCCACCACAAAACTCCCAAGTTTTGATACAGAAACAGAGGACTTGAAACAAGAGTTTAGTCCAATGCACAGAGAGGAACTGACAATACCACATTGTCAGTTCTCAGTTCTCCACCAGCAAGGCAAGAAGCAGTTTTCCAGATTAAGTCAATCTAGCACTGTTAAAAGGAGTCTCTGCTGAGGCAATTGCTGTGATTAATTTCTCTGGCCACTTCCATTACACAAAACTAGCAACCAGCTTGTTAGAGGTGTAGTAATTAAGCCTTTTACATTATCCATGGATGGAAAGCTCCACTGGTAACCATGAGTTTGACTAAAAAGGCAAAACTTGCCTTTGCATGCACATCATAAACTTATCAGAGTCCGAACAGAAACAAGCAAAACACCTTTTATTCCTTATAAGTGTAAGACAGAAATAATAAGCTATGAATAAGGTTGCAGCATTCTGCAGTTTTTAAAAGGATATCCACAAAATAATACAGGCATCAATCATGGATAGGGCCAAGTTTGCTATCAGAGCCACAGTGTCATAGAAAAACTGGAAAAGTACCAAATATACGACAGGTTAAATACTTTATCCCAAAAACAGAGTAACAGAAATCTACATCCCAAGATGCACTTAATGAATCCAGTAGCACCACTCACACACAATTCCCCAGGCACAGCCTCCAAAACTGGAGCATGGGAATTTGGGTTGGTTGTTGTTGAGGAGGGTAGGGGGAAAGCAGCTGTTCACACAAGTAAATACAGCCAATACTGTCTGTGGCATATGGGAAAATTCAAGCAATTATTACTGACCCCTGTGACTCTAAGAACACCTTCCATGCCAGAAAATAAGAGATAAAGGGCTCCAGCCATAACTACTTTGTGAAGAGTCACTCCAAGGCGAGGTCTGTGGGAAACAAAGTGAAATTCAGACTAAACGGTGAACAAAAAGTGAAGTCATGTCAACTTGAATCTAAACATAAGGTATGAAGCATATGAATAAAAGGTCCTTGTAACAAGCCACATCTAGATCCAGAAATATTATTTTGGTGCTTAAAACTTACTATTCATTCTGTCTTATGGTATGATGTGACTAAGGGAGAGACTACCAACAGTCCTGTTTCTTAGTTAACCTATTTAGCTTTATATGACCATTTCACTAAGTCTCATTCCACTTCTTCACCAGTTCCCCCAGAAAACCCACACTTGCCAAAAATTCCCACTGCCATCTAGCATATGTTTTTACCATTGAATACAGCTGTGCACAGACAAATGAGCCACAATCTTACTGAAGCAGATCCCCTCCCCTATCAGTGATTCTTGACCTACCCCATTTATAAAAGCTCCCCCTCACCCAGAAGGTTGGCCCGTAAAGCTCCCATTCCAGTGAGTGGAGCATCTCAACAATGACTCAGGAAGCCACCCTACAGTAGCACACAGAAGTAGATGGAAAGAGTAATCCTAGCATGGAACTGTACGTCTCTGTTTACTAGTGAAGAAGTCTAGATCTTCAGAGCACTTAACTAAACAACTTAACTTTTAACAAGCAAAGTACAGGGAGATGAATATTGCCCTAAATTCTTAAAAACCAGAAGTGAAAACCCTTTAAATAGAATACAGCAAACCCGTAACAGAATTACTTACTTGACTATCCCGTATCCCAGGCTGACTATGATGACCAGAGTTCGAGCCAAGGAGCGCTTCACAGCAGAAAGAAGTTCTGCCAGTATTACTGCTCCTTGAACTACCAAAAGCAAGGAGGAGGAAGTTAGGTCATTCAAATATAATTTCTGTTTTATTAACTACTGCATGCAATTTTAGTATGAGAGCAGACATTAAAAGTAGGCTATTAAAGTGCATAATCTTCCTACTACCTACATCTGGAGTTAGCTTTCAGAAAAGATAGGCCACTTGGCATAAAAAATAAGCTACAGAAAAATTTTACATCCAGCCTAGATACTCTTCCAAACAAGTCAACCAACAAAACCTTCTGCACCATGAGTATGGCCAATTAGCAAAGTCATAATGACATTTTACATGCAGTTTCATTTGTATGCATCCAGCCTGAAAACTCAAATCCAGACTAAAAGAGTTTTACATGAAGGGAATCTCTTAAAATGGATTATGAGTCTATGGGTTGAATACTAAGAGTTATCTACAACGCTGTCATGTTGAACAAGCATTTTCAAAGTGTCTTTCAAGGACAATAACAATTGTGAAAAATTAATTACAAGTTACAGTGAGCAAGTCCTATTTTAAACTTAAAGCCAGCACTACAGCACAGAATGTAGCATTCTATATACCTAAGACACTACACTCAGGAGTCAGAAAAAGCAACAGCATTTTAGCTTTAGAAGAACACAGACCATGATGTTTACAACATAAAAAAAAA
>VZTR01030112.1:773255-846320 GCA_013400775.1 Chaetops frenatus
AGCCACAGAACCCCGAAGAATACGTACACAATACACATCACCATGAAAAACTAATACACAAAAAGAAGAAAGAAACAGGAACTTTAGACCCAGAAAAATAATTTCTTTGTTTCCATTCCACTGTTGTAAGACAACTGTATTTTCTCCCCTAGTATAACAACTTTGGAAGTTTTTTAATAGACTAGAAACAAGCATTATTTCATTTGTCTTCCCTGGACTCTTTACCAGTGACAGTCTAATTTCTCAACAAAGGGAATGAGAGTAACTGAATTTCTGTGCAATTTCCCCCTTTGAAGAGTTATCAGCCAGTTTAGTCACAGGCAGTTTTTTCTAAGGAAGATTGCTACTAGATTTCAAACACTCAGATATGAATTCAAACAAATCATCAAGTACCAGAAACTCTATTCGTTCTCATTTATTGTTCTATTAATAACTTCATCATATATTTAGAGTATTCTGCAAACAAACTTACAGGCCACCTTTACACACCATTCCACAGAACACAGATAAGCAACTAATGGTTGTATGCCCTCTGTTCAAATAATCTGACAACTTTTGAGAAAAGTTAATTTCCAGCAAACTCAGTTTTTGACCAAGTTTTAGGCCAGCAAAAAACCTGCAGCTGAGAAAGAAAGCCAGACATTCATGTAAATATTAACATTTTGTGATTTTTGCTTGGCTCAGTGTTACTTGCTTCAGAACTTTTCATGGTAGGTCTCATACAGCAAACAATAAGCTTGACAATGTTACTCAATGCTGAATTTTCTAATCATACCAAAGCAAGTTAAAATTTTCAAAAGGACACTAAGATTAAGAACAGGAATAAGAAGGAGAGAGTAGTTAGTCAAAACATAGAATAGTAATAATCAAGCAGTTCCCCTCTTACAGAAGGAAGATTTTTTTTAAAAAACCAAGCAAATACTGAAATTACCTGCACAACCCATCAAAACTTTCACAAACTGAAAACACTTCCTTAGGAGAGCAGCTTACTGATCCTGACACATTTTCACACCTGACTAATCCATGCAGTTCAAATGGTAAGGACCTAGGCAAGATAGCTCACATGCAGATGCTCCATTGTGGAAACATTTAGAGATACAGATTCTTTTCTGGTCGTGTCATGTGGGATATTTACACTGGTGAATTACATTTCAATAGAGGCTTTCTACTTCTGCAGGAAGCAAAATGTGTGTTTCAGAAATGCTGCCAGGCTCCACTATTGACAAGCTGCTCTTAGCAATACAATCAGGCTAGAGACCTTGCTATTGATCCCCAGCTAAAGTCTGTCTTGACTACATAAACATTTTAAGTTCCTTTATTGTTTAGCCTTCTCAACTGAAGAAACTAGAAACCAAGTCAATAACTCCTTTGAATAAAAAGGGGATTAGCTCTTTGTTGCTCAATTATGCTTTCACTGCTAGGCAGTATTAAAGACCTCCTCATGGGGTGTAAGACAGCTGGTGGAGGAAGGAAGATTAGGCTGTAAAAGAACAAAGAAAGCAGTGACAAATGAAAGGGTAGCTGCAAACAAAACCATAGAATAGCAAATTTTCTAAGATATGAGCTAAGGAGAATAACAGCACCAGAAAAGCTTCTCAGTTTAAAGCTAATACTGATAACTTCAGGAATTACAAATTAACAACCATTAATTCAAACAATCCAGAGGACAACATTGGCAGCACATGCAAGCAATTGAAATCTCTGTCTGTTTTCCCTACCCTGTACTCAGTACAAAAAAACCCAAACCAAACCAAAAACCCCCAACCAAACAAAAACAGCCCATCAAACTGAAAAATACCCTCAGCTAAGTAACTTTTTATCCTGAGACATTGGCTCTTTGTCTCCTGAAGTATGACAGCAGAATATTTAACTGACATTCCAATCAACTGACAATTTTCTAGATCAAAGAAAAGCTGGTTTACTTACAATCATCAGAGGGTAGTCTGCAAGTGAGAGATACTCATACGGCCCCTTCAGTTCTACTGTCACTATCAAAAGACAATCCAATTAAAAAATTTAACAAGAACCAAAATGAGGAAGCCAGGACTTAATTAATTTTCACTTAAGTGCAAAGAAATTCCACATCTTCGCATGGCCTTTACATCTAACTTGCACTTTTAATAAAGAAAGTTAAGACTCATAACATACTCAGCTAAAAGCATGCAATAAAACTATACACCCCATGACCAAGCAACTCGTGGCAGTACTTAAAAGTAATTTCTGCTGGAGATTCACATGTAACAGGAAAAATTCAAAAACACATGTAAGTTCACTTTTTAAGGTGATTTTTAAACTTCTCTAAAGTTTGAGTAGGTTATCAATGCACTGTTAAATATAATATAATATCAAGGTGATAACTATGATCCTTGTACTCTACATTTTGACTTATTAGTATAGATCACTGTATTGGTCTGCACATTTCTGAAACAAAACACCAAGCCTCAAAATTGAAATGCTTGGGATTGAATCTTCTTGTTTTCCATCAGGAAATGGACAGAACAGTCTCAGGATCTTCAAGACACAAGCAATCACCTCTTTCCCTATAAGAGCTGTAGTAATATTGCTACCTATGTGAAAGACAGTGTCTTATGAAATTGAACCATACAGTACATACTAAGAGTACCTTAGAATACTTAGACTGGGAATATATAAAAATGGTGCTGTATTTTCAGTTTACTCTATAAAGAGCTATCTTACTTGTAAAAAGCTTGTTCTGATATGAGGAAGGTGTTGTTCTCTCAGTTCTTTTAAGTCTGGAAGTAGAATCCTTTGCAGGTGTAAGTCCAATTTGCACAATAAATATATATGGTCCATCTCTCCAAGTTTTGATAACAGCATTCATTGCCTGAAAATAAAATATCTACATGTCAACAGTGCACAGTCAAGAAGACAAGAAAAAGAAGCAGACTAGCCATACATGGGTGGTATCTTCCATGTAAATATAAATTTTGTCTCTTCCAAGACCTAAAATTTGTTAATAAATATCTGATAGGTAAATTCTAAATGTACTTATTAGATATAACTTAAAATTTAGTTGTTCGATTCCAGAAGAACCCTCAAAGACCTGGGAGGGGATCAGGGCTTTTTGTGCACATTTAATGTTGACTTACTGCAAAAGTATTCAAAGGTGCTAAAAAACTACAAAGAATTCAAGAAAGCATCACACTTGTTTTCACTATAGAAGCATTAGGACCACCACATAGATTCCTGCTGAAGTCAATTGCTCGGGAACTGCAGAGCTACATAAGTCATCTCCCTGCTGAAGGCTGAATTTTACAGTGTAAGACAGAAGTAGCTGAGAGGTAAAAGATTTCCCTACTAGCCATTTCCTATGGACACTACTACTACAGTCCCTGCAACAGCCCTCATACTGCAAGACCCAAATCCTGCCACTGAACTAACAGAGGAACCTTGTCCAGATAAATATTTGCACCATAAAACAAATCAGAGATCTGAGTTATAGCATACAAAACTCTTAATTCCACAACTAAAGAAGCTCTAGACATCTCAGAAATTACAGTATTTACTAAGAGCTTTAAAGTTAAAACTAAGACCATCTACATTTAATGCCACTCACATGCCTACTGCAGAACTGCAACCAAGATTTTTTTTTTATAATGGCCTCTCCAAAAGAAATTCAGTATTAAGAGCATGTATTTGTTTTAAGAAACCTCTTGACTACAAGACCCAAAGCAAATAGAATATTATGTATTAAAAAAAAAAAAGTTTATGCTAATGTTAGCATACAACTTAGTCAGAAATACAGTAAACTTAAAAGAAAATAGATAAATGTACACAAATTTTGCCTTTTCTTGCTGCATTGATTCTTTACTTCACAATTGCACAGATCTACCTATATTTTAGTTTTAAATGGCCCTTTAAGTACACAAGAAGTAAAATACGTTTTCTTTCTTGGCATCCAGGACATTCAATTTGAAGTTATTTTGAAAATTGTTCCTGGTTAAGTCTTGAATGTAATATATAATAAAAATACTAAGGAATTTGAAAATCAAAAGTAATCAGTGAACTTTAAGTACAATGTTTCAAAAAACTGACTAAAGAAAAATGTATTCTAAAAGAATTAGTCATTATTTAAAGAAGATAATTTCAATTACTATTTTAAATTATAATGGAAAAAGAAATTTTATTTTTTAATTTATACCATTGGTTTGAATGGTATCAGTTCTATATTTCACGTACAGAAGAAGCAGTTACTCTGTCTGTTACTCTGTTTTCTCTTTTTCCATAAAGCACTACCTAGTTTCAAGCTAAAAAATTCCAGGTGTCAAAACACCATAGACTATGCTACCAGCAAGTTCTTATACAAAGAAACATAAATTTAAAAAGGCAAAACAAAACAAAGTAAGACTGCTGAATTACAAGTCATGCTTAAATTCAGTATACATACAGTTTTATCTGTCACCATCGTGTGATTTCCCGTACTCTCCTTCTTATCTTTTAAGCCCTTAGGGGGAAGAAAAAAAAAAAACCACAGAAAAATGGATAAATCAATATGCCAAAACTACCTCTTCCATGACTACATTCACTCATTAGAAGGAAAGGCAAATTACCTCTTGTTTCTCAGGTGAGAGAGGTTCTGGATGAACAAATTCTTTATAGAAAATCTGCAAGATATAAGAAACGTAAAGCATTTATAGACGCTTTGACTTTTATAGACACTTTTCATTACCAGAACAGCTTCCAATGAACTTCATTATTCTTTGAACAGCTGTATTAGATTTCATTTTTCTAAATCAAACAATTGTCCATTTATGCAGGGAGTCTTGAATACTTAATGTTTTGTAACTTGAGAGCTACTTTTCCTCCCCTCAAATAACAAGTACCTATTTTTAGAAACCAGACATGACAGTAGTGAAGTTAATTTCATTTTTGAAATTTGAATCAGTTGGGTATCCCCATTACTAGATAAAGTCTACACAAACAGATAGAGGACTGTGAGATTGCTGGCTTCATCTGTGCAAAAGTAAAGTCCCTAGATAAATGAGTGCCTATTAAAGATCCAGATTTTGCCAACTGTCCTGAACCACAGTGACTCAAAATCTAGTGAAACTGCTATACCACAAGAATAAAGCTCAACTATCTAGAGAAGAAATTACTGTGACATTTCAGAAATTTGTTATATATTGTTAGGAATCCCATAGACTTTCCAGAGGAATGGGATGAAAACATACTTCAAGACTTCCACAAGAATGTTTAGTTAAGATGCCCAAGTCCACATTAAACAGGTAAACCCACAAGATCTCTTCTACAAAACCAAGTAAAAGTAGAACTGACACATCTCATATTATTAAACATTAAAAATATGCATCTTATTTTTTTCTTTCTTTTTAAAAACCTTTAAAGCCATCTCCACACATCAAAGGAATAAGAGGCTTACAAGGATATTATTAAAAGTCACATTTAGGCATTAGTCTTTTTTCTTAATTAAAAAACCCAAACAGCCAAAAATACCAAAAATCAACCCACAACACTAGGTTCAATGGTCATGAGACACTTCCCAGTATTCTCTATCCATAATCTTTTGTCTAAATGAGGAATGGCTGAACACAGATGCAACACTCTGTAATCTGCCTTCAATTCTTAAGCACACTATTAAAGAAAGACAGCATATTATACTGGTATTATCATCAGCCTGTTGATACATAGCTGGTGTAGAGCTGATGTCTGCACTTACTTCCCTATGCTAATTTTGCATTGTCTTCTTGCTTTTAGTTGATTTGTTTAGAACATATTCTAGCACTCCTATCAGTGCTTAAGCAATTCATTTTTCAATACTCATTTCTATTATTCTAAATGAATGTTATTTGAGCAATAAATGCCAATCCTTTATTGATTCAAGTTCAGTGGGATCTTTACTCTGCTGGCACTTCTGCTCAACTAGCAGCAGCTTCCTGTAATTGAAACAAATTCAGAATACAAAACCACAAACAGAAAGAAGCACTGAACTTTACAATGATTTGGTTGGTGTTTTTTCACCACCATGAGCAAAATGTTGAACAGCAAGCCAGAAGTGAAGGAAAATTAAGAAATCATCATCACAGCTTGGTTGTCATAAACAGATAAAAAGAAGTACCTCCCAACCTACAGTGATACTTACACAGGATGCTAATAGATGTAACAGGAATTACTACCTTCTATGCTATATTGTATAAGACAACAGAGCAAGCTGAGGTTTCTACCCATACCTGAGGCCTGAAGAGCTCAGAGCAGTTAGGAAAGATGAGAGAAGCAGTGGCATAGTATCCTGACCAACCCGGATGTTCTTCAGCCGTAGTTCCAAAATAGTTATCTGCTTGTTCATCCTGCCAAACAGGGTAGAACTTAAACCATTTGAAATACTTGATGCTAACCTACCTCACTAGACAGCTGCAAGACCTGGAGAGCTCCATAGTTTCACTGTGCACACACTCTTGAATCAAATTTGGTAGAATAAAGGCAGCAAAACCACACAAGAGTATAAAAATGATGGTATACAGGCTTTGAGTAAGAATTAAAAAGTGGAGGTGCAGCAGAAAACAAACTTCAGCCTACACAAACAAACTGCATTATTATTTTAAAGAGTGAAGACTCAGTCCTGTGTGAGATTAGTAGTTAAAACTGCCATAATTAATAATTTAAGTAAACATGAAAAATATTAACCATTGAAAGCAAAATTATGCTCTACCACATTTGATAGAAACACTGTATATTTTGTACAAATTGCTAACGCTTGCAATGCGCATCCATGAAGAACAGAATTTAGACTTAATGTGTAAATATTCAATTTTTTCTATTCACTGTCATTAAGCATTCCTGCAAATATATTCAGCTACCATAAACCCACACACTTTATTTTAGAGTCAATGTATTTACTTAAGCTCCCGGGTTAAAACAATTTTGACAAACACTTCCACCTGACCCAGAACCCAAAAAAAGTCAGCAACTGCAGCAAGCTGTTGATCATCTCAATTCTATTCCAGAAATTTGTTATCTTCCAATGGAAGAATGTGTCTTTCAGGCCCAAATCACAATAAGGATGCAAGGGAGACATCTCTAACCTCCTCCTCCCAAGATCTGCTTACCCCTAAAAATCACAACCTATGTTTTTCCACAGAATTCTTACCCCGAAGTTGAAGACTTCATTGTAGCAGTCAGAGTATCTTAAGTACCAAGTAACATTGAAACCTTGGGAGGGTTCACAAGCTTTTTCATCTCCTTCAACTAAAAAAAAAAAACCAAAACAAAGAAACAGAAAAATGAAACATGAGATATATAAGACACCATCTGCATTCCAGGTTTCCAGGTTTTTCCTCCCATTCTGTGCACAACATGATTAAATTTTAAACATGAAACTGAAAGCAAAACAATAGAAAAATATTTTCCTCAAGCAATTTATTACTGTTTCGTGAAAGAAAGAAGCATGTGAACAAAACTCCATTATAACATTATACAATTCTAATAAAGAGCTGAAGATCATCTGGAAACTTTTTGTTCTGAAGACAATCAAGGATGTCTCAGCAACAGCAAATACCAAATGAGAAGAGTAGTGACTCCAATACACAAAAAGGGCCTGCCTTTTACAGATAGAGGCACACATAACAGGCAGAGAAAGCTAGGAACAGGATAATACTAAGCAATTTCCACGCATAATTTAAATATACCAATACCATCACCAAGAAAATGAAAGTAAGATTTTGCCAGTCAACATCCACCCTCCCAAAAGACAAACAAGGTATCTATACATTAGCCATGCTGTTAAAGCTGCAGTGCTACCTACAGCAAAAAGACAACTTTCCACTATGATTGACTAAAGAACAGCATGCAAGAAAAGTGAAACACGAGACTTTCCCTCTAGTCAGAAAAAGTTGTGTGAGTTTTTGTGTTTCAAATCTCACTCTTAAAATAAAGCCCAATGAAGAGAATTTGACATTAAGAAGGCAAGCTCACTAAAATTCAATAAAATGAGCAGTGACTATTCAGAGTCTTGGAAGGGCCATTTAGATGATTACACTTATGTTTCTCCAGTCAACAAATGGCAAAACTCTTTTGAGTTAACAGAATACTTGCAGTGGCTAAGAAGTTCACACAATTTTACAAGCAACATTGATGTCAGAGGAGGCATCCACAATTTTCTTACATGTACACTTTTAAGGAATGTTTCAATACTGACTGGTGCAGGTAGAAAAAGCAATCAGAAGGAAAACCCTGCCACAGGGTATTAATTGATTCATCCCACTTTACACTTTGTGAATACTAAAGCACGTATACATACAGCTAAAAACTCAACAACTGTGTTGAGTTTCTAACACCAAAAATTTATGCAAAATCACTGAAAAAAAAAAAGAGTTTTCTTAAGACACCTTCTGGTAAGCATGAAAACTAAGCACACACGTTCTACATTGCCCTAGATGTTGTGGAGGGCACAACAAAGAAAATAAAAGGCAGCACAAGCACTGCAGTCACATGGGCAGATGGCAAATTCTTTGATGACACAGGCTCTTCTAATCAAACTGACCAAATGAGGAGTATCTCAAAAAAGTGCTAGCAAAAAATAAGATTCAAAAGTATCTTTTAAATACTTTTTTTCTCTGTGAAAAATAAATAAGCAACTACATATTCAGCAGTAGCATCCATAAAGGTAAAATAGATCACTAGAACAATCTGCAACATCTGCAAACATCAAAACTACAGAAACCTTGAAAAGGAAGTACTCCAAAAGTCAGAAAAAGCATCCATGGCATTTACTGAATTCAGCAATATGGAAATCTAAGCTCCTCAGCCTTCAAACAAAAGGCAGCAATATTCAACTTGAATGCAGTCTTTGTACTCATTTACAGAAAGCAGGATCTCTATCATGATCCTATACAAGAAACTAAATGCCTTCTAGAACAGCATTTCAGAAAAATAGATAAAAATAAATTCATTACTGACAACACTACAACCCAGCAGCAGTCTTCCCAGTTAGAAGCAGAAAGCATCAGATACCAATATGCCATACAGATTACAAAAAAAAAAAACCACCCAAAAATCAAGAAGAGAGGAATATAAGGAGGTAAGGAGATGCAGGTGCTCACAAAAACCATTAACAATCCATGAGCAGTCATGCTTGGCAAAAAGAGTCATGTTGTCCACAAAAACATCACACAGCAGACGAAAGAGGCAAAAGACAGGAAACAAAAGGAGACCAGTTTCCACACAGACATGGGCAGAAAAGAAAAAACGTAAAGTTGAAGCTTCCCAGTATCAGATACAGTTTAAGTTTCATCTAGGCTGAGAAAATTAGTAAGTTTCCAGCCTTTGTTCCTTCCTCTTTGATTCATTTTCCAAATTCATGTAAATCTTTTAATCACACTGATATGTAAAACAGGTGTCTTCACTGAAGGATTTTAAGGCTTAATGACTACTTAAAGGCTGACAGTACAGTGTAATTCAGTTCCACATCAGGAGCCAGGGGGTCAAATGACTGACAGATCTGCCTTACAACAAATAATTTTTTTTTCCATGCCTGAGCTCCTTCTCTTGGTTATTTTGGCACAAGTAGATTTACCACACACTTCACTTCAGAGACCCATATCTTAGACACCATGTCACTAGGAGTACACTATTTCTATTAAACTTTAGACAAGAAAGCCTAAAACCTCCCAAAGCACCAAAATGCCCTTTCAACCCCTCGCTCCTTTTCCCAAGCAGCAGATTTCTAATTTTGATCCTGCAGCTATACACTTGCAATGGTGTCACTGAAAGATGCAAACCTCAGTGTCTGAGCTACACCTGTCAAGTGGGAAAGCCCTAGCACTGAAGTGATGGACCTGCACTAGTAACTACTCAATACTCCCCTCCTATTTCAGATTCATGTGGGATCAAGAGAGGCATTACAACAAAGTCTCCTTGAAACACTGTCCCAAGAAGGGCATGTATTGGAAATCAAACCTGAAAAAGAAAGCCCCAAGTACGGACACCAGACAGCTTTCCCTCATGGTAAAAACTGGTGCAAACAACCAATTAAAGTGTTCAAAATGCATAGCAAAGATTTCACACCTTTCTAAATCAGCTAGTCACTTCTGTAACATCTTATTGCTATCTAGATGCTGTCCTCATGTTAACAGGTAAGAGGGTACTTCACAGAAACTTTGCTTGGTGCAGTAACCTATATAACCCACAGACCTGGCCAGATCAGTAAAGAGCAATACACAGAACAAATGGGAAGGCTGCCAACATGTTTGCTCTGTAGAACACTCACAAACTGCAATCAGGAGGAGAAAACACCTCTCAGGAGAGCTCTGTTGCAGCGTGCAACATTCCCTTACCACTCCCAGAAGCACTCAGTTAAAAAGGAACAAGGCTTCAAAAAATACTGCCTTCTGTATTCGCATCAGTATACAAACAGCCCCTATCCAGCTGGCACCAGATCTCCCAGACAGAGGAATTTAACAAATCTTAATTAGGAAAAGCACACCTCACAGTAGAGTGCAGCACATCCCACACCTGATTACCCACTATCTGAAAAAAAGTGGTGCTCCCATTGCCCATCTTGCCCTCTCCACAAAGAGCATGAATAGAGCCATTCATTTCTGCTACAACCTAAACAGATCACAACTGGGAAGCTCCAAGGCTGTTAACAGACTCAACCATATCACAGCTGTGGCTTTCATGCAGTGCTAGATTAGCTGTCACTGCAGCCAGTGCAGTTTAACATTTCAGTGTTTTGAGTTCCAAATGTTAAAAATAGGCGGGGCATGAAAAAGAGAGAGCTGGTTAATCCCTTGTAACCACTTACATCTCAGGAAAATGGTGGTGTTGCTGAAGAGAATCTTCCCAAAGCTAAACTTCTTCCCCTGCAAAAGCACAAAAAAGGAAGAGATATTAGAGCGCTTAATGCCTTATCAGACCTAAAATCACAAGCCAAACAAGTTAAGAATTATAAAAAGCAGTTACCATTTATTGAAAGTCCTCCAGATGCACTTATGGCAGAGCGCACATGTGATACAGGGCTTCAACACTTTTATAAATTTAGCAAATCAGCATAATTGACAAGAATCCCCAGTTAGAAGTACAGTTAATGAAGTAATTGCCCTCTTGGTTTGGCTTCCTACTGAAGCTTCCCCCTTACTTCTAGCCCCACATTGTTTATGTCTAAATCTATGGGAAAATGAAATGTCCTTGGTTCACTGAAGAAGCAAGATCATAACTGGATTCCAGGAATGTGTCTGTCTAATCTAACAGAGTAGGAGAACTACTGAAGTTAACCAAGAAAGTATATCACTATACAATAATAATCTACAGAGCTACCAAGATATGAAAAATACATAAAATGCAAAATTTTTCTGGCATCAGGCTTAGGGTCACTGAGCTTAAGTAAACGTAATCTTCCATTCTGAGTTTTAAGTCAATACAGTAATGAAAGCAAATGTCAAATCTGGAGCCAGACTTACTGGACTTTCCAGTCATGCTTCATCACCCTTCAACATACTCTTAAAGATGGTTTGAGAGACTTAGGGCTTTTTGATCTACAAACAGAATCACTTTCACGTTTACATCTGTTAAAATGATTACCATTTTCTTGCTGATGAGATGGTCTGGACTACCCAAAAAAAAAACCAAAAAAACCCAAAACTGTTCTAAGAACCAACAGGAGTGTTCACCGTGATCCCTCAGTTTTCTTCCTGAAGCTCAAAAGCTTCACAGAAAGCGCATATTACTCTTACTGCCTGACAAAGTCCGACCGAATTTGAGGTGGAACGGCTTTCCTCCACGCAAAGTCAAGCACGCAGAGTTTATCAGAATTGCCGAAATCCCTCCACCTCCCCTAAGGCCCACACCTCCCTCGGTCCAGCGCTGCAGCGGCCCGGCTTTCCCGAGGCCAGGCCACGGCGCTGCCCGACGGTGCGGGCCTCCAGCCGGGCCGCACGGGGGGCGCGGGGCGGCCTCCCCCGCACAGGGCCCACCGAGCCGGGCACCACCTCCTTCCTTCCCTTCCTTCCCTCCCTTCCCACGCGCCTCACAAGGGCGGCTCTCCCTCCGCCGCCCATCGCACAAGTCTTCTCTCCCCTGCTGCCACCGCCGACCCGCCAGAGAGGGCTCAAGCCCGGCAGCGGGGCAGGAGGCAGCCACGGTCCCGAGCCCCCGCACCAGCTCTGGGTCAGGCTCCAGAGAGCCGCGGCCCGCGCAGGGACGCCCCGACCGCAGCCATCCCGCCCGAAGAGGAGGCGCGGAGCCGCCGCGGCCTCCCGCCCGCATACGTTCGCTCCGACCGTCGCCACACCGGGCGGCCTCGGCGGCTGCGGGCCCAACCCCAATCCCCGCACTCACCAGGAGCACCGGCAGCCGCCATTTGGAGCGCTNGGCCCCGCCGGGCCCCCGCCGTGCCCGCCAGCAGCAGCACCGCCAGCAGCCGCAGCAGGACGGCTCCGGACCGCTGCCGCCCCCCGGAACGCGGCGCCGCCGCCATCCCGCCGTACGGAGGCCGCCGCCNGTGGCGGCGGGCCGTCAGCCCTTCTCTCCGCGGGCGTCGCTCGGGGCAGCTCCGCCATGGAGGCGGGGACGCCGGGGGGAGTCAGGTAACGCAGCCTGGTAGGCGCTCCTCGGCCGGCCCTGCCCTCGCTCCCGCTGCTGCCGGCGGGGCTCCGCCGGTCTCCACCGGGAGCGGCGGCGTGCGGACCCGGCCCCATGAAGCGGCCCGGGCGTGGGGGGCGGGCGTGTGGGGCTGTGTCCGTGCTGTCCCCGCCGCCCTGCCGGGCACAGCCTTCCCGCGGCAGAGCGGGCAGCGAGCGGGGCCACAGCGCCGGGCGTAGTGCGGGCTGCACCATGTTCAGTGCTCACGAGCTTGGAGCAAAACCTGAAAGGACTTACATGTCTTCAAGCAAAAACGGGGAGGGCTAAGTGATCTAAATATATGGTCACTGTGAGATCTCAAATAAAAATCGCCGGATTTGTAATTGTCACTGAGCCTTAGTGGGTGTCGTCTGCATTTCCTACGTTGCGTGTATGTAATTACTAAGTATTCTGTAAGCATCTGTGCTTTATGTGCCAGAACTAATACCTTATTCCCTTCCATCTGTGTCTGAACCCAGCATAATCTGGGAAGTATTTTGATAAGGCACTACTACCAGCCCATTTTCTTTCAGGCAAATAAAAAAATTACCGTTATCTAATAAACCTGAAAGTTACTTCAAACCTAAAGATAATAGAGAGCTGTCAGCAGGACCATCAGAAGCCTCCCTCCTTTGTTGGTCCCATTAAAGGCTGAAGAAAAGGTTGCAAGATTTCTTCTTTTCTGCCAGTCCTCCCTGTTTCTACATTCTTATTACTGAAAATAATAATCACTAATTAATAACTCTAATGGCTGCAGAGGAAGGTCTAGCTTCAAAATGCAAACCCCCAAGAATTCAACCATGCTGAAATTCAGCTCTATTAGTCATCGATTCAATCATTTCTCAAATTTTCAAAGTTTAAAAGGAAGTGGTTCGTTATGAAACTAAATGTGTGAGAAATTCTTCCCATAGCTAAACACAGTAGTTGAAATTCCATCACATTTTATGCTGGACCAGAGTTTTCTGTACTGTCTTTAATCCTGACCACATGTGAAAAGGATCCCCCTTTTATTAGGGGTTTGATGGACACATTTAAACACTTTCTTTATCTGTTCTTTGTAGTGTCCAAGATGAAGCCGTGGACAAAAGCAACTTTAAGAAGTGCAACCAGATTGCTTTTTACAGGTACGGAGAATTGTAGTGTGGTGGTTATTTTTAAAATACTAATAGTAAAAGATATAGGAAGTAGTTGCACATTTATTTTTAATCACATCAAGTCTGCTACTTTCAGGATTAATCTTTCAAAGGTGAGCGTTCTACTTACCTATCAGCAAGCAATAATCAGCAGATTTTGAAACGTGTAATCTTGAATCCAGGATGTCTCCTGTTAAAGTTCAAAAGGATCAGTCCTCTCATCAGACAAAGCCCCAGCAGTATTTTAACTATAGGTGCACTCAGATGCAGGTTGTTCTCTTGACTGGATGTTGCTTGACTATCTGTAGTTCAAAGCAGCTATTGAGTGAGAGAACACTCAATAGAGACCATTAGTCTGTGACAATAGCACGTGGGATTACAGTCCTGTTGAGCAAGTACCTTGGCCAGAATTGAGTGTCAAATCTAAATTCTAGCTCACTAGTCCCTTAAGGCTAACCTTATGCTAAGTCATATTTCTCATCCCATTTCTTACTGTGCTATCTCTCAACCTTTTTTGTTCTCCATTGTGTTCTTTTCTGTGCTGACTGAAAGGAAAGATTTCCCATTGTTGCACCAATGAGTCACTGACATATTTGGTTTATTAATGAAGCGGTTTGTCTTTAAGAAAGCCTCCAAGACACTTATCTTCAAATAGTTCATAAAACCTAGGCTTGGCATGAAGAATTCTACAAAGAGATTTCTTTCAATGAAGTTGAAAGAGCCTCTATTTCAGAATCTCTGACCTAAAAACATTATCAGGGCCAAAAGTTGTAGTCAAAACTGCAGTAGTCAGCAGGCTTGTTGAGAAACAATTTCCTCAGTATGTATTCAGGAGATTACAAATTACAAACACACACTGTTTCATCACCCCAGAATGTAGAAGGTGTTCATCGGGAAGTTGTGGAGTTATATGACAGAAAATGAAAAACAGATTATTCAACTGAAATTTCAGGGATAAGTGAGAGAACGGTAATGTAACTGTACGGCTAAGAACTGGACACTTGAATTAAGACTATTATTAAAAAACCTTATAGAGTGGTGATGGGTGAACCTCTGAACCCCTCTAACATCTCATTCATAAGCATTTAGGAGTGCTTAGAACTATATTCTTTTTCCTCTTGACTTGAACTGCTTGTAATTGTATTTGAAAAAATTCAATACGAAATTATTAAGTAAACATTTCTAACAATGTTATGTCCCTATGTATGATATAAGCTACAAGAACTGGGGAGACCAAAAATAATTTTCTGTCTTGACAGGCGACAGAAACTTCTACATCCTGGAAAATCTTTGTATCGAGTGTTGTTGGATTCAGTCACATTAAGTGATGAGAATGTCAAATTCCAAATCATTCATGAGGAGAATAAGGTGAGATACCATCTAGCATAAGAGGTTGCTTACAGAAAGAGCAGTGAATATTATCAGCAAGACTGATAATATTTGCAGGTTTTGGAATTCTTCAGTGATAGATATTTGAGAGATAATGCAAACTATCAGCCTACAAATGTCTTTACTAATCAGCATTTAACTTAAAAAAAAAATTAATGGCTTCACAAAAAATGAGAGTTCTGAATACAACCATTTTTATCTGAAAAATATTTTTTAATCAGAGTTTTCTCCACTATTTCAAAATACTAAGTTCTTTTTCTGTAGTGCTAGATATCAGACTCTTGAAGATAAAGAGTTCATTTAAAAGTCATTGCTTCTTCAAAGGGGTGAAGTAGAGTTAGCTGGTGTAAATTCATATGGATGATCTTTACTGAACAGTGCTAAAGAACATTAAATCAGAAAGCAAGCATGTTTGGATTTTTTCCAGACAGTAAGTGTTTGGTGATGCTGTGTTAAAAATAAGGGGGTTTTTATCCTTACCAGTTTTTCTATTTGTTTGCTCACAGGTTCTTCTACAAGTAGAAATTTATGAAATAGAAGGCAATATTTTCAGGCTTAAAATCGATGAGGCATCTCCTCTCAGACCAAGGTACAAAGTTCCTGATGTTCTTATAAAGGAGCCTTCCACCCAGAGGTAAGTAGTGAGTGATTTAAGTGATGATGATTTAGCTCCTTAATAACTTATACAGCTTCCTCATTTATTTTACAGTACAGTTGGCTCTCTAAAATATAAAGTTGTTGCAGGAAGGGAAAAATGCATGTGGTTAATTTACTTTCAAAACGTCATGTTAAATACATAGGAGAAAGTTTTATCGTACACATAAGAAACCTAAGCCTGTTTGACCAATCAGAAAATAGCCTACTTGTTACAATGCAAAGTTTTTACCTAAGGCCTTACCTGTTAGTGTGAAAGGAATGCAAGCTCTGGATAGTTTTCATAGCAGTTCTGTAGCCACTTTTTGCACTATGCAATGAACCCTGAGCACAGCATGTATTTCTGGCCTTCTTTGGCTCAACGTTAGCCCTGCGGTTTGTGTAATGCATGCAGATATTCTTAGCCCATCCTTTGTATCAAATTGTTACTCAGTTCCAGTGGATTTCATGTGCTGCTGATTCATCTAAAGCTGTTGTTGCTTTTCCTTTGCCAGACTGTCCATATCCCACAAGGAGGCAGGTATTTTGGGACTGTCAAGTGTTCATGAGGACTACAAACTTGAAGTCACAGCAAACCCCTTCCAGGTTGAGCTGCAGTGCAAGGGTGAGACTGTTATGAGCATGAATTCCAATGGGTTGTTGTATTTTGAGCACCTACAACCACCTCCCAGTGACAGGTACAGCATCTATCTCATCATTGTATATTCTGGTTGTGCTGTAGCTGAAGATTCTATGGAATTACAATTTCTGAAAGCTTTTGTGCACTGAAATATGACTTCTCTTTTACTTCATAAGTACAGTAAATACATTGTGAAGTTTTAATAAACAAATTCTCGATCAATTAGCTGCAGACTATTTTAATCCCTTGCAGCAGCCATGTGCAAAATGCTAACCTCATTTAATGGCCAATTCTGTAAAACACTAAAGTAGCTTGGTACCCCTTGTCTTTCTTGGGAATGAGTGATGGTAGTATGATGAGGTTATTAGTTTCATATTTTTTCTCACTAAATTTACTCCTCAAGTGTTATTCACTAGAAGTCAAGTTTTGTTGAACTGGAAATGTGCCATCTAGCTGCAACATGTCATAGGTTAATCATACTACAAAGTGCTGGAAGATGAGAAACCTCAGTGCAGGACATGTCATGATTAAAAAGTAGGCATAGCAAGCATCTCTCTTGTAGAGCATTATTTCAAACATTGGAATTAACAGAGAGCCCTTAGCAGAATGATAAAGTGAGGATCTTCTGGGTGGGTAAAATCCTGATGCAGATAGAAATAAACATGAAAGGCCAAGAAGTCAACCTAACTCAAGTATTGAGTGAAGGTTATTTTAAGGCATTGAATATTCGAATGATTTGCAAGTTTGCATCAAAACTCTTACATAATGTATAAAGCAATGAATGGTGCTATTTTAATTTTCTGTTTGAAATCCTTGCTTATTTTAACAATAAACTGATTATTTCTATGTATTTGTTTTCACTAGAAAACCTACAGCACAAAATGAGGAGGCAGAAAGAGATTCCTCAAAGGTAACCCATGCTTACTGCAATTCCAGCAGGAATATTTTGTAAAAGAAAATTAAAATCACATGTTCATTTTTCCCCATAATATGTTTACAAATACAGTCCAACCACTTTAAAAAAAGATCTGGTAAAAAATATTGAGATATTTTACAAATTCATAGTTGAAGGAAGGTTTATGTCTTTTACCAAGTCTGTAGAAGGCATCAGTCATTTAGATTTAGCACAAAAATGTTATTCTCTATAGCCTTTTTATTACTAATTTACTTCTCCTTTGTTTTCTTATTTAATCTGGAATAAATATGTAAAAGGGAGTTTGTGGTGATATTTGTCATTTTCAAATTCCCTGTTCATTGCAAAGAGAGTTTCAAAAGAACAAGACCTGTTTTTATAACAGTCAAAAAATGTGCATCCACATATATTCAGCCTTAATAGAGAAATGAAATTCTCTCTTAAAATAGACCAGATCCTGGCAGTGCACAGAGGCACATAGCAGTTTTCCCAGGAGGCTGAGCTGTGTTTGTGATGTAATTTTAGCCTCCTGCAGAGCAGATAGCTGCTTACTCTGCTGTCCTGTTATAAATGGCAGGGGTTGTGCTGCCTTCAGCATACTTATATTTGAGCTCTAATTTCTGCCAGAGAAGTCACACAGCTACAAGAAGCCACATCCACTTATTGTGGGATGAATGTAGAAAAGAAAACTAGAGAAGATACTGGAAGAAGTGAATTCGATAACAGTGAATTACAGGACACAAGGAGGCTAAAAGTACCAGTTTCAGACACTCCAGAGTGTCTGGAGAGGTTTTTTTCTTGTCTGATCTTAACTGTTTGGAGGAATGGGTTTGTTCCTGTTTGTATGGTTTTTCTCCTGTTTGGTTCTATCCATGTAATTCATAAATTTATTCAACATCAAGGACAAACACATTTTTTACAGTGAGAATAATCACTCACTGGAACAACCTTTCCAGGGATGTGGTATAGTCCCTATCGTGGGAGATTTTCAAGATTTATTTGGATAGGCTGCTAGATAGTCTCATCAAGGTTCCCTTTACCATTGAAGGGTGGACCAGGTAATCTTTTGAGGTGCCTTCCAAACTGGGCTATTCTATCATTCTGTGATTCTATTCAAGACTTCAGATATTATTTTTATGCTGTAGCAGACTGCTTGTGTACAACATGTGCACATCAGTTCTTCAGTGTAAATTCCTGCAGCTGCATCTGGCTGGTGGTTTTGATTTATTTATATTAGCTATATGTGGCAAAAAAAGCAGTTCCCAGTGTATAAACCATGTGTGAATAAACATATTTTTCTTAGAAATACATGATGGGGGCCATTCCATTTGCTAGGCTTAGATATTTCTATTTGAACAGGAAAAGCAAGAGGATCTAGGTCTCTGGCAAGAGAGATTTGGCAGTTTCTTAGACATCAAAGCTCATGGTAAGTCTTAGTCTAGTTCTGAAAACAGCTTTACTGTTTTGTATATATGCATGTTTATTCATATTTCTGTCTGCTTTCTGTTTAGCTGCTTAATGTTTATCAGTGTCTTGCTCGCTCCTGCTTCCCAGTTGCCTTAACTTTGTTTTAACCAGAAATCAGTGATGGGTAACAGTTTGACAAAAACTCTGCAAATATTCAGTAGATCTCTGTTTAAGAGGGACCACATTAAATGTGAGCCATTTCATCAATTCACAATGTGTCATTTCTGACACAGCATTAACACTATCTGCATTGTCTGAGTATATAATACATTATTTCCTTTCTCATTTCTTTTTTTTAGTATTAGTACATAACATTTACTTCACCTGTTGTTTATTCTCATTACATCAGAAATCATGATATCTAAGCATTAATAATTGTCACAAAGAAACTTCTTTGAAGTGTGGACTAAAAAAGGAAATACTGAGCAATCTTGAGTGATAAGAAGGAGGTTATAGACAGGAGAGCAGTAGCTCAAATACAATTTAAATTATCAGTTACCAAAATAGGTGATAATCTGCTGTCCATCCCCTTGTATTCCATATTAAGTTGGTTAGCTGTGTCCATTGCCATTATCATGCAGACCTTTGTAGCAACCAGCACTACCCAGCAGCTGCAGTAAGAAGAGGGAAGTCTGAAAGCAATTTCTTTTGGTGACAGAAACTTCTTCAGTTCACAGTTGAGACACTGTGGAGGGCAGGAAGCTGTTGTCCTTGTTGTTCATGCTATTTCTCGTGTCTTAGGCCAGCATCATGTTTTTCTGTTTTCTGTGTCAGAGGAATAAAGTCCCAGATTCTGATCCTGAAGCTGCTGTTTGTCAGTCTGCAGGATCTCTGGTCGCCTGCCAAAAGTTGTTCTGGATTCATTAGTGTGACAGGATGGTATCCCTGGTAGGGACTCTTGTGCATGCTACTCCTCTGGCCGAGGCTGAAGAGAAGAGCAGTAGGAAACAGACAATTTAGATTCTGAAGTCCATTGTGCAGCAAAGTTTGGCTTTTAGGTACTGAGATAGAAACACAAGATAATTTTAGGCAGCTGCACTACGTAATAAAAAAGTGACCCATGATTACATGGATTTGGGGTTTTTTTCCATTAAAGTGATTCATTTTATCTTCTTAAGAAGTTCAAAATCAGAAGAAATGCAATAGAATCTGTTTCAAACATTACCTCTATAGAACAGAAGGAATAATGGAAGTGAAGTTGAAAGGAAGCATGAAAGAGTTAATTATTGAAACATTAAAACCCATTTTCTTTCGGTTTATCCAGTTAGGTTGCTCTGCTCTATTTCTTTCAGATAAGCCTGGAACCCTGCATTCTCATAATTTGATGTTATTTCCACAGGTCCTACTTCTGTAGGCATGGACTTCTCTTTACATGGATATGACCATGTTTATGGAATACCACAACACACAGAGACACTTCTTCTCAAAAACACCAGGTAAAGGTGTCAAGGTGTCAGGTTGCTAGTGAATGCAGTGTCTTTTTTTTTTTTTTTTTTTGTAAAAGAGAGCTATAACATTGCTATTAATAATTTAATGCAGACAAGGGCTTGAGATTTGTTTATCACATAGTGTATATTTTAGTTTAATGATACAGCAAACTGAATTGTAGCCCCTATCCATGTGGAGCAAGGTGTTCTGCTTTCCCTAATGTGTAATTTCATGAATGGCCCTTTCTGTTCTCTCCTTATTTCCCATGCAGTTTTTTTCTGACTTGCAGGATTGGTCATGTTTTAGCAGAACTCATAAAAGAGCAATTCTATGGGAGGATGGAAGAGTTCAGAAATCACATTTTAGGATTTAAAGTAGTCTCACTGGCAGCAAAAATCTTGTTTGCTTCAGATAGTGAGGACCAAAGCAAAGAAACAGTAATGTAGGCAGTCCATATTTCAGCTCTGGATGCTAAACAAAAGACCAGAATACAGAGCACTCACTGAATATTCCCCAGGTTTAGTGGGACAGCATTAGAGTTAAAACTGGCCTAGTGCAAGATGCTTACATGTAACAAACACATCTGTTTGTTTGTCCTAGCGATGGTGATGCCTACCGGCTTTATAATTTGGATATTTTCGGCCACAAGATACATGACAAAATAGGCATTTATGGTTCAGTGCCCCTTCTCTTAGCACACAAGCCTAACAGAACTTCAGGGATCTTCTGGCTGAACTCTTCAGAAACACTGGTGGATATTAGTACAAAGGCAGTAGCTGAGGTGAGAGTTATTCACTTTCCTCAGAATTAAATAACAAAAGAAAACACTTCAAGACAGGGCCAACAGAAATAAAACAACACTCTTGGAGATTTATCTTTTGCTCACTAATTGTCAGTCTCTTCCTCCTGACCTCCCTTTTGCTAGATTTGTTGTATTAAATGAAAAGAACAAAGCGATGACTCTTTCAAGAGCCAAGTTATGAATCTTGTATCTTAACAGATCTACAGGAGGAGGCAGAAAGAAAATACTCAGAAAAAAATCTACACAGGTGGATGCAGCAGACAGAAAAAATGGTGGACAAAAATCTTGGCATTCACTTGGATTTGAGGAATTTTTATGAGTGTTTAAAATCTTGGAATTTCTGCTTAGCAGGCTTATTCTTCTGAGGAATGTAATTGACCTTGAAGAAACATAAAATGTTCAGGAAAGGAACTCATTCTTGAAACATGAACATATGAATTCTGTTGAAAATGAAACAATGACAGAAAAGCAAATCTTGCTTTTCCAGCACTGCATTACGTGATTAAATTTTTATTTTTTTTTTACTTATGATACAGATATTACTCAAAGATCCTTCAGAAAATGCATTTAATTATGGAAATGCTTTAATTATTTTGCCACTCATTACCCATTTTTTCTCATTAAGTATTACTCTACTTTCTCTAAGTGGTATGCAAGGTAAAGGATTTGTGAAGGATATATAAGAAACATTCAATGTGTATTCCTAATACCTACCAGGTATGTGTTAGTGAATGTTGTGTGTTTCCCTCTTTGCTCCTTCATGGAATAAAATTTTGATAGAGAGAGAGAGAGAGATTCAGTTTTACCTTGTTTTCCTTCTAAGCACACTCCATCCAGATCTGCTGCAGAGACTGCAAAGCAGAGAGCAGTGCCTCAAACTGATGTACGCTGGATGTCAGAAAGTGGGATCATTGATGTTTTCCTGCTGATGGGACCCACTGCATTTGATATCTTCAAGCAGTTTGCACAACTGACAGGTACTAACTCACATAATTTGAGTCAGAATGGCACACTTACCCAGGAGATTGATTCTCTGAGGAACATGCTGTACCCAAGAGTGGGTCAATATTTACCCAGCCCATTGTGTGCAGAAGGCCAGTTGTTCCCAAACTGCAGTGTATAGATCAAAGACTCATGCTTTGTGAAGACAGGCCTCCATCCTTGTTTTCCCTGGCATTCACAGCTGGTCAAACTTGGCTCTAATCGAGAAGCCATCATAATCTCTTCTATCTGAAACTGCTCCCTTAGACAAAGGGGTGAAACACAAGGGGCTAGAACTGCCAGTCACTATCAGGACAGGCCACCTTATAAGTGGAAAGACTGAATTTATTGACAGTTTTATCTTCATTCATATGCTTTTTCTAGGTACTCAAGCCTTACCCCCACTTTTTTCTCTGGGCTACCATCAGTGCAGGTGGAATTACGAGGATGAGCAAGATGTCAAGGCAGTGGATGCTGGCTTTGATGCACATGACATTCCTTATGATGTCATATGGCTGGATATAGAGCATACAGATGGCAAGAGGTATTTTACTTGGGATAAACAGAAATTCCAGAACCCCAGAAAGATGCAAGAACATCTCAGGAAGAAAAAACGCAAGGTAAATAATATTGCAGGAAGAGAAAAAAAGATTTCTCTGTGGTGTGAATCTACCCAATCTAGCTTTAAGCAAGGTACTTTAGATACTGGAAACAAGTCAACCAGAACAGAATAAATTAGACTGTGTTGCCATCTGGTGATGCTTCCAGTGTGCAAGCTATCTTGTTTAATTCAGTTCCTCATACCATTTTATTATTTACTAGTTTGTTCTGTATCCTGTCAATCCAGCTAAATTTGACCCGTGTGAAACTCCATCTTACAAAAGCAGCTCGGTGCTGTCACTGATGAACACAGAAAATTTTTCTTCTTAACATGAGCTTGCACCACTGGTAATTTGTATGGTTGCTTCAGCTTTTCTTTGTTTCTGTATTTCTATTTTTACAGCTAAAATATTTTTCTTGGAATTACTGAGTTGTGGAATTGCTTAATGCTTGATCTTTGCTAAAAGTCAATGAATGGAGGATTGTTGAAATAGCATTCAAGTTTTATAATCTCTCAATTGGAGCTATAGTACTTTCTCAGCTCTGCAGCAAAGCAGCAGAGTGTAACTGCAAAATACAACACCTGTTGCTGTTGTGTGCTACACAAACTAAAATGAATTTAGACGTTTTAAGGCATATGATTTTAAGCAGGCACTGGAACGTGGAAGTCAGATCTTTTCCCATTCACAGAATACAGCAGTGAATTAAACATAGTGTTTTTAGGGGTTGGAGTACTTGCTTTTATCTGAAACAATGGGTTTTGTCATTTATTTCAGAGGGGTGAGTTCATGTACTCCTTGTAAATTCAGGTCCTGTACATATTTCTAGCACAATATATAAAAAGCCTGGGATCCGCTTTTTAAAATTGTCACAGCTATCTTATTTACCTGAGATGAAGTCATTCTCTGCCTTTTATCAAAAGTGAACTCTTACTGTTTTATTAAGCACAGCTGATGTTAATCATGTGTTTTATTTTCTTACCCTGGCAGCTTGTGGTCATTGTAGATCCTCATATTAAGGTTGATCCCTTGTATACCCTGTATGCACAGGCAAAAGCAAAGGGCTATTTTGTGAAAGACAGAAATGGGCAAGATTTTGAGGGCATCTGTTGGCCAGGTAAAAAAGCACTCTGTCTTTATATTTTAAGCTGTTTATTTTAAACATAGAATAGTTTAATTGGGATCCATGGAAGCAGAATTAAATTCTTTAATTCCTTGCATTTGGTGTAAATATTAATAATTATAATAATTAATAATATAACTAATAATAATGTGGGGTTTTGGTATAGCTATGTTCTGAGTGCCTCAGCTGTATAGCTACCTCTGTTATATGTACTGGATCTGCAGATAGTCCCAGTGCCTGGAACTAAAAGAGTTGGATGTATTGATGAGAACAGCCATTCCTCTTCCCAACCTGTCTTCAACACAGAAATGCAGTCTAGTCTGTTGCAGTGAGCACAGCTTATGTAGGCTGGATGAAATTTAGTGAACCCTGATCCTGAAGTTTTTGATTCAGTAATAATACAGTGATTTGATATGTTATTTTTCATGAGGAGATCTCCTTGCAGGGAAGCAAAGGAGGTTGTCTCCCTTCTTTACAGACAGGAAGTTCACAATCCTGGCAAGGGAATGATTATGGGAAAAATAAAGGACATAATATAACTGATAGTAGCATGGCAGGATGTAGTTTTTCAACTTCTCAGTGATACATTCCTGTTTGAGCTCAAAATACCAGGGATGTTGTCTTTCCCTGACTTCTTCACATGTGAACATATTTCAAACTGCTAGCAGTCATCCTTAAATGCTGCTGAGCCTCAGACCTCCAGAATCTATGTGTGTTGACCTTCAGAACATGGCAAGGGGTGTATGAGTCCAAGTCAGCCTGGAATATTGTCATGAGCTTTGATTTCAGGAAAAATAGCAACTATATTATTGCTGCCTATGAAAAGCATTGTAGCTTTAGGCCATTGTATTTAAGTGCAAAGGCAATGTTCATAAAATGAGGTAAATAATTGGGATCTCCTACATCCACAGGTTCTTCTTGTTACCTGGATTTCACCAATCCTGAAGTGCGAAAATGGTATGCAGATCAATTTGCCTTCAAAACATACAAGGTTTGTATTTATTTGCTCTGATCTATATGTTCCAGAAAGCCTGAAAAGGGAGGAAAGAGAGAGGATACTGTCTAAGCAAGTTGTTGGCCTTTTTAGCTCTGAAGTGTAGAGGAAAATACCTGGATAAGCTGAACTATCACAGAAGGATTTTCTCCATGGACTTACCTACACCAGGACAGCTGGAACCCCTATGCCACCAGTGAACACACAGACTTAGTTGCAGCAGTAGAAGGGACAAACTGCAGGCATTTTAAGAACCCATAATCTAAACCAGCAGCTGCTATTCCAGCCTTTGCCACCATGATAGCACACAAGGAGCAATGTGGGAGTGCAGTCTCACAGCTCAGTCACTTCATACTGACCTTCCTGCCTAGTGCTGAAAGTCTCTGAGTGACCCTTGTGCACCTCCAGTTCCCCTCACCCTGCCTGAAAGTTCTGGTTTGCAGCAGAGTTGTTGAAACCATTTCCCTAGTAGACATACATAGTAGATATTTCCCATGCTGCTTTTCCTCTCCAACTTTCACCTCTGGCCTTCTCTGATTTTTCCTCACGGCTGTTTTATACTTCTCTTTTCCCTGCCTCTTTTCCTTCATCAGAAAGCAGGAATAGCAAGTGCGTACTGAGTTTTGTAGGAATGCCAAGCACCAAGTGGGCTTGCAGGCTGCTACACTGACTAGAAGGGCCTCTAAGAGGGATGAGATGAATGACTGGGGGCTTTCGAGTGACCTGAGAAGCGTCATTACCAAGTCTTGCTTTTGTGCTGCTGTTTCTATTCACACCCGAGACTGATCTGACACCCACTTGAGAGAAACACTCCAAGTAACAGGATTGCCTCTGTCATGACCTAATTGCAACCCTGTGTCACAGGCATCCACTAATATCCTCTTTGTATGGAATGACATGAATGAGCCGTCAGTCTTCAAGGGGGCAGAACTAACAATGCAGAAAGATGCTGTGCACTACAACAACTGGGAGCATCGGGAAGTACACAACCTCTATGGATTCTATCAGGTAGAGTGTCTGGAGGCACAAACAGCAGTTATTCTCAGGGAGTATGTCTGATGTGGTACTTTACACAGTAGTAGGTATTCTGTAATCTTTGTCAAGGGCTGAAACTCCGCTGTGCTGGGTATTGCAATATCTGAAATAAACTGTGGTTACACCGTGTGAAAATGTGACATCATGTGTGCCTTACTGCCATAATAATGTAAATTACATTGGCAGTGACTATTTAATTTTTTTGTTCACATATATTTTAATAAGAATGTGTTTTTTAATAATACTCATTGTTCCTGGATACAGAATTGTCTTAGTTTTTGTGCCTTAAAAGGGCTAAAAAGACAGTGTAGTAAGTACCCTAATTAAAGAGTTTGTCTTCCTGACTTCTATATTCATGATTTTCAGCAAATGGCAACTGCAGAAGGACTCATCAAACGTTCTTCAGGAAAAGAGAGACCATTTGTCCTCACACGATCCTTCTTTGCTGGATCACAGAAGTATGGTAAGTAAAGATTGGCTGGATGCCTTCCTTGCTGCTTTGTTCTGTTAAGTTTGATGGATAGTAGTCTAGAGAGGACAGAAACTGTCTTAGAAATACTGATATGATAAGCTCATAAGAGTGCAAGTGATTAAAAAAATCAGGAAAAACTAGCAAGGTGTGTACAAATCAAAAGTAGAACAGCAACCTGTGTCCTGTGACAAAACAATACCTGCTTTTATTGCCTATTTCAGGAGCATGCATGTATAAAGAAAAGGAAAAGGTGCAATGTACAGGAATTCCAAAGTAGTTAAGGATTATTCTTGTCTTCTTTCCTTAACTGCAAGCATAAACTGAGATACACATTCAATTTTCCTGCATAATGCTGAAACTGGGTATTTCCAGGGGCAGTGTGGACTGGAGACAACACGGCAGAGTGGAGTTACTTGAAAATATCCATTCCAATGCTTCTTACTATCAGCATGGCAGGGATTTCATTCTGTGGAGGTAATGTGTTTCTTACTGTGCATAAATGTTGCCACCAAGCTTGTATTCCCAAGGTAGACTTCAGTGCAGGTAGTGGAAAGCGCAACAGCCCTGTGCATTTGCAGGTGGTTTCACAGATTAGTCTGGTTTCAGAAGCCTGAAACCTGGCTCACACCATCATGTCTCCACTAACTTTTGTGCAGTGTTTGTGTCCCATCTAGAGCAGCAGTCCTCAGGTGGTGTTCTGTTCACAGCATCGCTGTGACTGTCCTCTGTCACTGGGAAAGTCACTCATTTAGCCTTCAAAAAAATCTCTAGTTTTTTTTTTTTTCAAAGCATAACTTGTTGCACCAGTTTTTCAGTCTTACTTGGACAAGCAACAGCAGAGCAGTGAACAAACTGTGAAACGCATGGATTTACACACTCGGAATATGTTTGTTAGAGGGAAGCTTCACGTTTTCCAGAGCAGTCTCCAAAACTGTGTATTTCTATTTGTCTACGCAATATCTAGCTGATGTGGGAGGGTTTATTGGAGACCCAGAACCAGAGTTACTTGTTCGCTGGTATCAGGCTGGAGCCTACCAGCCCTTCTTCAGAGGTCACTCTAACATGGAGAGCAAACGGCGCGAACCGTGGCTCTTTGGGGAGAAGAGCACCCAGACCATCAGGAGAGCCATTAGAGAGCGCTACGTCCTGCTGCCCTACTTATACACTCTGTTCTATCGGGCACACACGGCGGCTGAACCCGTCATGAGGTAAGAGCATGAGTCAGGAGGCCCAGGGGGTATCTGCAGGAACTTACTTGGAGAAGGGAAGTTGCATTACCATCTCTTACTTTTGTAGTTACTTATTTATTAAAAGGGAGAGAAACACACAAAAATTCTGATAATACTCAATTCTACTTTCATGCGTTCTGCAAGCTTTGTTAGGGCTCTCAGAGGAACATTATGTTTTGAGTTTTTTCCCAAACGACACCTGGAACACACTAATTCAATAAACATGTCGCATTCTTTAAACTTTTTAAAGTGGCATTGACTTCACACTTTTCATCATGATAAAGAACATCACATAGCAGTCCAACCAGTACACAAAACAGTGCTTAATGAACTCTGAACTTGCTGACCTAGAAGTGTAAATGCCATTCTGCCTCTCATGAAAATATTTGTTACTGCTTAATTGTTATTGTTATGAAATTTTACTTCATATTAATAGTTTTATCATTTATTTCTGCAGTATTCCTTATAATGTTTCTTTAATAATCTAGAGCAGAAATGAAATTAGAAAATAAATATTTGTTCTGTTGCTCTCTAACCTCTTAAAAATGTACCTCTATGGAACTGAATGGAGCACTTCTTTCAGGAAGAGGTGAATGTCATTAATTTCTCTGGTATTGATTTTTGTGTCTAGGTTGCTCTAGAACTATTCTTCTGCACACTTGTACCTTTACTTTTTGTTATGCAGATACATCTCATAAGTTTTAAAGACACAAAGGTCTGTACAACAAGGATTGAGTGGTTTGAGTTTTGAAGATGATGTGCATTACAGACATAGTGTGTCTGTCTGCACATATGTAGGTGTAAATGCATCTGTTTTATGCACTGACATGGACAGTGCGTTTCTGTCTTTCTTGAAATGAAGCTTTTGTTGACATGTGAGCTGCCCAGAATACTAAATCACACTTCCATTGTGACAAGTTTGCTGCAGTGGGTGCAGAATTAGAGAGGAAGTATGTTTTTCTCACTGAGACAAGCCCAATGGAAAGTGTGTCTCATTGGCAAGCCCCTGAGCAGCAGGGCTGCAGTGATTCAGTGGATGCCTGTGAGCCAGCAGGTGAGCCAGGCTGCTGTGTAAGGAAAGCCAGACCCTGTCTCTTAACAAGCTGTTGTTGTCATAATCTCTCAAACTTTAAATATACAACTCCTGTTCCATAACCAGATGGTTATTATACTACCCTTACTTGAGAAAGATTAAAAATTAGTTTCTGGTGCAGGTTTTTCAGGTGTGGCCAGAGGAGACTTGCTCTAAAAGCAGCAGTGAGCTGTTGAGAACAGGGAGGACTGTGCTGCTGGGACTAGCTCATCAGGGGCCAGCATTGCTAGTAGACCGGGATACAAAGGCTCATTCATCTCTCCTTTGATAGAAGGAAGGTAGATGTAGTGCAAGGTTGTAAGGAAGAAAGCAGGAGGGAAAAAAATGAAGCCACAGGATGTAAAGATAGGTATACTGGAATGTCTTAACCCATGTTGTACTGGAGACTCTCATCAGTGACTCAAAGGGGCACTTTGAGTCACTGACACAAAAGAGGACCTTGCCCAATCTTCAGTTCTTGATAGCTGTGCCTTGTACAGAGAGGGAGAAAATGGAGCCCAGAAATGCCAGAGGGACTTGAACAGGTTGATTGGAGAGGAAAAATGTAACTGAATTTCATTATCTTTCTTTTCTTTAGGTCTCTCTGGATAGAGTTTCCAGAGAAAATGGAGACTTTTGATGTGGAAAATGAGTACATGCTGGGTAAGCAAGTGTTTTATTCTCTGGAATTTGCGTTAAATATTTTTGAAGCATTGCATGACAAAAAGAAAACATAAAAATGCTGCCCAAGACATAAAAAAATTATAGTTGAATATAGAATTTGAGACCTCTTTAAGGGACCGAGTTTTAATAGCACTTTGAAAATAGAGGTCATACAAGATGCAAAAACTGATTTTTATCTCACTAGTCACTTTGAAAAGACATGATTGGTTTTGACCTGAAATATGAAGTTCAGTGGAGCAGCTAAGATCACAGTCTGCTTCAAAAATGGCAGTAGTAAATAACTGCCACCCAAACATGATTGGTTTTTACTGTGGTATGGCTGGCTGCTGAAGTCAGACAGCCATCAGCTCCCTACACAGGCCTTCTTCTTCAGCAGAAAGTGAACCTAAGCATATGATGTGCCCAAGCAAGCTCCTGAAATGGCTGTGGGAGGCTGACAACCCCAGGGCACACAGGTTCTGCTCTGGGGAGATGCAGCCTTGAGGACCACAGCCATGTTTATGTTTTTCTCCAGGAAATGCTTTGTTGGTGCATCCAGTCACAGAAAAAGAGGCCAAGACAGTGACAGTTCTGTTTCCAGGGTCAGAGGAGGTAAGGATGTATATGAATTGCTCAGCTGTTCAGCCCAAAGAAGTATTTTATGCAGAAATCTTCCAGCTCCCCATCTCATAACTGCTGAGCATTACAGCTGTGCCAAGTCTTGGCTGGCCATGCTGGGCCACTCTGAACCCTTCCTTCCATCTTGATACCTTGCTTGCTTGGCTCACAGTAAATTTACTTTCTTGCTTTTCCAAGAACTGCTGCACAAATTTCAAGTCATCTAACAGTTTAAATCTCCCGTCAAGCCTTGCTGCTTCTCATCAATCACCATGAAACAGCTTCCCTAAATTGTCAATTTCCTTTTTTCATATATTTCTCTTCGGGCTAAACTTCTCATTTTATGTGGGGAAAAATGGAACTTTGAAGAAAGGTCATAAGGTAATCAGAGGGAAACTGTGGGGAGTGAGAATTTTAACAAGGAAAGATAAGCCTCAGTAGTCTGGGACATGTATAGCAAAGACTGACACATACAGAGAGCAGTTCCTCTCTGAAGCAAAGGTATTTATCCATAGGATGGCACAGTGGTACACTCCTACAAAGAGCATTTGGCTGCACCAACTGTGAAGTGGAGGAAGGGAAATTATTTGGGGAGAATAGTTGCTAAGGGAAAGGCTGAGACTCTAGAGAGTAAGCAGCAAAAGGGAATGTATGAGACCATGCAGAGCCTTGTGACTCCACTAATGCACCTGAGGACACTTAGAATTCTTCTCAGTAGAAGGAGAAAAACAAACTAGACTCTCCAAATAAGTTAAGAAAAATACTTTTACCAAGATCTCTGTGGCAACTAACTGCTTGGCACACTTAAAGCAGTTAAACCTGCTGGCAAGTGCATGGGAGAGTCAGATGCAGGTCTCTTTTGTTACCTGTTATTAGCAACTTTGTTGTTAATTTTCACTTCAATATAAATATGCTTTTTCTAGAACTAGATTTTTTAAAAAATAAAATTTACAAAGTGTTTCATTTTTTTGCACTTCCAGATGCTTTAAGACATACAAGACATCATGCAAACTGTAGAAAAGGTCAGATTATTTTTGTGCTTCAGAAATGATAATTTATTCTTTTCATCCAGAAGGTTATTTAATTTGAAAATTAAATGTTTTTTCTTGCATATCAAATAGATTGTTAGGAATAGTGACAGGTTAAGCAGGAGAGTAACTGCATCTGCAGAGAGAACAGATCATGGCATATGTGTCATGCTCATTCTTTTTTCATTTTTTCTAGATTTGGTATGATTTCAGAAAATTTAAGCGAATGGAAGATGCAGGCACTGTGAAGATCCCAGTAACACTGGAGAATGTATGTTTTTGTTTTAAAATGCTACTTTCATGGAGCAGAAAAAACCCCCAAGCTTTTGTTTTCTCAATATTCAGAATCAGAATAGTGACAGTTCAATTTCCTTGTAGAAATGTAATCTAAAATAGCTTTTGTATAAAAGTCCCATCTCCTTTGTTGTTACATTGAACACTGCTGTGTCCTGGTGGTAAAGTGAGGTGATGTAAGGGTTACTCTTCCAAGCAAAATTATTTTGCTTATATACATGCAGAAGGTTACTACTATTCCCATTGTTAGCTGAACAATTTTCTTTATATATTTGTGGTAGAAGTTCATTTCTAAGTTTTGAGTGAACTTCTGTTATCTCTGATCCTTGTTAAAATTCCATTATCAGAGTACAGGAACCTTTCTGCCCTGGCTTTGTGTTTTTGCAGATTCCAGTATTCCAGCGGGGTGGCACTGTGATACCTCTGAAGACCTCAGCTGGAAAATCCACTGAATGGATGATAGATATTTCTTATGAACTCCACGTGGCCCTGGACACAGAGGTACTCTGAGATAGCATTCCCTTTTTACAAAGATGTCTTCTACTCCATCTGACCTTTGTAGGCCCTTGCTGCCTGTTTGACCAGCACAATGGCATCTATATTTGAGTGCCCAGTGGCTCTTCTCCACTTGTGCTGTTTGAGGGGACTCAAACCTCTCCCCCACTGTTCCCTCTAAGCATCTGAGCATAGCAGAGGCAGAACTTTTTTCTGACCTTTTTCAGCCCTTGTCTAGTCCCTTGGAGGAAGGAGCAGAGAATGAGCAGGCCACAAATTTCCTCTTGGGCACAGAGAGGGAACTTCCTACAACTGTCTTTGCTAATAAATGAGGTGACATATGGCAGCTGCTTCAATTTACAAAACCAGGATGTCCAGCACTCTCAGTGCTGGATTGCCTAAGCCTTCCAGGGATACAAGTCACTAATGAAAAATAAACACACACCTTCAGTGTGAAGCATAACATATAGTGAGACATTTTAGTTTCATTATTCAACACTAGAAGCCACTGTTAATTTCTGCTCTATCTGGTGTGTTTCACAGGCCTGTGCCATAGGTGAGCTCTATGTAGATGATGGGCATTCATTTCAATATCTCTACAAGAAGCAATTCCTGTACAGGAAATTCACTTTCCACAAGAACATTCTCTCTTCCAGGTAACAGCAATTATGGACAAAAGCCACCCCCACACACTGTCACTGGAAATGCCTGTTCTAGTTCATGAGGCCTTCTTACAAATGTACCAACATTTACTTAGTGAAGTCCCAGAGTGTGCAGAATCTGTCATAAAACTGCAGAAGTGAAGTGTTCTACAAAAGTCTGAGGGCAGTAACACATGAAATACTGAGTTGTCTCATATTTCTTCAGTTTAGTCAAATTCAAAATTCTGCAGATTAAACAAATATAAAGCAAGTCATTTGAAAGAGTAAAGCCTATCAAGACACAAGAAAGATAAACTGGGAGGTTTGCAAGTAGGCAACACCTGGTGGGTTTGTATTTTCTAAGATTTGTTTTCCTAACATAATCTTCACTGAGAGGGTGGTCAGTCACTGCAACATGTTCCCCAAGGAAGTGGTCAAGGCATCAAGCCTTTCCTAGTTCAAAGCACATCTGGACAATGCTTTTATTAATATGGTTTAGTTGTAGGTAGTCTTGCAAGGAGCAGGGAGTTGGGCTTGATTGTTCTGTGTCCCTTCCAACCTGAGATATTCAGTGCTTCTCTCTGGGAACCAAAGCCACACCACTGCAGTCTCCCAAAGTAATCAACAAATTCACCTATGTATCAGCCTGAAAAAAAACACTTGAAAGCAGGCACAAGGGGATACCATCTGCAAAGCCTCAGTGACAAAACATAAAAGCCAAAGAGATCCTTAGCTGCTTGTAAAGAAAAAGATGCCAAATATGTCACTATAACACTTTTACTATTGAGGTATGTTGCACAGAGGGCTGTGTAGTGCATAAATCGTGATTCTGCAGGTGTTTTTTAGTCCTTCAAGGTTCAAAAATATGCAGGAGGTAGTCCTAAAGCTACAAAATTTAACACAGAGCAAAACTAGTTTAGCTTGTATAATTTGGTTAAAAGTATACTTAAAATCTCTTTATTTGGAATATGAAAAGCTTAAAAATTCAGGATGGGAAAGAAAAATGGCACTAAATTGCTAGCAAATCCAGAAGTTGGAAAAAAATGATTTTGAGATGAATGATATAACATTCTGTTCATTAAAAAAAGTTTCATTTTGATTTGAAGTTTTTTAAGAGATTTTTAATAAAAACTAAATCAATTACAAAATTAAACATAATTTTGTCTCACACTGAAATATCTTGAGAAAAAATTATAAAATTAGTTTTACATTTATATTTAGGAATTTTAACTACTGTTTTCTGAAAATCAAAACTTTTCTGGTTGTCAAAACCATGCTTTTTGCTATAAAATAGCTTCTCAAACTGTTTTTCTTCTCATTGTGAAGTCTGATATGCAGTGAAAAATTAGTTGTCAATATGAGAAAGTTTTACTTGTTTTTAAGAGTAAGGTAAATAGAGGAAAGGAAACCAATATAGGGACCTTTCAGTATGAGACTGAAATAATAACATTTGTGTCATACTGAACTTATACTGATGGAAAGAAATTAATGTATGTGAAATAATTTTCTTTTTTCAGCTATGTAGATGAAAGTGGACAATACCACACTACATGTGTAGTTGAAAGAGTGATAGTTCTGGGATTTGGAAAGCAACCCACTTTTGTGACAGCCAGTTCCAAAGGTAATGAATTCTATTTTACTACAATTTTTTGAAATCCTGTTGCTCTGCTGCCGTTCACTGGAGATGTCAAACAGACAGGTCTGCAAAGGAAGTGTTACAGCATAGGAAGCCTGTTTGTTTAGTTTTCTTTGCTACTTTTTTGATATCAAGGATAGAATTTAGTGAAAGGAGCCAGCAGCTATTCACCACTGATACTACATGCAGAACTGAAGAACTGGCTTTGAAAGATGATAAATACATCAGTAAAAGTGGTTTGGAATGAACAAGTTCAGACAACGTTGTCCTGCACAGAACATGAGCAGAGAAGGCACTTCAAATGAAAGCACGTTTGCTCAGGTCTGTCCACCTGCCTAGACTAGAGCAGGAAACGTGCAGAGAAATCCAGACTTACTCTTCTGTTTCCATGCTTATGCAAAAGCTCTGGGGTTCCTGACTATATGGGGATCTTTAGAAGTTACAAGGGATCCCATATGGATAGGCAGGAGCGTCTGCAGAAAGGGATTATGATTTCTGGTTGCTTTCCAAGCATGTCCTTTCACTTTGAGAGTCATGGGGAAATGGACTTTCTACTTGCACCTATCAAGGTTGCTTGGAGGAACACCTGTGCAGAAACCAGGGTTATTTTTTTCAGAAAAATCCTTGAGTAGTTCTCTAGTTTGATGTAGTATAGTTTGAAAGATCAGAAAGAAAGAAATGGTTCCTTTCTTATTCCACCGCATTCTTATGGGTGTGCTGGGAAGATTTTACTTCTATTTGTTTTTTAATCAATCCTTTCCACCAGTGGCAGGGACAGTTAGAACTAAAAACTGTAGAACTATGTGTAACTGTGTTTCAGAAGAATTCTACCTAAATTAAACAGATAACTCTCTTGTCCTGTTCAGATGGGGAAAAAAAAGAAGTGGTTTTCACATACGATCGGAAGACCTCTGCGCTGACACTGGAAAACCTAGCCCTGAGTGTTGATGCTGACTGGGAGATCTGTATCAGCTGAAAGGAGATGCAACTTCTTCAGAGAAACCATTCATTGAGAGGCTGAGGGGAAATAAACTGGGAGGACTTCAGATTTTCACTTGAATCCAATCAAATCAGCAAGCATATTTTCCACCAACACACCCAAACTAACATTTCCTGCTATTTTTCTTTAAAAGCACTGATTTAAACTTGGATAACTTTTCTGTTCAGCAAAAGTAATAGCACTAGGATTCTATCTTTGGGGAAATAAGTGAAATACTATTTGTGTTAGGCTAGCTTCAGTTAGGCATTAATTTCTGCCTTCACTTGCAATAAAAATTATGAGTTGATGGGGTGAGATTGTGGCTTGTTTGCACAGGCCTTAATATAAGTATTTGAGACTTACTAGTGAGACTCACTATTCAGAGACTGGAGCACTTGAGATCTGGGCCAGTTCAACAAGCAGCATCAGCAGATATGGCAGACACAGAGGTTCTCACCACAGTTCTGCCTGCCAGCTGCCTTCTGAAAACAAACAGAAGGAGCCACCCAGTGTGATCACAGATACTTCTGCTTTCCAGTCCTTATGACAATGCAAAATTAGCTGGTCTGCACAGGAAAGTAAACAGCAGGCTTGCCAAACAGCTCAGGCACTGGAGGTGAGGGTTGGGCTGCTTGTGCCAGTCAGTTGTGCAATAGTACAAGACAGTAATGGGCAGTGCAGAAGGATCCCCAACAGCCCGCTTTGAAACTTGGATTTCTAAAAGGCACAGGTCCTCTTAGGTGCAGGACTGACTTAGGATAGCAACTGTACTCACACAGAAACATTTTCTATGTTACTGCTCCCCTGCATCTGCAAGTACTATTTAAAAGAAAAGTTTACTTTTAGTAAAGAGTTGGCATTGATGATTGAACCTATTGATTAAAGCCAGCCCAGTGAAGGAGCTATGCTTTTCCATATATCCAAGTCCTGGCAAGGTTTAGCTTCCTTTACACAAGTCTTAGTCATGTCATTTTTTAGTATCTGGCTGAGATTTGAGCCAGGCATTTATAAAGTAAATTTTAATTTTAATAGGATTCTGCTTTTAGGCATCCCACTTTATGCTTCCTCCTCCATTGTCTTACAACTCAGCATAGTGTTCCCTTGCCTCCTTTTCCCATCATCTCTGCCAACAGAACTGGTGTGACCTGATGCTTTCTTACCTTGCAAAACAGAGACATCCTGAGTCCCACATCCACTGCATCCTGCCTGTTCCCTCAGGCATTTCCATATTAGGTATCTCTTTTCACAGACTGCTACTGCTCCACGGTTTAAGTTGTTCACCCTTTCCGTTTGCTACACTTTGTCAGCTATCTTAATTTAAAACCAGTTCTGCTTTGAGTTAACCCTGAACACGTCATCAGTTGGGTTTCTGGTTTTTTCTGGATTTCTAGTTCATTTAATTTCTTTTGGTAAGATAAGGAAGTATTTTCTAAAAACATCAGTAAATTAACTTGTAGGAAACAGAGAAGGATGGCCACCATTTTTGCCAGCTAAAGGTAACATAACATTACTAACCCCTGAGCTTAGTCAGTCATTCCCACCTGCTGCTGTTTGTCCTTTGCAGGGCAGATTTCTGGGAATAGCAAGCGTGAGGGCAAACTGTGACTACTCTGCTCTTGACTACTCAGGTCTGGTGGGGTTTGTTCTCCACCACACCCTCAGGTTCCTTCTTTTTTACTCTGCAGAGCTATTGTCAGCACCTTCCAGGAGAACAGTGTGAGCCTCCACTCCAGGAACTGGCAGCATAAATACTGTTGTGCTTAATGGAGATGTGTTCATACAGGTAGAACAGCAGCAAATAGATCTTTTACATTTGTGAAAAGAGAGACAGACTCTATTTTTCTATCACCTCCTAAGTTTTGATTGATGATTTCTTACTATGTTTAAGCATAGCAGTGCTTCTGACAGGATATAGTTATTATCTGGGGCAATTTAATAAAATATTTTAACTGCTATTTCTCAAATTGGAAAGTGAAATAAAGTAATAATGAAGCAAGTTACACGCCTTATTCCTTCCATCAAACACCCTACTTTTAAAAATCACTAGTGAGTATTCTTCCAAGGGTGTCTGGTTAAAGTGAATGTCTTGCTTTTATTCTCTGGCCGTCAGTAAGATATCTGCACCATAGTAGGTACTCACGGGTCAAATTTTCAGTGGCATGAAGTTCCTAGTGTCTATAGATTTTGGTAGCAATTAGTTGCTGAAAAATCTTAGCAGTTGTGTCTTTAGAACTGAGAAAATAAATTTCAGAGAATATAATTTGGATTGCTGTTTGTAGTAACTCACATACTTTTCCACATATTTATGCCATAAATTAATAAATAAATTTTTAGTATATTTTTACAAAATAAGTAATTTAGTTCAATTAGTGAAAATAACTGGAGGGAAAACTTCATATAAATTAAATAGCAATATTAACATTTTAGATTAGTCCACTAAAGATTAGTTCCTTGTTACTCTGTCCAAACAGGTCAGCTATTTGGGTACTTCTGCTTGCAGTAAATTCCATCACATATTTGATTTAATTCCTGAGAATTTATTTTGCTGTTTGTATTAGACAGTACATCCATTCTCCTCTATGGAAAATTGTCTTTATATGAAGACACCATTTGTCTTTTACTAGCAACTCCTGTAAAAAAAAAAAAAAAAAAACACCCTACAAACCCATCTGTCCAGTAAGAAATAAGAAAAGGAGAAATGATATTCAAAAGAGATGTAACTCCTGAACATACCTAAAGAGCAACATTGGCTTAGAAGTGAGAATTGCATGTCCACTTGCCATTCCCTGTGCAGGCATTGGCTGATCTGTTTGCTATAGCAGTAGCAGCAGGTCATATCCTGGCACTTGCTGACCATCCCAATAGAAAAACAAACCCACTGCTAATCATTCCCCTGATCCTCCCCAGCAACCCACAAAGAGTCTCTCAGATGTCATAGCCCTACTACTGACAAGTCTTCCAGAAACAGAGCTCTGTGTACGAGATGCATTGGTATACTGGGCAGGAAGGGAGAATGTGAAAGAAAAAGCACATGCACAGACTGCAAAATGAGCATTTTTGCTGAAGCTGTGCAGTGAAAGGTCCTTGCATCTCACAACTTGCATATCTTGCAAAGAGTGACAGATGGCTCTGCCAAGCTGTCCTGCAACTTAGTGTGAAGTATGAGACCTGCAATCCTTCCATCTAAATGTAATGAGGAAGCTATCAATTCTGCATCTGAAGAACCCACCCTGAAGCAATTGCATTCCTAATTTCACAAATGCTTGAATCTTTTTCAATTGCCCTGTTGGTACAAGAAGGCTTGCATTCATGATAAAAAGAAAAGGATTTAGGCCACCTAAATGGCTTAAAAGACTGATGATTAATATTCCTAGAGGTTAGTAAAGTTTGCCAACTATATTACCTTCTTTAGAAGTTCCTCCAGTGGAGTTTTCTTTAATGAGCTGTAGAGTTTGTCCACTGTACTGTTGATTTTAAATGTGTAAACTGAGCAAATGGATGAGAAAAAAAAATAATCAGTGTTTTAGAAAATGCCATAGCCCTAGGCCAGAAGGTCAGCAATGTATATGTGAGCCAGATATGAGTATCATTAGGCAAAAATAAAACTGATGTCAGCTTGTGATTGAAGACTTCCCAATAAAGAAAAATCAAGGTATTACAAGTATTTTCTTGAGGTATAAATACTGTCACCTTTTAAAGAACTGGGTTACAGAGAAAAGCAATATGTATTTAGATTATCACTCACAGAGGATAATTTGTCTCTTATCCCTCTGTAGTGTGAAAAAATACATGTGCAGAGTCAGATGTTTCCTTTAACCTTGGTATATCCTAACATACAGAGAATGGCCCAGTTTCCACTCTAGGCTCTTTATAAACTTTTCTGCCCCTACACAAAAAGTTGCCTTTTTCATGGGAAGTAGCTATTCGGAGGTGAATTTTAGCGTTGCCAAGCTGCTCTCCAGAGGAACTAAACCCAGCTGGCAGGTACTGACCTGACCTCAGTAGCATCAAATTAGCACCTTTTTCACCATTAGAAGTATCTTCTGTTCATCTTCTCTAGTAGTAAAAATTTGTCTATATCTTTTCTGCCACAAGGGGTAGAAACATGTCAAGTACAGCAATTCCTTCAGTAGTGTCAGGACCATTGCCTGGCAGTACTTCGTACATAAGGTTCCCAAGCCAGCAGGACTTTAGCTTCCAGTTTCACTGTTCTCTCTACTTAAGGAAAAGATGAACTGCTTGCACCAAGAGTCAGTCCAGACACACACAGAGCCTGTTCCCAGGAACATGCCTGGCCTCAGTACAAGCTGCACAGGAGACTGACACCATCGCACTAATGCCCTCCCTCTCATTTTCCCTCTCTCCTTGCCCGTGGTTATTTTTAGGTTTCACGGTTAAGGCTTGTCCCCTCTGGACGCTGACGCGCACAGGACAGCACACACGCACGCTGTAGGTACAGCTCAGGCACACGAGCGAGCCAACTGAACGTCTTGCCCCGCACCAAGGAACTAACTCCAGTTTCTGATGACAAAGTACTGTCCTTCGAGAGGCTGCAAAGCCACATGGAATTTTCTGGCTTGCAAATTTGACTAGAAGGCTTTCAACGGATAAAAAGAGGGTTTGCGCAGCAACTTCCTCTTTTCTGAAATTTCCTTGCAGTTTGCAAGCTCCTGCTGTCCTGCAGCATTTCCTGCAAGCCTGGCTCCCATGCCCTCTGCCGTAAGTGCAGCGGTGGCTCAGCAAACAGCTGCTGGGCCAGTCCCCAGCACCACTGCTGGCACTACAGAGGGGGCAGGCGGGGGCACGGGGGGCATTTATTCTGCCATTATCAGTCGCAATCAGCCCATTATCAGCATAAAGGAGAAGACCTATGAAGAGCTTCACAAGAAGTGCCTGGAGAAAAACATTCTCTACGAAGATCCTGATTTCCCACCAAGTGAGTCCTCCCTTTTCTACAGCCAGAAAAGCCCCGTCAAGTTTGAGTGGAAAAGACCACGTGTAAGTAACACGTTTGTTGAGTGCCTTTCTCTGTAAATTGAAGTATCCACCCTGAGCTTACATTTTTGCAGAAATTATGTGTTGGGAAGGCAGGCAGAATAAACAGGAAATATATTTCCTTAGTAGTCTCCTGGGAGATAAGTAGCTAGGGCTGTGAAAGCTTAGACAATGTGTATATAATGACTAAAATACAATAATACAGAATGAAAAAACAACAAGAAGAGATAGAATGAAATATGTAGAAAGAGACATGGGGAAATTAGTTTTCTTCTTGCATGGTTTGCCTGGGGTTTTCTTGTCTGAAAGTACCAAAGAAAAACTCTTCTCATTCTGCAACAAGTTACTGAGTTTGCTGAGGTTTAATTTTTTTTAACACTACCTTGTTTCGTTTAAACCTCTATTTTAGTATTCTGCCATTTTTCTCATGTGTAAGAACAAAAGGACACGGTATGGTCTGAAACACGCTTTTAGTCAGTTGTTCCCTGCATTGCTTATCCCACTTACCGCGAACACGGGTGTTCCAATCACTTTGAAGACCCAGTCTTGGCTACTAATCCCATTCCTTTTCCTATTTTGTGGGTATTCCTCAGGCAGCCTTCCTCTTCTTTTTCATCTTTTTTCCCCCATCTCTCTCACTGGCAGAGGACTAATACCTCAATTCCCAGTTGATTACCCCTCCTAATGCAGGAGGAGTTATACTCTTTCCCTGTCATATCTGCTGGGCAGCTGCTTCCCTGCAGCAAGGCAGCCCCTGGGACACTGCCTTGGCCCCTGCCATCCCTAACAGTCCGGGTGTTATTCTGAGGAGATTCCACAGCTCCTTCTCTCTGGCAGTTTTTGGCCACCTCTTTTATATTTGCCGTATTTCCCCTGCACCCAAATCTGTGCTTCAGCGGCAAAGTTGGTGGTGATAGATAAAACTGACCACAGGAGTGAAACTGAATAGCAAAAGCCCAGGAGCTCTTGCGGGTGGCTCTTACAGACGTGGCAGAAGGCCATGTGCTTCTGTCACAACAACGGGAGCAATGTGGAGGGACCAAAATGAGTCCTCCATCTGCTGTGCCCTGTCATTCCTTCATCATCAGCCCTTGGAAAAGTGTGTGAATGAGTTAAATGCAGCCCCAAGGCAGTCACGTGAAGGGATGGGATTTCCCCTCTTTCTGCAGAGGGAAGCAGTACAGCAGCACAGTGCGTGAGTGCCAGCACCCTGCGGCAGACAGGCTGCAAGTGTCAGATTAGAAAGCAACAGAACAAAAGAAATGCACAATGTGGCCTCAGACTTGTCTCATATGTCTGTGCAGGCACAGATCAAGCCTTTGTTATTGGAAAGGTGTATACCAGGGTCTTAATCCTAAAGACATTTCTTTAAGTCGCTCATGAATATGTAAGTTTGGAGGCTCTGTACTTGTTATTTGTGTAGGAGCCACAAGCTGGGGACCACATAAGATTTAGAATACAACGTAAACTTCAAAACCAAAGCTATCTGGTTTTATTTGACACAAGCCAAAACTTAATGAAGTCAAATGAATATGAAGTAGTAATACTGGGCTAAAGAGTATTTTGCTAAGAGGTCAAAGCAATCATTGAAGCACCTCATATACTCAATTTCACAGGCTATGTTTTGTAATGATCTGTAAATACGGACAACTTCTTGTTAAATTGCAATGGATTTTTTTTTCCCCGAAGAAAGAAACAAGCTTTAAAAATATGCTCTTATAAAGTGGTAATTTTAATCACTTTGAAATTCAGACCAATAGTTGAATAAATTTGGTAATGTATTCCAAAAGAAAACAAAAATACCAGACAGCTCAGAAGTCCCGAGAGAATATCCTAGTGCTGACCAGTCTAGATTCTTTCCCTGTGGCATTTTCTGTGCCACATACCTCTAGACACAGCAACTAAACAAGTGATCAATGTGCTCTAGGATCCCACTTAAAACAGAGGGCTGGGAACTAGGCAGCCTGTTCCTGACTGTCTCTGGCTTCCTGAGTCACCTTAGTCATGTCACCTCATCAATTTGTATCAAAGCCCCTCTACCCAGAGGTCAGGTCCTCCTCTGCCACCTCCCAAAATGCTTGCCCTCTGCTGCTGTGAGGGCAGTGAATGCACGAGGACTGGCCTTGTCCCTTACCCACAGAAGGACAGCTGCTCTGCAGGGCTTTGTAATTCTACCCAGCTAGTGACTGCCATGCCACGACAGGAATGCACAGAGAAGACCTTCTAATAGTCAATTCAGACAAAAGCCAAGTGAGAGCCCTGAAAGTTTTCCTGAGTAAAGACTACAGGATCTGTCCCGTCCAGTGTTTCTGTTCAGAGTGCGCATAAGCATGGCTTAGGTACATAGAGGGAAAATCAAATCCCCCTCAGGTAGTGCAAAATATTAAATTATTTGCTCACCCACAGCAGGTAAGAGAAGCCCAAAGACCTGTTTACACCTGCAACAGGTTATATCCAGCTCATTGGCTGGCTGTGCCTCTCACAACTATGCCACCTGTGGGAATTTCTCACAGCTGAGAGCAGGACTGAGGCCACTGATCTTTGATGGCTGAGGAAAAGTCTGTGTTGTAACATTACATGGAGTATTGAGAGGTCCTGCTGCAGGCCTGTTTGGATCTAATGACACCAGGGGATTGATAGGAAGTCTCTACTGTAACACTGTAGATGGCCCATTGTCATTCTCCTTGCTTACAGTCAAGTCACAGCATTAACCACCAGATTCAATGACTACTTTATGGTGATTCTCTCCACAGCCATAAATTCACCAGAAGGAGCTTTATTTTCATAACGAATATAAATAAAATCAAGTCAACAAACTATTGGATTTTGCTTAGAACGAAAATTAATCAGTCAGATCATCTACTACACACACATGAACCACAAAATGTGGGCCTGTGCAGGTCGTACCACAAAGCAAAGAAGGCAGTTAGTGCCACCAAGGCAGGACTTTCAGGTGAAGATAATCCAACTCAGAAGCTCTAAAACTAGCTTGGTGTCTGGCAACATTGAGCTCTGCCTTGAAGTGTGCAGCACAGCCATTTAAAGGCATGGTCTAAACCACAAGAGACCAAAAGACAGGCTACAAATTGTCTTAGGTACACTGAAGAAGATCCTTCCTCTGATAGGATCAGTTTAGGGAATTTACTTAGAATGCCATGGTTTATTAACGACAGTTTTTAGAGGAATGAATGCCTTTTGCTGCAACAGTGTAAGCTGACTGGCAGATTCTGATACAGAAGAAAAGTTAATGAAAATATAACAAAGGTCAAATGCCATTTTTATTTGCATGCTGCCTTTGCATTTTCCAGTGCTCCCTTCCAACTGACTCACAAGTGATCTCTTCTGAGAAAGCAGCAAGCATCACTAATAGGTTTTTCCTGGGATTCTTCATTTTCTTTGTTGTAACTGACTTTGTAATGAAATTACAGTCTGAACTAGATCAACCCAGTGCAACAGAAAGGTTCTTTGGGTAGTACCAAGGCAGTCTGAGGTACTCAGCTCAGAGGAGGCTCTTTTGAAAGATGAATCATTGCCTCAGTGAAGTGCAGCCTGTTGGGTTTCTCTGTGATAACTTGCCCTAGGAGATGAAGAGCAATCCCTTGCTCAGCCAGGAAGGCTGGAAGGATGGACCTGCCACCTGCATCTTGGGCACCAGGTTGTCTCACTCTGCTGAGTACTTCAGCCTTGGGAGACCTTGATACCTTTCTCTGCAGCTTCAGCTGCACTCAGCACTACTAACACAGCTGGAGATGAACAAGGGAAATACAAATTAAAATCATATCCACAGTGTACTATACACACCTGGCCCCCATAAAGAAATGCAAGAAAAGCATTTTTGTCATAGCTAAACCAGGCCATATGACAATTGCATTATTCTCTCCTTTGCTTTCCTTTACCAACCATCCTACAATACAAGATGAAAAAAATGGCTCTGAGTAACACATTGCTGTACATTTAATATTTGGAAACACCTAGGTGGCACCTGACTACTTTCAACTAAAACACAGCATGCTGGATTTCAAAGCTAGTTACAATAAGAGCAAGATCAAGCCAAAATACGATAATAGAGTTGGAAAAAAGACAAACCAAAAACCTGGCATCTCAGACTAGTTTTCAGCAGATCACCACAGCAATGTGAAGAAGAATATTTTCAACAAAGCAAGTGAGTGGAGAAAAGTATGAAGGCATCTCAAACATCTGCTTTGACAGAACTGGACCCCAACAGCTGACCAAGGCCCAAAATAACAGGACAAACCCTACATTCCTTCCCTCCAGGAAAACAAAGTGCGTGCAGGGGTTGGTGGTGAGGAGAGTGGCAGAAGTTTCTGTCTGACTATGTGACTAATCCAAATATTTACATCAAAGCAACTCTTCTGATAACTGTGAACGAGAAAAAAAGTGGGTTCAAGCCAAGTGAAACTATTAGACCTGAAACATGAGTCAGGGAAAGTCCAGGGCCACCCTGATATTATGGGTAAAAACCTTTAGACTGCAGAGGTAGCATCAGCTGCCTTTATGTGCTGCCACACGAGCAATTGTCAATTGTGTTTCTTTCTCCTTCCCATCCTAGTCCCAACGTCTTTCAGCAGATTGGGCTCCTGGACTATACTTTGCCTTCTCAACAATTTGCAGTTGCTCAGGGCTGCGCTCCTCAGGTTGCAATATTTTTCTTTCCTTACCCTCATAAGAGATGGGTTCAAAAGTTGTGTCTTCTTATTCTTCTCCATACCAAGTATTTGAGTATGAGAGATGGGATAAATCAGGGTCATTTTTTACTCTGTAGTAAGTTTTTCTTTCCTTGGTTTTCTTCTGCACTACAGCCTTTGTCCATTATAGAAAAGGACTAGATAAGCTTGCAATTGTCCCGTCTCACTTGCTACATTTTGCCTTCCCTCCCTGCAGGAATGTCTTAGTTATTTATGCCTGTACAGCATCTTGTACCCATTCTGTTCTAGTATAAATAACAACACACCAAATACATTGTGCAATGTGCAGGGCAAAAGACCTTCCTGTCCTCAGAGACAGATGATATCTGTACACATTTTTGAATGCAGCATTGTCAATTAAGTATTGCAACATGAGGAAAAGAATAAAATCTTTTAAACAGCAACTGATTATTTCTGGCAATTAAACATCTGATCTTTTAATTTAAGGACTAATGCTGGAGTTCATTCCCAACAAGAGGCATTCTTCAACCCTTTTAATGCCCCAACATATCAATTACTGCAAATTGGACCTAAGACCATTTTAAAAGAATTTAGTCTGGTCCCTGATGGTTTTTTCACCTACTTACTCTCCTGTGTCCTCCAATGTTTTGTTTTTTCATTACTATGCAAAAAATATATTTTTCCCAGTTCTTCTAATTTCAATGTGTTTTGACATTACAGTGAAACAGAGGAAGCCACCCAGTCTTGCTATTAGACCCTATGGATGCATGACTGAAGTCTGGAACATTCAGATTCCAAAACATTTTCAGAGTGAAACTCTTCAGATGAAAACTGTGAGAGAGGTTTTGATACCACAAGCTATAACATGGCAAAATGTTCTAAAACTGCCTTTATTTCTGAGCTAAAGAGGCATCATAATGCACACTTTTCCTGCTCATCCATCTGTTTGTGTTTTGCAGGAAATCTGTGAGAATCCACGGTTTATTATTGGTGGAGCCAACAGAACAGATATCTGCCAAGGAGAACTAGGTATGAAATTTTTACTTCAGCTCTACACTTTTTCAAGTCTGCGTCATAGTTTAGCTCTCATTTAGTTTTCTTTTGTTTCCAAGGTGATATCTGAAATCCTCTGTCTCAGCATACCACTACACATCTACTGATTCCTTTGCCCTACAGCAAATTGTTTACATCTGCTTAGTAGCAATCTAGGCAAGAACTTTTAGTGAAACATTTAAATGACATAGGGAATTCTTAATGCAGGTGACAGTGCTCATCAGATTTTAGGCTTTTTCTAAAGTACAGGGAATATCATCTGTTTAACCTGTATGTACCCAGCCATGAACAACGCCCATGAGCATTTCTAGAGCACAAATAGATAAAGTGCTGAAGTACTGCAGAACACATGGAAAATCATGCTCCACTGAGAATTAACATGTCACTTTGCAGTATCTCAGGTTTTCCCTTTGATTCTAGTTGTTCTCTCCCTTCATTTTATCCACTGCTTCTGCTCATTTACAGGTAACTGCTGGTTTCTGGCTGCCATTGCTTGCCTGACACTGAATAAGAAACTACTCTGTAGAGTCATCCCTCATGACCAGTCCTTTATACAGAATTACGCTGGCATCTTTCACTTCCAGGTGAGTCACTCCGTCTAGTGGTAAGCATATGCATTTACCCAAGGCTCGGCTCTCGGCATGCTCTTCCCTCTTCCTCCACCCTTTGGAAGCATGAGTGACAGCAGGGAGGAAAAGGGATTGAATTTCCTCATCCCAAACTCTTCCTTTAGGGCAGTCACAGAAGGACCCAGCCAATAAAAGCAATTAGGGAGCATTAACCCACCAAGGAAGCATTTGCAGATTGCAGTGTCCTGGGTGTAAGGAGTACCAACAGGTGCCTGCTCCTGCCTCACTGCTCAGAGCCAGTACAGACATGCGGGCACTTGGCAAGAGCAGCTGTTTTTAGGCCCAGAAATAGCTGGTCTGTCAAAACAAGTTATTGAAGAACTTATTCAGAAAAGATTGACTGCTTTCCACATTTCCTTTGGTTCTCTTAAGGGATCTTGTTGCCCAGGGGAAATCAGTACAGCCAAGCCCCTCACAGTAGCCATCAGTTTTGGCCACATTACAAAGCAGTTAATTTCCACACTTCTCCTCTCTCAGCCTGACTTTTCAGCCACGCACCAAGCCAACCCAGGTTTTTTTCTGTTTGCCTCCGTGCAGTTCTGGCGCTATGGAGACTGGGTGGATGTTGTTATCGACGACTGCTTACCCACCTACAACAACCAGCTGGTCTTTACCAAGTCCTCCCAGCGCAATGAGTTCTGGAGTGCCCTCCTGGAGAAGGCCTATGCAAAGTACAGCAACCTGCAGGGCTGTGCCAGGCTCTGCCCACTGTGGGGCTGCAACCCCTGCACACAGCATTTACCAGCACACAGAGAGTGTGCCTGAATACACCTATGCCTTTTCCATGCCTTGGAACTGGGCATGACTTAAAGCGTATTTCCTAGGAAGTTTTGCTACTCATTCAGAAATCTGCACTGGATTTTCAGCACGTCTTCCTTTTGTTTTTTTCCCCTATGTGTGCAGGTGGCATGTTTTAAAACTTTTAACTTGTAAGTTACCTAACAGATGGTTTGTGGGCTCTTTTAGTACGTGTGTTTATATAGGTGTAGTTATACACACACAAAATGGATATAAATATATAGGTAGGTATCTATACCTGTGTAAAAGAATCTTGTTCCTTTCTCTTTTCAAGACTCCATGGGTCATATGAAGCTTTGAAGGGAGGCAACACCACTGAAGCCATGGAGGATTTCACAGGAGGAGTCACAGAGTTCTATGAGATAAAGGATGCCCCTAAAGATATCTATAAAATCATGAAACATGCCATTGACAGAGGATCCCTCATGGCCAGCTCCATTGATGTGAGTCCGTGTGAACTTTGCAGATAAGAAATGACAGAGGAGAGGGACCTCTCCATTCATAACCAAATATATACCACCTTTGGAACTGCTTGGTTTAGGCCACAGAGAAAACATCCATTTCTAGGAGATGCAGTAGTACCCCCTAGGGACCATCCATTAGCAAATAGTGAGTGCCAAAAGGGAAATGAACAGAAGCAGAACATGGAGGTGGAAAAAACAGGTGCAATCAGCAAAACCAGCACCCCTTCCCCCTCGAGACCCTCATGCAGTGAAATGAGGTTAGTATGGGGATGCTGCAACTCTGTTAAGACACAAATCTTCACACCAAAGATGTTAAGTATGCAAATTAACATTTCATTGTCAACATGGCCTCAGATTGTCTTCACTTATTGTGGTAAAATTAAATGTTAAAAAATCAATACTTTATGGAGTATGATATTTCAGTAAAGGTGAGAGAACAAACAGTGCTATTGACCACAGTAGATAAGTATGGACATAATGAGGAAAAAGAGAAGTAATCTAGGCTGTCTTTTACCACTCATCTTCCTGCATGATACTCTTCTCCCATTCTCTGTGCCAGGATGACCTGGGCTTTTCCTACGGATCAGCTCCTCGGAGCAACATTGGGGAGCTGATTGCTCGCATGGTGAAGAATCAAGAAAACGCACAGATGGCTCAGCCCACTGCAGACTACCAGGGCATGGAGGAGAGGCCAGCCTGGGTATGTCTCCTAAGCAGTTCACCTCAGAGTGCTTTTATCTACTAACAGTTACAGAAACATATCACCTATGCTTTTAATCCTTATTTGGCTTCACAGAACAATACTGAAGAAATGTTCTTATGGATTCTGTTTGACATGTTAAAAGACTTCAGTGCTTTCAAACACAGTGACTGGTACTAGAGGGCTTCACTGATACTGAGGCTTCAAAGGGCTGTTGGCTTGTGACACAGGCTTATAATTTGCAGAACAAGAAATTTATTAGTGGATTTTATCAAGTCTCTTGCTTGAAAAGGGTAGAGAGAATGAAAAAATTAAAATACTAGGATAGAACAAGATCCTTGAGTGTGCATGGAACATCAAAGAAAGAAAAAGCAAGCTCTGCACAGTTCTCACTCCAGGCAAAAAAAGCTCTTGGTGAACTTATTTTGAGACAGTGCTCAACCTGTAAATGGAGGAGAGTCTGCTCTAGGGGTGTTCCATTTTATCACTGGCATTAAAGTCCTCATTTAAAATGCCTAACAAGGAAAAGGAAAAACATGTTGAGTTTTGTATGTGTAATGAAATACAAAGTAACTCCAGCATATCCACCTAAGTATCTAGCAAAATAAAGAGAGGGATGTTAAAACTGTCTAAGAAAAATCCCACATTGGATGATTTAGAAGCTCTCAAATCTGTAGAGGGACACTGTCTTCTCCATGTCAGGCAGCTGTCATTCCTTGCCCTTTCGGGAGTTGCATTTCCATTACAGTGAAATTACATCTCTTGTTTTACAGGGGGGTGGGAAGGGGTAGTAGAAAACCAAACCAAACCAAACCAAAAAGCAACAAAAACAAAATAAAAAAAAAAAAAAAAAAAAACCAACAAAAACCCCAAAACAAAACAAACAAACAACAAAAACCAAAGAACAACAACAACAACAACAACAAAAAAACCAAAGAAAAATCCTCCACAATTACATCACTCAAAACTTTTGATTGTGCAAACTTCCTTCTCCATTTGCAGCTGAAATAGCTGATTTTTCCTCTTCTGACATCCATATTTAGCTCTTCCTAAAAGCCTGAAATGGTGTAATTCTTTGGGAAAGCCCAGTATGATTATCTCGTTTTGCAAGCATGGCTGCCCAAACTACTCATGTCAGAGGGGAGAATTTCCTCCCCAGTGACTGCCTACTAAAAGAAGATTGCAAAACTCTTTCTATCATTGCTGCCCTGGCAGCTATTCTGCTGCTGGTTATTGCATATTCCTGAACCATCACCAGGGAAAAAATCAAGACTCTTGATGGAAACAGGCAGATGAAACACTTCCAAAACCTGCACTTTGAGGAGTCATCCAGGGCACCAGAAGTTAATGTTCTTAAACAGAAAAAAAGAGAAAGGGATTCTGAGAAGTAATGGTGGCATCAACATGAGAAGAAATGACAAAAAAAGGAAATGGGTGTGAGGTTATATAATATGAAAACAGAATCAAGGGAAAAGAAACCAAATAGGTGCTGAAGTGAAATAATGGAAAATAATTGCAACAGCCAGGAAATATTTGGATGAGATCATTCCTGTACAAGCTGAGAACATATCTGTGTGACGTTAGTAATACTCCCTCAGGATCCAGCCCTGCCTTTTTCCTGCCATCAGATGTGTCAAGAAGGGATGGCAGAGTTACTGACAGGGCCTTGCAGGCATCTCTCAGCAACAGACACAAAGGAGGAGGAGAAGTTTTGCTTGTGGTCCACATGCAAGTGGCAGGGTCTGCCCCTCTCTCTGATACTGGAGATCTCTCATAGAAGTACAGCAGGCTGTGAGCATTTGCCATCTTGGTCCCAATTCCAGATCTCACAGATAAATAGCATTCTGAAATTTCCAAGTAAAAATCCATCAGACACACTAAAAGCTGGTGACTAAGACAATAAATGTATTTACACCTGAGCAACACAGTTATGCCCTTCCTGAAAGTTAGATGCAATAAAATAGTGTCAGTTAGCAGGAGCAGTGTATTAAATAGCAGGTTTATAGATGTCATTGTGATAAGATAGCAGCTACCTGGAAAGGTAAAATATTCTAGGTGTTGATTTGCTCTGATGTTTCCAGTTCATGTGTAATTACTGAGCTATACAAGAACATACTCTCCTAGAAAAGGCTGAATGGTCCTTCTAATACAAAAAGCTAATTACTTTGATTAAGCATGCTATATACTGCCATATTCCAAGTGCTAAAAGCAACAGCCTACCAAAAAAAAAAAAAGGGAAAATACACCAGAAAATGTCGTTTCCAATTGATATTATTAACTTCTTCCATTTTTAGTTCATATTTCACTCCTTTCTAACCAACAGCATTAATTTCATGGGCGCCTAGCACAAAGAGGAGAGCAAGGCAAAAATTCCTGACCCCTGAAGGCTGTCACCCTCCCTCGGAAAGGCCGGGGTGGCAGCGCCTGCCCTGGGGCGGAGGTTTGCGTGAGTCTCACGGTTTTTTCTCTCTGTCTACCAGACCATAGTGCCGATGCAGTACGAGACACGGATGTCCTGCGGGCTCGTCAAAGGCCACGCCTACTCGGTGACGGCCGTGGAAGAGGTAGGGACAGCGCTCCGCTCCAGCTGTGCGCGGCCGCCGCCGCCTCTGCCCCGCCACCAACGCGCGGCAGCCAAGCCGCCACAGGCGCGAAAAGCCAGGCGAACTATGATGAGCTAAGGAAACTAAATTATGTTCAAATAAGTAAAAAACCTTGTGGACAAAGAAACCTATCCAAGTTTTGGCTCTCTGGGGAAATGCCCGCTTGGGCAAAGGTGGCCACAGGCAGCCTCCTGGTCTTACAGCCTTCCCACAGTCACCTCAAGCAGATCAGGCTGGGGTACGGCCCAGGAAAGCACCATCACTGAAGGAACTGGTGACAGGCAGAACATTTCCTTTTGAACCTGCTCTCAGTCTATTCTTGTTGCATTCTTTTTTTCAATTAGACAATATTCAAAGGGGAGAAAATACGTCTGATAAGGCTGAGAAACCCCTGGGGCCAGGTGGAATGGAACGGAGCCTGGAGTGACAAGTGAGTAAAACAGAGCTTCACGTGATTTGACAAAGAAGTTGAAGCTTTATTTGCCTTTATGCAGCTTGTGCATAACCATAATATTCAGTGATGAGGTATCTGAATTGTCTTCATTGTCATTTTGAAGTTGATTGACTGCTTAGTTGAAGCTATAAAAAAGAAAAGAGTACACAGTAAGATGATAAGAGGGGCTTTAATAAATGAAAATTAAGACAGAGCCCAGACTAATGGCACATTAAATCTGAGTTTATTATCAAATTCAGCAATGCCCATTTTCAAAACAAGATGTGACAGTAGAAAAATATTTAAGTTATGAAAGAACTGAATGAAGCAAGATGTCAGTGTTTTCCTTAAAGGAATTTCAATAGGTATGACAGCAATTATAATCTGCAAACACCTTTTTCTTCAAGCCAAATAAAATCAACACAGTTCAGCAGATGTTTGAGAGCTGTTAAGAGGAATTCTAAAGGGAAGGCAGAGAGAAGTAAGGCAATTGCTGTTTCTATTTGATCATGTGGAGAGGAGAATAGCATTGAGAACAAATAGTTGAAAGGCTTACAAAGGAAAAATTATGTGGAGGTAACAAGATGACTCTTGGTTTTTCACTTGATGAAGCCAAAGTATAGAAATTTTAATGAAAACTGTATTGCAAACCCTAAGGTAACTTGTTTACTCCTTTGAAGGTCAGAGGAGTGGGACTCTGTTAACGAAGCAGAGAAAATCCGCCTGCAGCACAAGGTCGTGGAGGATGGGGAGTTCTGGTGAGAACATCAGTCAAAAACCAGTGCTTCTCTAGGAAATCTGTAATCATAGCAAAAATGAATGACATTGCACTACTACAAATCTGCTAAAACCATTGCAGTGATCTCTGCTCCCCCTCATATTCCCAATGAGGCCTGCTCTGTGATCCTCTCATTCTCCCACCAGGGATTATTCAGTGCCATCAGCACAGTCTTTCTAATTATGCTAGGCTTCACAAGCTCTCCATCACTCTTCCTACATATCATCCTCTCAGCTCAGTTTCCTTCAGTTTGGAGCTGTACCTGTGGTAGTTGACCAGCTAAGCTTTTGGCACTCCCACTGCAAACTTGTCCCAGTACTGACAGTGCTGTTGGTCACCATCCTCCGCCTCCCCAGGGTCTTTCAGACAATTGCTGACCATGTAAATCCATTTGGGTTCAATTTCCCCTCAATTCCTCTAGGATATCATTTCAAGATTTCATGAGATACTTCACAAAGCTTGAGATCTGTAACCTCACACCTGATACTCTGGAAGTGGATAAATTCCAGACCTGGACTGTGTCAGTCAACGAAGGGCGCTGGGTGAGAGGCTGCTCGGCTGGAGGTTGCCGCAATTATCCAGGTGAGCACAGGATCTTGAGAGGTATGGCCTCTTTGATGGGGACTAGGTTAGATCCCAAAGGCTAAGTCATGGCACAGCCTGGTTAATGCTCAGCCATAGGAAAAGCCTTGCTTCCTCAGTGGACAAGGCATATGACTGGTAACTGGAAATCTCCTGTCACTATCTTGTAACAGAGCATCATAAGTCCAAAAGGCAGCCCTGGCAAAGATAAATTGTTGTTCAAATACTTCACAGTGCCCCAAGTAAAAGGGATAAATCTCTCCCTAACAGTGAGATTTCACCTGGGAAATCACTTCAGTGGATTAGTGATAGGTTTAGGGACTTTGGAAGTTCATCAGATGATGTTTCTTCCTATATCCTTGTTTGCTATGCAGTGGTTAGAACTAAGTAACAGCCATAATATGTAAAAAACCCCATGTATGTCTTAGCCCTATTTTAGCCTTTCCTTCAGGAGCCCACAGGCAGGGAACTAAAAAGTTCTCTTTGATCATGAGCATCATTAGAAGACTGAAGCTTTACATGTTTTCTTTGGGTTGCTGGTGGGATTTCACAGATACATTTTGGACCAATCCCCAGTATCGCTTGAAGCTCCTGGAGGAAGATGATGATCCTGAGGATGAAGAGGTTATCTGCAGCTTCCTTGTCGCACTGATGCAGAAAAACAGGAGGAAAGAGCGCAAGCTGGGAGCCAACCTGTACACCATTGGCTTTGCCATCTATGAGGTAACAGCTCTAGATTTTGCTCTTTGTACCATGGTCACAAATCCTGACAGTATGCATTTACCAGGAGAGCCACTGAATCATTCAGGCTGATTACATCAATGCAATGTTTGCTTTGCAAGGAAGTCAGGGAAAATATGGGAGACAGGAAGGAAATTCAAGTCTTTCTAACTTGTCGTACCACAGTAACATCAGGGTTTACCTGTCTATTAAGTAAAACACTTCTTAGGCTTTTATAGTGACCTAATGCCAGATTTTAGCATATTCTTTCCCATATATTCTTCATTCTCCCTTTTGTCCTTTCTGAAACTAAGCATTTCTTTGGCAGAGGACTGTGAAAGAGGAAAGAGACATCCAAGATTCCTACATAGCAATTAACCTCTGTCACTGCTATTGACTTGATGAAAAAGTCAGTTTACTCAGACCCTTGCACAAACATATTTGGTTCAGATTTTAACTGATTCCATGTAGATGCCAAGAAACCTAGAAATGAAGAGGGAAAGTGCTTATCCAACTAGGGGCATTTTAATTACTGTGTCCCCAGAACTGTAGGTGCATGCCCTTCTGTATTCTCTATAGACATGTGGACTCCCCTAGCAGCTCTGACTGTTTCTCCTCTCTGTTTCTCCCTAAGGTGCCCAAAGAGGTATGCGCAGAACGGAGCCAGACTGACACCTTGGTCTATACCCACAGCTAGTCTTACTGTAGTGCCTGGCAGTAAGTCAGCAGGAGACTGCCCAGTCATGTTTCTTCTCAGGGATGTAACAGCGGTAGAACTGCTAACCTTTTTGCTTTGAGTGTTTGTTAGTACCATTTTGTGAGTCATTTTTATTTGCTTCTCACTCGCATCCCGTTTTCACTTGCACCTTTTCCTCAGTGTTTTTTTCTCTTCTGTGGTGACCTGGCCATCAGTTGCACAGTTGGTCAGAGATCCAGGAAGCAGTGCCTGTGAGGGCTTTGCCTCTGCACTCCATACAGAACCACCCCAAGCCAATTGCATTTCCTCCTAAAAGTAATGCAAATGGCCTACTTTCTGCAGTCACAGTTTTCTCGTTAGCCTTAGAATTTGTTTTGAAAATTAACAGTATTGAAGAAAGCTTATTGAAAGTACGCAGATTATATCTTTTCTGAGCCTGACAGTAGCTGAATCATTGGCATCACAAGTTTTGCTAACAAGGTCACCTGAAGGCTGTTACCTGAAAATCATGAGGATGACAGTTTGAATGCTGCCTTTGCTGACTATCTTACAAGATGGTTATTTCTGCAAAAATCAGCCTGCAAGTGTTCTTACCCCACAATTCTTGGCATAATTTTCATAGTTGAACTAATATAAGGTTTGATTTGTCACATTTGTTTAGCAGATACACAACTCATGTTTTGTCCAGACAAGGACACCTTTCCACTGAAAGCACCTTCACTTTCCCACTCTGCATGTAGGAGTTTGCTTACACCATTTCTTGCCGTACCACCCTCCAAGGGAAGTAGCTGAGCTTTGGTTACACACAACCCAGCATCTAGAAAAAGAGTCAGATAAAAGTGCCTACACAGCAGAAGTCAGCCACACAACCTGCAGGTGGGCCCTGGAGCACCCCTCAGAAGCCGACTAGACTCAGTCAGTAGCAACTTAAAGGTGACAGGCTCTGTACCTGCCAGCAGCTACCACCACTCCTCAGCTCCCTGCTTGCTAAGCTGCTGCATCCTGTCTTTCTGCCCCAGCCATGCACTGTCCACATGGCTAGGCAACCCACCTAGGCAATGGGCAAGGCTTCCTTGAAGACAAATTGACTCATTTGTTCTGCAGATGCATGGTACTAAGCACCACTTGCAGAAGGATTTTTTCCTCTACAATGCCTCCAAAGCTAGAAGCAAGACCTACATAAACATGCGAGAAATCTCTGAGCGCTTCCGGCTGCCTCCCAGCGAGTACGTCATCATCCCGTCGACATACGACCCCCACCAAGAGGGAGAATTCATCCTCAGGGTCTTCTCAGAGAAAAGAAGTCTTTCAGAGTAAGTTGCAGAGCCATTTATCAGGCCTTATAGGTGGAGTGACCTTGCTAGTCTGCTAAAGTCATGCTTCCAGTTTGCTACACCCTATTTTCTCAACTTCATTAGAAACTCCAAGCTGCAAACTCATTTCCTCAAGCTTACTTTATAGACTAACAAGAACCTGCTTTGAATTGTCTTTGGAGAAGCTTACTGCTTGCAGGATCTCCTTTGCAAACAAACCATCAGCCATTTACTAAGGCCAAAAGGCTCTTTACAGCAGTAAGCCAGGTGGAAATGCCATCCTGGAAATGGTACTTGGGATGTTCAGATCAAACTGGGGAAAAGTTACACCTAGAGCCTGCAGCTGTAATGCTGGAAGCCAGCCCACACCACTGGCTGCTTGGAAAGTTCAAGTGGCTGCTTAAAAACCACCTAAAGAAACAAGCAACTTAAGGAACAGTCACTTTCCTGATTTATTTATCTTCTGCTTTCTACTTAGGGAGGTTGAAAACATGATCGAGGCAGAGCGTCCGCTGGTAAGTACTGTCCTGGTCCTCCTTTGTGTATGGGGGTAGGGAGAAGAGGAACATGATACCCAGGGAAACCGACAGCAGAAAACCATTTGCAGCTTGTCCACATGACAGCACCTTTATCACAAATTCTCATCTTTTTCCTCATCAAGATACTTCTGTTGACACTTGCTTTATATATGCTGCTGTCTGAACTTGATTCAGACCAAAATGTTTTTGCAGATTTGAAATTTGGTCCTGGCATAAAGAAGCTGGATGCTAAGCATTGTCTTTGCCTCTATCAATGGAGATTATCCATTTACATAGGGAGGTCTAGCTCTGTGCCCTCAGATACTTTCTTTGTGAAACTGGCATCTCATCTGATAAAGAAAAAACTACCTCATTTTGAAATACCTGCTTTCTAAAAAGGGATCCTAATAGTGATTCAAAATAGCATCCATGACAAGTTCTAACTCTTCACCCTGGAATTTTACACATTTTTGTGGAATATACTAGAGCTGACAGAACAATTAGTCTTTAAAAACAAATCAGAGGAAATGCTGTTGCACAGAACCGAGCTCCATCAAAAAAGCTCAGAAACTTTCCACTTTTGTTTGCTGTCATAGTAAAAAATAACTGTTGAGACATAGGGGAATTAAATTATCACTTCAGATATCGTTGATCTATGGGCATAGAAATTCAATCTCCACTGCACTGGCAGGCTGGGAAAAAGAAACTGCTAAAGAGATTTTATTCAAGCAGACAAAACCCCAGATGAGATGAGACACAGTTTTGCTATAGTTTCTGGAATGTGTATCCTTCAGTATGCCATTTCTTGGTGGGTGCATATTCCCTCATTTTTATTGATTTGAAAGCTGTATAAATATAGGAAATGGGAAAATTTGTATGACTATAGGAGCTGGAAAAATAAATATGATAAAGGGAAAAATAAAAAGTTTGCCATTAGCTCTGCATAATCTGATCAAGCACTTTTTAATTTTGTCTCTTCATGCAGAAGAAAAAGGGCAAGGTAGGTACCTGTGCACTGTGCTAAGTGCCAGCAAGGCAAAGAGCGTGTGCAACGCATGAGAAGGAGCAGAGTTGCTGGGTATCATAACTCTCTCTGTGTCTGGAAACTGACCTTGTTAATGAAGGGTGCTGGATACGAGGCAATTTGCATGCAGCAAAGGTGTTGTCTTCCTACATTAGATTCTAATGAAATAGCATTAGGATCATACAGCAGTCTCACTCCAAGGGGTGCTGAATGGGTAATAAACTATTCTGAGTTATCAGCTCAGTCCTCTGGGTTGCTCAGGCTGCCCTTCCTTCCTGCCCCCTTCACAGGCAACCTGACACCCCTTGCTAGTGAAAAGTACCCCCTCTCCAGACTTGGGCCTTCCATTGCCTAGTGCAGCAGCCACTCCCCTTTCCTGAAGTTTCTGCTCACCAAAGTCCAGGATTCTGTTTTTGATTTGATACACAACACATTTTGGATCTTGACAACGTCATCAGATATTTTAATCCCAAAACAGGCTGATTGTAATTAATACTCCAGAGTAATACATTCACACCATGTAGCAGTTTTTCCCCTTGTTTTAAATGCAGCAAACCAGAACAATTGCACATGGCTGCTTAGAGCTGAGTGCTTCAAGAATCAGTACAGAGAAAGAACATATGCTTCACATAGCTAGCAAGCTCCTACACAAATACTTCTTTTCTGTGTATGATTCATGTTTGGTTTGTTTTCAGTGCTCCTGTCCTTAATAGAGAGGGGCAAACTCATCAGTTTAAGTGATGAGAACCTGGGATTTATTTTGCTTAACAGGGGAAAACCCCCACAAAAACTCAACAAACAAAAAAACCCAAAAAACCCAAAAACTGAACACCAAAAGCAAGCCAAAATCACACAAAGGAACTCCAAACAAAAACAGCAAACCAAACATGTCCAACATGTCCAATTACTGTCTTTCTGACAAGGAAAGCTAGAACCCAGAAATTGCACTATTTTGCAAAATCTTTTGCAGCCTTTTTTAGCATGAGAAGAGCAGTAACTGCAGACATTTTTTCACCTTTTTTTATGCTTTCTTTTCTTTCATTCCAAGAAATGGCTTCTCTTGTAATGCTTGCAAGAGCAGGAGTTGTTGCTGCATGCGCTTTCCACAGAATGCTTGTAACCAGACTTTTCCTTGTGTAATTTCCATTTCTCTTTCGCTCTTTTCTTCCTCTTCTAGCCTATCATCTTCGTTTCTGACAGAGCGAACAGCAATAAGGAGCTGACAGCAGATGAAAATGCTGGCAAAGATGGTGAAAAATCCCAAGCAGATGGGAAAAAGGTTTCTGCAGCAAGTGGCAGAGGGGGAAATGGGGCTCGATCTGGCTAGCACAAAAGAGTGGCTAGGGAGAGCCCAGGAATGGGGCAAAGAGGTGTCCTGAGATACTAAACAGCTTCTCATCAAATCTTAACATTATATGTATCTAGTTAATGTGGAGCTAATGAGCATGAGCACAGAGAGACTGTCCCTTCAGTTATTTACAGCTCTGGAGGAGGATTTAGTTGCTTGAAAACATCTCCTGGTTGCTCTCTCCTACAAGGATCCCTTGTATGCTGTGAGAGATCCCTTCCCCATTCCGAATTCACTGCTGCTCAGCCCCCTGAGGCAGTACCCCTTCACAGAGGGCACATGCACAAACTGCAGAACCTGCTGGCAGTGACCACAGCCTCCCCTGTTCCAAACCACACACCTCTGTCCTAGTCCTTGTTGGCCAGAGGAGAAAGAACAGTTAAACCCAGGAGCTCCAGCACCCCTCCTCTTTTCCCTCGCTGCCAGAGAGGAGGAAAACAGAGTAGCAAATTCAGAGTTTCTGCCTGCAGGTGGGCGAGACACAACACACCCAACAGCCAGATCCCACCTCCAGGCTTGTGGCATCTGAAGGCATGGCTGGAGCATCTGCTTACAGGGAGGCTGCTGTTCTGCTGCATGACTGCCAGAGCATGCAGGTGGCAAAGTGGCAACCAACCTAAACTTTCCTCTGCGTTTAGATAAAGGAAAAGAAGAACTAAGCCAAGAAATTCCCTTTGTTGTCTATAATTTCCATGTCCTGTTTCAGTATCAGTTTCAGAGTTGCACTTTCCATGTGTCTGAGAAAGCTTTCCTCACTTTCCTCTGTCTCAAATGCTATTTGGCTTCAACAAAGCTTATGCCACATCATAAAGGGTTCTCACATGGTCATTTATAGCCCACAAGGCAGCTGTGAGGCAGATATTGTGTCCCTGCCCATGGCAGGGGCATTGGAATGAGATAAAATTTAAGTTCCCTTCCAACCAAAACCATTCTTTAATTCTCATATATGTCACTTCTGCTCCAAACTTCTCTTTTGCAACATTTTGAAACAAAATATTAGAAGATAACTACCAATGGAAGTAATTATTTAGGCTCCTTCAAACAGAAAAGAGAACTATGGGATGAAGTGAAATACTTGGCAGTTTTAAGGAACAGAATTAACAAAACATGGGGAAAGAATGGACGGATAACCGATTCCTCCAAAGCTCTCCAGATTCACTAAGATGATCCCTCACACAAGGGCAAGGGAGCCATCCAGGCCCTTTCTCTTCCCCTCTGGGCTCAGGATGTATCTTTTCTTTGCTTGTCTCTTTTCAGCGTTCTTCAACAAAAGCTCCCGAGGAGAGTGAAGAGCAAAAACAGTTCAGGAATATTTTCCGACAGATTGCAGGGGATGTGAGTACGCAATCGATCCCTGTCCCTGCCATCAAAGCAGCCTGGCCACAACAGCTCCTAAATCACTTTCTCCATGGATTCAAAACACTGCATATTAACATTTCCTTTTAATTTCCTCCCATCAAATTCTCTTTGTGATTTTGAGATAAGTAAAATCAAACAAAAGCCCCATTAGGTATACAGCTGTCCTCATAGGTACATATAAGCCATTCCCACCGTGTCTGAGGGAGCCATACTTAAATTCAGCCTTGTTCTTTTATCCCTCCTACAAGACGCTGTTTTCCACAGCAAGTATAAACAAGTTAGAAATGTGGTGCCCTCTGGTATATGCTTAACAAGGGAAGTTAAAGATAAAAACAGATCAAAGAACTGCGTAAATCAAGTGGCTGCAAATGGGATACAGGAATTTTCTGATTTTGCTATTTGACTTATACACTGGCTTGAAATTACCAGACATCTTTCTAGTTGTAGTTTAATGAGCATTGTAGGGTAACTTCAGCTCTACCTTGTACTGCAGCCTCAAGAAAGAGTTGGACTAATGTTTGCATGAAGTACAATGCCCTGTGTTTTGAAACATGTATATGCCTTATTGAAAAGTGACCAAAGACTTCATACTTTTAGCATGTACATCCATAAAATTATGTTTCATAAAGAATGTTGTAACCAATGATATTCTCACCACATTTCCATCAGGACATGGAGATCAATGCTGAGGAACTTAGGAACGTTCTCAATAATGTCGTAAAAAAACGTGAGTTTGAGCATATTTTTACTAACCCCGGACAAAGAAATCTGTGATAGAGCTTAACTCCCCACCCTGAGTTGCACTCTAAAAATTATTGATGTTTTCAAACTCAGAAATTTCCTAGTTGCATTTCCATGGACATTGCATCTCAGACTTTAGCAAGCTACACTTTTCACTGAGGTGATCTCTACAGTTGTCAGTACTGATAATTTAGAAATGAGCAAATGTTCATTGGAAGTGCCACACAGGACAATTTCTCATGGTCTGCAAATGCCCTTAAAAATTTCTAGGGGAGAGGCAGATCTTTGTACCTGTTTAGCAAACTTTAACCTACAGACCCTGGACTTGCTTAGTAACCTAGAAGTTAGTTTAGTGTTTTCCAGAGTTTTTTATTGTATTTAACAAATCAAGAAAAGTAATATCTAATTCAGAGGCAATAGCATTACTGAGAGTCTTTTCAGATTACTCTACCACCTGTTTCTTACTAGATGAAGAAAGGTTTGGCTTTTACTGTGATTAGAATTACACCTGAGAGGAAAATTGCTTGCTGATTTGCATGATTTGTGTTCACCTGGGATCATTTGTTTCAGATAAGGACCTAAGGTCAGAAGGGTTTGAATTGGAATCCTGCCGCAGCATGATTGCTTTAATGGATGTATCCTTTTCTGATGAAGTCCAGAGTCCACTATTTCTCACCACCACACACACAACTTAGTAAGCCAGGGAAACAAAATAGCAAATTGTACTCTGTAGTCAGATAACAAAGCATTCCTGATTTGGCACATTTTAATTCCAGTCACCTCAATATTAGCATAATTGGCAGAGAAAAATATCCTCAAAGAGAAAGCTACAGAACAAATCAGTCAGTATGACACTCTTCTTTAGGTATCAGAGACTGGCCACATTATGTACTAAAGCATGATTTTTTGATTATTATTTTTAAAACAAACTCTGCATAACTATAGTTCTTGCCAATAAACAATATATTTTTCTCTTAAAGTCTGTAACATATTACATATTCTACTGTATGTTCAGCTTGCAATGCATGCAGAACACATCTGGAACAAGTGCAGTAAAACACACTACAAGATGCCACATGGAGTTTCCTCTGCCACAACAACCCCCAGTTTTCCATAACACAATTTTGAGAGAATGTAAGTGCATTCAAACATAACCAGAACAAGAGTGTAACTACAACCCAGAGCCAGAATGGTTGGAGCTCAAACAAATTTTTGAAAACAGCTTTAGTTGACATTTTTCTCATTTCTCAATTCATTTTAAGAAAGACAGAAAGAGCTTCACTCCAGAGTAAAGCTCAGTTGTCTTAAAAAGCATTGGGTGAGCTTCACATTTGGAGGCATTTCAGAAGAGCCCACTAAAACATCCTACTCATGCACTTTTAGAATAGCTCCAGAGGTAAAGCTGTCTCCTGTACCAGAAGTTTGCTTCTACACAAAGTACAAGTAGTACTTGACACTCCTGAAGCACTATGCTATGCACAATAACCAAAATGTCAAAATGTTTACAAATATTTTACTGCACAGCTCAGCAAACTCTTAATGCTGAGGAGATTCCCAGCTCAGTTTCACATTCATCCCTTTACCAGTAGTTACTTAATTAGTACTTAAATTAGTTTTATGCTAAAAATATTGTGAGTTTTTTACCTGAATGTTTGCATCACAGACAGATGGCTCAGGGAAGATAAACTTTGATGAATTTCGACATCTCTGGGACAAGATTAAAAGCTGGCAGGTATTGCTGGTATCTTCATTTCTCTTCACAGCTTCTGCAGTGCAAATGTTCTACAGGAAAACCAGAGCTCTCCACATACACTCCATCAAAGAGAAAGGCTAAAAAGTAATTGTAAATGAGCTCCTAAAATGAAAAGTAATGTCTCTCCTCATCCTACTTCACAGCCTAAGTAAATAGCCTAAATCTCTCAAATACAGCCTTCCCCCATGAGAATAGCACAGAGGCATACAAATTAAAGGAGGAGAATGATGGGAACTAGAATCAGGCCTCAATAATAGCTTAATTAGGGCAATCAAGAGGGAGGATTACCAGCACAAACTCAAGTCAAACAAGGACAGTCTCAAGGGGTGAGGGTGAGCTTTTTTGCATCCCAGAGATTGGATCTAAATTATTTTACTTTGTAACTGAGAGGAACCCTGTGCTAACAACCCAGACTGCCCAGCAGTGGCAATATAAACCACAAAACCTCCAGGTGCCTGAGGCACACATCCTATAGCCACTCGGTGCATTCAGGAGAAGTACAAGTTTTTATTACTATTGTGTATGTGGGTTTTTTTTTCCTTTTCCAGAAAATTTTCAAGCGTTATGACACGGATCACTCAGGAACCATTAACAGCTATGAGATGCGCAACGCAGTCAACGATGCAGGTACTTCCCCCAGTGCAGTGTCCAGCAGCTGAAGAAACCTGGTTTTGTTTTGTTTTGGTGCATCACCAAAAGGGCGAGATCAGGAACACAGTGCTGCCTTTTAAAAACAGACCCTACAGAAAATACAATTTTTTCCCCCCCCAACAGTGCTGCTCAAATACCCAAATGTATGGGTATAGCACAAAAAGCCTTGTATGTCTTGCTAGCCAAACAGATCTCTTCATCTCCTCTTTAATACGAGTGATGCTTTGCTGTCTTGAGGATCTCCTATTTGGGGTTCTGCTAGTCAGGGACACCAGGGAGTGCTGAAGACATTTACTCTCATTTAAGCTGTGGATTCTATACTTTCATGTAAATAACAAAGAACAGTGGAAAACCTTCAACCCTGAGGGTACAGGCACTGAAACTGGGATGGTGCAGGTCTATGTCCAAGTTTGCATCACAGGCAATTGGGTGGACATTTCTTGGTTCACATTGTTTCTTCAGTACTGAGCCACTGTGGGTTCAGTCTCTTCTACCTGCGCAATGAGAAGAAAATATTTTTGCAAAACTTGCAGTTAATTAAATTCATCCTGTAAAGAGAGACTTTGGATTTTCTTGATGTCTCAGACACACCAGTGTGCCTCTTCTCCTGGCGAGCAGGCCTCCCCACACAAATGTCTTTACCAGGTCTCCAGGGGAGCAGGATGACCTCTTTGATCACAAAATCTGTAGTACCACTATAAACCCAGATGGGATGATTTCAGTGATACTTTGTCTTCAGTAGTATTTTGGCCCATCAAGGAACAGAAACAATTGGCTACCTTGTACTTTACAAAGCCTCCATGATTCTGTGATCCTTTGCTAAAGACAAAACTACACCTAGATTTGTATTTCTGCTGTTGTAGGAATATAGGTGATTTTTATTTTCCAGATTCTTTTCTCACCATAGAAGTTGTCAATGTAAAAAGAGAAAATATTTAAATACTTCCTGTAGTGGCTTCAGAACTAAGAACATTTCAGAGTCTTACAGCACATAAGCTGTGCATGACCTTGCATTTAGCCAACACGCAACTGTACCCGAACTGTGACAGACCCTTTCAAGGCACAGTCACAGGCTGCAGCATTCAGTGTCACAGTTTGGTCCCACCACACCAGGGAGTTGCCTCCTTCTCTATTTTTTGACCACTGTTTAATTATGCTTTTGTAGCAACTTCCTCCTGCACTTCTGTCCCCATTTTAGCTGATTTGCTCTCACCAGGCCCAGCTGAGTCATTGGGCTCTCTGGGGCTGCAGCTCTCCTCTTCACACTTACAGCCTGACATAACTTACATGCTAAGGGCCTTTTAAATTCCTAATTTCAAAACATTGCTCCTGTTTTAGGAGGGCAGCTGGATACAGTGACGTTCCTTTTCGCTTTACTTCATGTTGTTAGCAGCTGCAGCAGAACCTTCCAGCCTGAGCCTCGGCTGGGCCTGGGGAGTGCCTGTGCCCAAACCCCTGCTGAGGCAGCGCCCTCCCTCACCCGAGGCCCAGCTGTGCCCCATTTTTGCTTCCCTGCAGGGTTTCGGCTGAACAACCAGCTCTACGACATCATCACCATGCGCTACGCCGACAAGAACATGAACATCGACTTTGACAGCTTCGTCTGCTGCTTTGTGCGCCTGGACGCCATGTTCCGTGAGTGGCTGCCCCAGCTGCACTCACTGCCCAGCACTACCTGCCCTCCTGCCCCCAAACACAGCCACGGCTCCATGGAACCGCCTGGCTTCACAAGGACCTTAAGGATGATCTGGTTCCAACCCCCCTGCTGTGGGCAGGGACACCTTGCACTGGACCAGCTCGCTCAGAGCTCCATCATACTCACAACAAAGTTTGTTCACAGCACCGCTGCCTGTGTAGGGTATTAATTATTAAAAACATGTGCATAGGGAATCTAAGACGTGGCAATCTGTCTCATACAAACAGAGAAGAAACCACATGTTTCTCCTTGAACTAGATAAGGAAAAATGCAGCAGAAACACTTGCTGACCCCACAAGTAAAGACCTGTGCAAGTTTGCATTTCACAACGGGAGCACCATTTGATTTCCTGTCTGGGAATCATCTCTACTCACACAGTATAACCTCACCTACTCCATGTATTTTTGTTTTCTAGGGGCATTCCACGCCTTTGACAAAGATGGAGATGGCATCATTAAGCTCAATGTCCTGGAGGTAAACTGCTTTATGACAGCATGTCTAATACAATGTCACAATACTAAATTTCTGTTGTATTAATCACTGTACATGTTTTCAAGGGAGAACTCTATTCAATAGAGTTCTTCTGAAATTGTCACCCAATTGGTAAGACACCCCAAAACCTCCTGAAAATTTTGCTCCCAATTTTACACAGAAAACATCCACAATCTGCCAGCAACAGCTGCTCTGTAAGACTCCAGTTGCTGCTGAAGGGCACTGCTGCAGCCTCTTCATATCATCTTTAAAGTTTATCAAAAAATTTTTGAGGTATTTTTATGAGGCAATTTAGATCAAACACAGTGATATGGTGTTAAATGATAATGGCACTTAGTTATTTACCTTTTAAAAATCTCATTAGAAAGTTTCAACTTAAAAACATGTCCTCTGTTAGGGAGACTGTTACAAGCACCCTTCACTTTTTGCAAAGCGAAGGAGAAATAGGAGAAAAAGACTCAAGCAAAAATTCCCCACTGCCACTCTACTTCATGCTAAGTGACAGCAAGCAGCTGCCTTCCAGCTAGAGAGGGTGGAGCCTTCATACAATTTGTGGGAGGAAGCCAACAGTTCTTCCATCCTTTAACTCTGCTTTCAGTGGCTGCAGCTCACCCTGTACGCGTAACACCCCCGAGCCAGCGGCCACCTTCATCAACAACACACTGAAGACTTCCACGGAGCTAGCACCATTCATCCCAAGGGCATAGAAGAGCACTTCCCAATTATGTCATTCACTTACCAAGATGAACAGCACGTGGGAAAAAGCCCTTGGAAAGAGACAACCATACTCCAGTAGACAGGACAGTGCGCATATTTTGTAACTACTTTTATAGCATCCTGGCATTTTTTCCTTTGGGCAACAAGGATTAATTTATTGATGACTGAATTAAGCTTTCTCTGCATGGTGAAGACATGGAGAATACATAATTGTTCTGCTTGTGCTGACAACTGGAAAGGTCTTCCCTCAAGTCAGGTGAAACTGGGACTGTACCTAACTGTGAAAGTCAGAGGTGTTTACTGCCACCTTATAATTGGTCATTAACTCTTTGTCCTGCTCTTGGTATTAGCCTTTCGTGTCTTTGTAATGTTTACTGAATATTTCACATGAGATTGTGCTAATTACATTAATATTATGCAACCTACTGACTCAGTTATAGATTTGGTTGGACCTCTGTTATTTAGAAATGGGAGAGTAGGGCACAACAAACTGCAGTACCAGAGTACAGCTTGGTCTAATGCCTCAGCAGAAGTACCAGAACTCAGCAATTTGCTCTCATTTTTAGTACCCCCATGGGATCTTAATTACACATGTGGACATTAGAAGTGTTTTTCATTTTAACTGAGAAACTTATTTGCCATTCGAGGCAGAAAACCTCTTACACATACAAATCTATGTATCTACACACACACACACACACACACACACATTTCCCCCACCCTGAGTCCTATTTCCCAACAGTACCATGCATTTCTTTATTGCAAGAGGTGACTCGTAGCAGAATCAGATACTATGTCAGCATGACCACTTTGGGAATAGTATTACAATGGGAAAGTACAATTAGTTTAATGGAACCAAAAATAAAATCAACTGGACTTAGGCCTAGGCTTTTTGGTTTTATTCTGAGATAACAGATGAAGATGAAACATTGAGCATGCTTCCATCATTCTCCTGAATATACAGCAGCTTTTGGAGTTCATGGCAAGTGTGAAATTAGCTTAATATCTCAAATACTTGCCAGTTTACTCCTTGAATACATTAAAAAAAAAAACAAAACACTCGGGAGGTCACTTGCTACCAGATTAAAGGAAGACAGGCTTTCACAAGTACAATATAAAAAATGGATGGAAAAACAAAACATGCAAGTAAGACCAGATTTTGTCTGGAGAACCTTCTACTTAGTTCTCTAGTGGCAAAAAGTAGCAAAGCAATCCACTAATGTAAAGCAGAATTTTAAAAACAGTAGCATCCACTCAAGGTTATTGCAGTGAGTAGTACATTTAACTGAAAGGTCAGTAAGAAGCAAAAAACCTTTTGACTGTAAAGTTCTTAGTGTTGTCTTACACTGTAAGTTCCTCTGAAAGAGGAAGAAAATCCTATAGTTTATCTAACGAAAAGTTATTCTCCTTCAAACTGAACTTTTTTTAACCCAAATAATTTTCAAGATGACTGGAACACTTGGAGCCCTGGCTTCCAGCCATGCCTTACCTCCACTGAGCTATTATTTTCCACACAAGTATGGCAGAGATGCTCTTAGCTGGGATGTTCAGAGAAAAAAACAAAATCTATCAGTCAAAAGATCAAAATCAGGATTTTTAATTGACAACTCAAAACTGGTCCTTACAGTTCTGGTGAGTGAACTACCAACAAGCTCTAGAGAACTTCCCTTGCAACGGGCCATGAAGCAAGGCAGGCAGCACATCTTGGACACACCAGTTGGATGAACAGTTTCATTTCCCTGCCAAATGACTGAGCTTTCTGCACACTTGTTAACATTCCTGCCAACGCTGGAGCTTCAAAGTGGCCTGAAAAGTGTCTGATTTTATCCAGTCCTCACAGAATAGGAAAAAAAATCCAGAACAAAGTCAAATTCTACCAAATCCTATGAAAGAATCATTCTATTTAAAACAAAGGAGAAACAGACAAACCATAACAATATAAAGAACTTTATTTTTTTTACATTTCTTCTTTTGCCATGTAAAGTTTCATTATTACACTCACAGCTTTGTACCAAAGTGAGAGAAGAAAACCATGATCAAACTGTGCACATGTTCTACACAGCTTAAATTATTAAATACACAATCAAGTTGTTTTATTCCACTTCCATTCTTTAAAAAGACTGTTTACAGCAGTCTTTTGCATTACAGCAAAATGAAATCTGAGAAGCTGGCAGGTGCATTTAACAGAATATATACCGACACAGTTTGCTCTTTGAGGACTAGTTATTTTACAAATAGTAGCTGAAACCGTTTCCTTATCCTTTCTCATAAATTCTGCAGCTCTGGACAACTTTGCTTGAATTATAGTACCATACAAGCCTGAAAACCACGATTCACCTGTACCTGTGTTTTAATTCAACTTAAGGGAAAAATATTTTCCCAACAAAAGCATTTCCCCAGCCATTTATTACAAGTTTGCAGTTATCATTTACCTTGACCCAGCATGACTGTACTGTTTGAAAATGTGCATTAAGAACTGCACTATTTCAAACACACCACACAGCCAAGCTCCTGCTGTTTTGCAGAAGCCAAATTATGTGCTGATAATATGTTTAAAGTCTGTAATTCATATGTAAGTCACACAAGGTACACAAAAGCCTGGATATTCAATGCATCTTTGTACCAAGGGATGCAGCAGTTTTCCCTCCATTCCCTTCCATGTACAGAAGCAGCAGTGTTAGGCCAGAGTGTTTTGCACTGCCAGACAGCTATTATTTTTCCCTGGAATTTGAAGGAGAAAGGAGAAACTAATATAGACCAATCCCAAAAGGCCCCTAAAGGGCTGCCATATGTAATCAGCCATACAGCAAGTCCAGAACTCATTTTTCAACATCTGACTAATAAAAAATCCATGGCTAACCAGAAAATAAATCCTCACTCTACTCACTCTTTCACCCACAACTTTTTACTTGCATAAAAAACAAACAGAAAACATAAAAATAATAGTCCTGAAACTGGTTTCAGATGTGTAGTACTGCTTTTCATGCAAATATTGCTGTGTTAAATGTCACAAACAGCCCGTCTTCCCAAAGTTTTTAGATTCTTCAACTAGAGGTATATCTGGAGTCAAAACCCAAAGTTACAAGACCAGAAAGGATCTCATTAATGAACACCAACAAACGTTAGATTGGCATCTCTCTCCTGCAATTGCCTCCAGAAGAAGTAAATACCCAGTTGTGAAATCTGCACCAAATTCTAGCTGAACAAATAGGAAACCTCCCCACAGAACTCGAGAAGCTCAGGGATTTCCACAGCTGCACAACTTCATAGCAAATCCTTTTAAGATATCCTCATGACAAAGCAGTATAATATTTTCCTCTGAACCCCTGAGGATTCTTAAAAATTGTTTCCAATTTATGAAGCAAATTTTTCACTCACAGGGCTCTGCTGTTTTCCCACCTCTTACCCATTTTAGGATTCTTACAATGTATCTGAAATGACCTACAAAGTTGCAAAAGACACCACTGCAAAGGCTGGACTTCAGACATCCAGACTTTTCAGGAGGATTGTTTTCAAGACAGGTAAGGAAATATCAGGGAAAAGACTGCTTCCACCAACTAGAAAAGATAACGGGAATGCAAATAAAGTGTAATAACTGTGTTTGTTGCAACATCTAGTGAGAAAGATCTTTATATGCTCCTGAAAACATCTGAAAGAATGTAAAGAATCACAAGGGAGAAGTAAGAAAATCTACTCTCACAGACATTTTTCAGAATGCCTCTATTGCCCCACAGGCTTGTCCTCGGGACACACCTCCACACCTTCACTTGCAGCACAGTCCATGAAGGACAGCTTAGGATGCCTACACTGTTTATGCCACACTTACGTGCTCCCTCATTGTGGTTCAAAAACTCCCAGAAGAACTCCTGAATATCAACACTTCTGAAAATGGTTTAAGTCTTCTGCTTTTAGGTCATGAAAAACCCAAACAAATGCTCTCAGACTTTAGAGCATTAGACCCTCCACCATAAAACATCTAGATTGCTTAAAGACTTCCCCAAACTTGATTCTCTATTGAATTGCTTCATCCACAGCCCACAGAAAGAAAGATTAAAAAACCCAACACCAAAACCACAAACACACATCCCCTAAAAATCAAAATAAGAACACCCTCAGAACAGCCTGAGGTCTGAGCTACATATTGGGGCTTTTTGCTATTCCCAAACAGCTTAATAAAAAGTAAACAAACAAAATCAATCACCACAAAAGCACTGGAACCTTGGAGATTCCCATGTCTTTGAAGTAGGATGCTACTGCATCTCATATTTTACTCCTGTCTCACAAAAAGTATTCATCAGTGTCAGAGCAATTCTGCTTGTCTGCTAAGATAATACAAAACCAGTGTGCTCCAGAGAAAGCCCTGAAGTTACTTGATTTGATGGCAGTGGAACATCCATGGGCTTTCCTCAATCATTCACTTTCTTGGACCAAAAAGGCTTCTTTACAGTCAAAGAATGAGGCTATAAAACTTATTTGGTCTATGATTGACAAGTCTGAAAGTAGTTGTGAAAAAGATACGCAGTAAAAACAGTCCACTCAGGTTTTTTTGAAAAGTGCTGGATTTGTGTATAAGCAGCTCAGTTTGCTGTCTTCACCTTCTCTTACAGCTTAGGAAAACCTCTGCTTATTTTCTCCTGAGCAGCAAGTTAGGCACAAGTGAACACAAAGCTCCTTGGTAGATTAGCCTCAATGTTAAGAGGATTCTCAGCTCAATTAGTGTCATTAGGGGAGAGAGGATGGCAAGTGCCAGAAGGGCATTTCACTGAACTTCACAAGGTGAAGCGATCCTCCTCAAGGAGACACCTGCAGGGGAATCCTGACAAGCTGAAACAGTCTTCCCTTCTGCACTGGCCTCTCTGGGGTACTTTCTGTGCATCAGGAGAAACAAGACTTTCACATGTGATATGTATTTTGTATCCTCAGCTTCTGCTTGAGAACTCTAGACTTTAAAATCCTGCTCCATTCTTTCCAGTTGAGTTTTTGTGATCTTCATATAGCCCAAGCCAATTAAGCCAGTTCACAACAGAAACAAAACACTACCAAAGTGGATGCACTCAGACACACAGTGCCTTTGCATTTCTCTTGGTTTGCTGTGCCATGAGGATATGGGACTGCAAAGCTCAGTCACTAAGATTCCATATAAAATCAGCAATCCAATTATGGGGTTTTATCAAGATAGCAGTGGTGGTCATGGGGCTCTTTAACTAAAAGAAAAACAGACACCACTTACTTCTTTCCCAGACATAAGGACCTATATTGAAAAAGATTGCAAAGCATGTGAGTAGAGCCACTGTTCTGGCTGTTTTGCTGCTATTGGCACCTCTCTCAAGCAATAACCACTTTCCTCAAAACAAAATACCTCAGGAGGTATGGTATCTATCACTGTATATATTGTGCCAGCTATAGCAATTTTTACACAAGGAATAAAAAATAAGTTATAATTAACATTAAAAAATTAATTTATTCCAGTCTCCATAAAATAACTTTTCTTTTTATGAAGAAAGTAAAAACGTACACTGGATATTCAGTTTACATTTCTGGAATTTGTGATATTCTGGTTTGCAGAATTTTATTAAAATTGGCTAAAAATTGGATACAACAAAACTAGACATGTCTTAGACATGAACCAGGCTTCAAGCTGAGTTTGCAAACAGCAGCACCCATTGTAATCTAAGTTCTCAACACCCCTTTGGACTTTCCAGACTATGCCACTTAAAAAAAACAAATAAAACCACCTGAAAAGACAAACAACAGAAAACAAGGCAGACAAGGGGAAGGAATATTCTTGTCCACCAGTGAATTAAAAACCTGCAAGAACTTGGGCTAAGTCTTAATTACCAGCCTTATTTCTGCAGAGTGCAACACAACCTGCAGTCTCCATAGCAATGCATTTCAGCCCCACTCAGTTTTTGCATTCCAAGTGGGAAAAGAAAGAGGAAAGACTGGAGTAAGAAACTGATGTTATCTGGAATAATTCTGACATACAAAATTACTTCCCAATGTGGGAGGTGAAAAGCTTCATGAGTCAATCCTGCTGTCATCCTCAGCATGTCTTTCAATGTGTCCTACAGCATCCTAGAAATGAACCAGAGAAGGCAATTAAAAAAATATCATTATGATCATCACAAAAAACTTGGCAAAACATTCTAGAAGCTTCAGTGGAAGTGACACTCTAGATACATGCATTTGTTTGGCTTAAAGCTTCTAAAAAGATAAATATCATTGTCAGGCTATTAAATCACATGCAGAAATTGTTTCACATACCACATCATTAAAGGCAAATAAAAACCAATTTCCTTTTTTATCAGAAGAGCAAATTAAATAAAAACATCATATCCAAAGCCAGCACTTAAAGAGAAATTAAGGATTCTACTGTTTGGTAATTCTTGAAGAAACCTCCTTCCTTTCCATATTTTTGAAAGCATTCAAAAGAAGGCAGTTTGTATTACCAAGGACTAAAATGTAGATTTTACCAATCAGCCTATAGGTAACAGCCTTCCTTATATCCATCCCCCAATCCTTTCCACATCACTTAATCCAACTCTTATGCCTTCTTCCTTTTTCCCCCTTCTGTGCTAACTTTTGCCCAGAAGTTTATGCACTACTTATTGAAAGACTGGTTTTGCTAACAATGTCTTATGAAAAATAAACATGAAAGAGATAGCAATGGATAAAAATTAAAAGGATAAAAACCTGTTTTCAAGGCAAATATTTGTTTGTCTTACAAAGACATTTTTCCTTCAAAAACTTTCTAATATCTTGAGTAGAATTTCTTTAATATATTAAGAATTCTATAATTTCCATGTAATATTTTAGGATCAAACTGTTTTAAATTGACCATATCTCAAATTGTCATAGCTGCACTCTTCATCTGCCACTGGCTGAGTTGAACCCTGTTAGCTTCTGATGACTGTAACTACATGCAGTTAAGCCTGCCAAAACTAGAAACATTTAACCCTTTTGAAGAGAAATAAGATCAAGTCCCACAACTGTGGTGATATAAAGTACTTTGTATTACCAAATACAACCATGTTATTTCAACCACATACCTGCTTGGAACCTTTCCTGGAAGTAAAGAAAGCATCACAGTTCTTCCAACGACATTTCAGGGTCTGGAAATTTGGATTGGTGTGGTCAGTTAGCAGGTGTTGTTTCAGATGGTCCACAACGCCAAAGATCAGTGAACATCCATGCCACTGGGAGAAAAAACAACACACCAGAATAAGCCAGGGAAATACAATTTTTGCTAATGTTTTTCTTCCTGCAGTATCACAATATTCTTCCAAGACTGTAAGCACACCTGACAACTCCTGTAAGTTTACCTTATTCCATTTCCATTTTCAATGATCTCTATTCCTTTAATTACAGCTTTACAGACATTCTTCCTGCCTTTAGCCAAGCCTAGTCCATCAGCAGGAATGGCAGGAGGAAGAGAGGAATTAAGCCTTCACAAGATTTAACCTTACCTGTGACAAAGTC